>JAVKLA010000053.1:42456349-42473121 GCA_034782735.1 Sagittarius serpentarius | reverse complement strand
GGATGGGGCTTCTACCACCTCTCTGGGCAACCTGTGCCAGTGTTTCACCGCCCTCACTGTAAAAAATTTCTTCCTTATATCCACTTTCTATCCATAACCTTTGTATGGTTAAAGCCATTTCTATCTTCAGATGGAGGAGGTGGTTACCTCCAACCTCCAACCACAGGCCATCAGAGACAACAACAATGTGGCCACAGCCTCCTTCCTGCTTTGCCTACGCCACTGGTGTGCTGGCCACTTCTGCCACTCCAGACAGGAGCGTGGAGTAATGGCTATTGCTGGGGGAAAAAAGGCTAAACACCACTTTCAGTGTTACTGGTCATTCTCCGTGCTCCTCCCACCCCTCCACAGCAAGAGGAGCTGGGAGGCTCATCCCTCCTCTCTCCCGCCTCTCCCCATCCCTTTCCTCTATCCCAGATCTTCTCCTTGCACCTGCACTCCCTCATCCTCAGACCAACAAAATTCAGGTTTTCCTACTCTACTCAGAAACCCAGAGTGAGTTATGCTGTCTCACGTGTTCACCTCCCACAGAACACAACATGAAGGTTACACTGACATGGGTGTTCAGATTTCTTTTTTCTGTAAAAATGAAACATTTTTCAGACAGCAATTAAACCTCTGTCATCCCTCTAAAACTGTGGTAATTTTTCCTCTAATCTGATAATGTAATTACTCTTTTTCATTTCTTGATCATTTGGGTTTGATTCTGATTATGATTATACTAGTTACACTTGAAATGTCATAGGGGTTTAAAAGTTCCAGAGAGAAATATCCACTTTCTTTCAAAGAAGCAAATGTAGCATAATCAGTCATGTCTTTCAAAGCCATTTTCTGAATTTGTAGTAGGCATCAAAGGTAATTCCAATGATGTTAGTAGGGTCATTTCGCCAGCACGACAAATTAATGAAGCTTCACTGAAGAACTATATCAGTTTACATCACTGTAGGTTTGCCCAGACTCAGACTTTATTTTGATGGAGGTCATATATGAAAGTTAAAGGAAGATACAGAGGAGAGAAAGTTTAATTCAGACTTATGTGTGTGATCCCATTTTAATTTTTTTTTGTGCTATATTTTGGCAAGTAAAATGTCACTGCATTTGGAGTCTAAGTCCCAGATGCTTCCTGAAAAACCTGGAAAACAATCCGCAGGAGAAAGTTCCAGCCATGTAGTACTTTCTACCTTTTTCTCTCTCTCTTTTCTGATCTCTAAATTTGATCTCACAAATGTTTCTACACAAACATGAGACTCACTCCTGAACATCTCTTCTATTCCTGCCGCTTCTCTCTCACCTGAGGTCATAATTCTCTCTAATGATGTTCCTGTAAGTGAGATGTCACAAACATCAGTATGACTTCAGCTGAAGGAGAAGCAGCAGGAGTGGGGAACTGCATAATCAGACATAAGCTTCTTTCTGAAACTAATGACATTTGGGGTGGATGATGAGGTGTCTGTGGGAGACTGTATACGCTTAAAGCCACAAGAGGCATCAAAGTAATCACAGAACATGTGTAAGGGCTTTAAAATGCTTTTTAAGTGAAGAACTCAAGCACTTATAAAAATTCTATTTTTTGTCATATTAATTTTAATTACTGTACACTCCTGTGATTCAAAAGATGACAATGAGAATGCTTCCATGTGTTTTTAAACTTAGTTGTGCGGCTTTCCCCACCACAATGAATTTCCCTACCCACTTCTTGATTTATTTTGAAAATACAAAAATGTAGTGCCAAGTAAAGAATGGAAATCCATGGCACTGAGATTTCCCAAAGAATGAAAAACCTTTTTTTTTAATCTTTTAGTTCTTTTTTATTTTTTCCATTGTCTTAATCTCATCTTGCCTCACTTGATTTTTTTTCCCCACAGTGATTCCCAGTTCAGTGCCTGAATCCCAGTCTAGAGGGATATTTGTTTACTTAGCCTTCATCTCTCGCTGTAGAGCATTGTGAAAAAAAGCATGAGCAGCAACTCTAAGTATTTAGTGCAGTATTACCGTGTGACACATTAGGGACTGCAGAAACATTAGGCTATTCTCTGTAGAGTCTCAAAATTGTCACTTATGAAGTAACATTAAAGACAAATGAAGCATTACAATTACAATTTCCAAGTAATGAAGTTGCGGTGAAGTGAGATTCTAGTGGACCATGTCATGTTGAAGACAATCTGTTGCATATTACCACAAGGAGTAAAATAATTAGGGAAGGAGTCAGACTATAATGAAAAGAAGACAAAAGTGTATTTAAGCCATCATCCCATCTGCTCCCACTCTGGCCCTTCCCAGGAACAAAGAAGGGGTGACCCTATAGAGCACAGGATTAAATTTGAGGAGCATGAATTCACTTCTTGGCTTCATCCCAAACTCTCTGTGTGACTCTGGGAAAGCCTCTAAATCTATTACGTATGCCATTCTCAGGCTACCAAAGCTGTGAGAGCATTTCCCTGTCTCACAGGGATAAAATCCGTTAACAACTGCAAAGTGTTTGGCTATATAATTAAGGGGATTGTACGTAATGGGCACAAAGACCAGAGGTTTTGAAGCAGATACTCAAAGATATTTAGGTATTTAAAAATGCAGACCAATTTAATTGGAACCTGGGAAGTTAAGAGCTTTTGAAAATCACAATATATAAAAATCCTTAATTCTGCCTTTACAACTTAATAAAACACAGCCAGGGTAGGAATCATGCTGTGGAATTTACTATGATAAGCTTTCTAGGAGTCTATACCCTAGTAGAAAATGTGTAAGTAGGTATCCGTATTTCTTTGAGCTATTGTTTTCTTCAGCAATCTCTCTTACACCCTTATGAGTGGCAGTGAAAAATCTTGATTTAAAACTTTTCATGGAAAGTAAGATTCAAGGTTTAGAGTTCAGTTTCAGTGACAGACCTATGTTTTGCAAGACTAACTACCCCAACCTAAATGCTGCTGAAAGGCTCCTGTCTGTTCCTTACAGATTGAATCTATTTCCCAGTTGAGGGGCACTAAGTATATATGCTTTATTTTATTTAGAGCAGAAAGTCTGCATTGACTTATTTAGAGAAACAAAGTATAAAACTCTGCAAAAACATATATTTTGATTTATGTGTAGTAGAGGCAATGAGAAACTCACAGTCTTCGGAGAAGGGCCACAGAGAATGGCAAATAATACTGACCAGAAAAATCGCAGCCATGGATTTATTGTTGTTGCTTTATTATAATGTACCATATAATGTACTTCTAAAGTGTATGCAAGTTTGGATGAAATAAGCGTATTGTATTCTGTGTATAGCAGTTATTTTATAACGGAATATTTTGTACTCTCACTGATTCATTCATTCATCCATCCATTTCTATGACATGAAAGTACATTTAATATTAAAGGAAATAAATGTCATTTTTTATTTCTACTGTAAGTAATGGTCATAAATATTATAAGTTAATTTTCTAATAATATTCTGATCTTAAATATGCTTATACTGTTTTTCTTAGCTTTTTAAATATGTTTTTCTATATTTAATCATCAAATTATTTTGTATATTTTTTGACAGAAGGGTTGATTCAGCATGGTAAGCCACACATGATCCACACATACCAAACTGTTAGCCTACTGTTATATTTTAAACCTTGGGACTTACAGACATGAAACAGCAAGAAAGCAATCAGCCTCTTCACCTTAAAAAGTATTAGCTCATTTCTCAGTCCTTGACTGGTGTTCCGTATCTCTGCATTAAGTCATACGACAGCAAATTTAGTATATAGGGAAATCCAAATCATTTTATTTAATTCAGATATATATTGGTGAAATGAAGAACCTAATTTGATCCTAAATTGAATAAGAAAAAAAACTGATGAATTAGATTAAATTATGCTGCTTATTATAAAGTGGAAAATCAGGTCTAATCTTTTTATATAATTGCTCCTTTCCTTAGGAATCATTCTTCAAACTGCTCAAGGGCTAGTTCAATTGTTTTGCATAGGAAATCTCATATAGTTTTTGGCTAATTGAAAATAATCCAGTCTTTCATTTCATTTTGCATAGGAAATTTCATATAGTTTTTGGCTAACTGAAAATAATCCAATATTTCATTTCTATCTACACTTTTCACTTTTCTCAGAAAACTTTCTGCTTCTTAAGTTCATTTAGAAATATAGAAACGAATAACATAATTTTGATATAAGGAAACTTGGAAGAAAATAATCTGAAATGCAAATATTTACAGGTCTTAATTTAAATGACCGGTTTTCCATGGCACACAACATTAAGGGGAAAAAAAAAAAAAAAAAAAGGGAGAGAGACAGAAACATTTTCAATTGTTTAGTAATACCTCTCTTTTTTATTAACTTGGAAAACACATTGTAATAAGTCTTTAGCTTGTACTCTGTTCCATTGAATCCCTGAGTGCCATTTCTCTGTGAACAATTGTTATGCCTACTAGATATCCAGACATATTTTGACTCATGTCCACTAACTCAGACTTTGTAGTGCTACATAAATCTTTCGACATGTTTGATTTTATCCTCTCCTCACAAAGGCCTAAACTGACCCTATTGCGATAACTAGGAAGATTCCACTGACTAAAGATGAACATTGGGAGGTACTCCATAAAAGCTGTTTGGGATGTTCTAGTGAAAAATCTTTGCGAGAATCAGGCATTTCACTGTACATTTGCCACAGGACAGCTTCTTTGCTTACGTAATGTAAAGAGTATAACGATGATTTAAGTAGAGTCTGACAGGCCTGTATGACCTAAGTGAGAGTAACACAAATACAAAGGGGACAACAAAATCTAAACAAAAGGAAAATTACCAACATCTTGAAATGCATTTGATGACAAAAATATTTCTCTTTTCTTGACCCTTCACTGATAAATCCCATTCATGTGATATTCTTCATAGTTTTATCTAAGCTGTCAAATAAGTGTAACAATTTTAACAAAACCTGGATCTAAGTAAATCAAATTGTTCATCGCTCTTCAGAGTACCTATATGTTTTCTCCCACTTATTCGAGTTCTGTGAAGAGTCTCATGTTGGTCGTCATGAAAACAGCATGTATTGGTGCTGGTGTTAGTGTTGCTACTATTAGTAGTCATTGTAGTAAATCAGTAAATTTATCATGAGACTCAGCTTTCAGTTATTCTAAAATTTAATGAACTAGACACCAATTCCTCAAAAACTTTAATTTCAGTTTTTATTTAATTTCACAGAAGTAAAAAGTCAGGTGGTGATATCATTGCTAGAGACAATGTGTCAGTGGTTAAGGCCAAGCAGAGAAGGCTCAAGTTTCCTTTTTCCATCCATCAGAAATGACTTAAGATCATATTACCGCTGTTGAAATCGGTTTTCTGCTCACACAGGAGAAGGTATACTGACATGGCTATAGAAGGTACGGTCTTAAACTATACCATTTGTATCCATAATAAAAATTTATCCTCTGCCTGACTGAGAGCAGAGACCTGTAGCAAGGTCTTGTTTTCAAAGCACTGTTCTGTTCAAGTTCTGTCACAATTTGATGTAGGTTTGCTCAGCAATATAATATTTTTGTTGCGATATTCACGGAGCAGGTGAAAAATCCAGGCTCTGGTCTCCTTGAACGTTCAGTTATACAACATAAAATAATAAAACTAGAAGAAACTGAGGAAATTTCAAAACCACAAAACTCTACAATCTCATCTAAGATACAGGAGCTCTGCCATAAATAATTGGGAACTGAACACAGGGCTCTCACAGCCTAAGCAAGGAGTTAATCGTTGAATTCTTAAGGTGAGTATCCAAAAGCAATGATGGTAGCTGGTCTTTTTTTAACCTTTCTTATTTTAATAAATACCTTATAAACAAATGAGTTGCTTTTAAATGCCATCTTTTTATTATTTTGCAATTTAAATAATCATCTTCAATTGAATGGACTATTTCATATCACACACACATACTTTTAGGGTTTTCAGCTTCATTCCATCTACCTCTTTCTGATTGTTTGGCTATACAGTTCAATTATTCATGCAGTCCAACTATGCACATTTCCTACAACGAAGAAGTAATTAACAGCTGGACAGAGCTGTCACCCTTCTATACTAAAGTGCTCCGCAGTTCTTTATGAAACACTGGGGTAAACGGGAGTAGCTCTCTCAGAAAAAACAGTGTATCTTTAAAAATTTACACCAGTGGAAAATATGATCCACTATGCTTACTTACCAAGCTTAGTGTCAAAATTAGATTATTTAAATGTAAAATTGAAAAGCTAATCCTGTTCTTTTGGGTTTTTAATCTGCTTTAAATCCACTTATTTTCCATGTCCTAGAAAAAATACAAAGATCTTAAAAAATTTTAGTGCCCCAAATTCTCCAAGTCATTGAGAATCTAGAGCATTTTAATGTTTTCCTTATTTATACTGCGTTTCCACGAATATTCTCAATGGGAATACCCACAGTCAGTACAGCAAGATCTTCTCACATCCTGCTAATGCCTACAGCTCATTATTAATGCAGCATTTACCCTTTGAGATTTGCTGAACTAATCAAAAGTAATGTTAATAACTGGCAAACTGGGATTGCCTCCGGACAAAGAACATTACACACAAATTTGTGTTTACTTAACTTCTGCGGCCATCAACAAAAGTAGATTTTTCCCACCTTCTTGATATCTCTCCTGGTTTTGGTTTTGGTTTGTTTGTTGTCGTATCTTTACACTAGCTCAAAGTTATACAGAGAAAGTCCATGCGCAAAGCTAGAATAGGAAATACCTTCAGAAATTCAAAAACTGCTGACACTTTAATGATTAATAGTCTGTGATGTTAGGTGATACCTGATTCCCCCAGTGGAAAAGCAAGATGGGAGTATCATGGCCTTGCTCAGATCTCATAAGGATATGAGAACCTGAGATTTTGCCTTAGGCAGAGTTATATTTTGTGACAAAGGCAGGCAAGAAGCTAGTGCTTAGGCCTACTAGCCAATCTATGCATGCATTGCCTGCATCTTCACTTCACCTGCACACAGTAACATCAATAGTAATTATACTTGTTATACATCCCACCTGCAAGAGTATCCCAACACATTTTATTCAGAAAAAAATACCGTCTGAAAAGTCACTGGGCATCATCTCTTTCTCCTTTGTGTCTTATAAATAAATGTGAATTTCTGGAATTCATAAAAGGGAATAGACTATAAAATGTGGAAAGCAAAAATCTTTAATGTGGTGCTTTGCATTTAATGCTGTGGTATTTCGTTCTCATAAGTGCCTGCTATCCTTCGTAAGAAGCATTGTCGCCATACGTTAAAGAGCTGGCTTGGGACTCAGAAAATCTGATTTCAATTCATAGCTTTTCCATTGCTCTGTGGAGTGACCTTGAACAAATTAATTTCTTCTTTATTCCCTGGTTTTACCATCCGTTAAAAAAGCCACAGGGAAAATAATAGTGACCTTTTTATAAAATACTATAAGCTGTAAAGTTCTTAAGTACAATGTGACATTATTTATACTGTCATAATCATAATTATTTTCAGAAAATTGCTATCATTACTACTATTATTATTATTATTTTATATATTTTATATTGGTGTCACCTGTAGCTGAACTGAAACTAAGATGTAAAACCAGGAAGATTGCCAATGATGTTAAAATAGCCAATCAATAATTATTTCAGCTTTCTCTTTTCCCACCGTGCGCTTCCGCAGAGTTTTAAATGACAGAGTATTTCAGACTGATGGGTCCAGAAAGGTCAGGGGCAGAGAGAAGGATAGCCAATTTTGTCTCCAAAGAGAACTTCATATACTGCCAAATGCAACAACAACAACAAAACCTTTGCAAGGATTACAGTCCTTGTCAATGAATCTTCTGCCCATCTCTTTCTGCTAACAAAATGAGCCCTAATCACTGCTGCAGTATTAATGGTCTTAAAGGCAAATAAAGTGTAATGCCTAGACTCACGCTCTTCTGCTCCCCACCCCCAACATGAAGGTTGAGTGAGTGAGTGAGGCAGTAGTGAAAGGAACGGGTATTTTGCACCTAAATTCAGAAATAGCTGTTAAAACAAGCCATACAGATACATTTTTAAAACAGCTTGAAAGTTTCCCAAGAAGGCATTTCAGTAATTACAAGCATCTATAAATATTTCAAAGCTGCAAGACTAGAAAGCTTTAAAAGTCTAGGAGAAATGCATGCAATTGAGGAACAAGCACCTCGTTTCTCTGGAGCAGCATCCCATAAGCTATTGTAAAGGCCCCCACAGAAGTCAATGGGACTAGCTGTGGCTGTGGTCGATAAAACACTGTGGTAGGACTATGCCCACTGAAACTGTTGTGAATCTGCTCTAACATTTAGCATTCCACATAGCTTTAGTACTCATCCACCATAAATTCAGACACCTGAATTTCCTAGCTATATATGTGCAGTCTACCCAGGTTCCTTCTCTGGCGAGGCACTCCCAAGGAATCACTCAGTTTTCGGCTGATTAGATCACCAACTGGAACTGCTGATATCTGTCCACTGAATATCAGCAGAGCATATAGAGATTTGAAGTCCTCCATGTTGTATGACTGATGCACATCAGTGTGACTGACAGTGATTGGCAGTGCTGGTATATGGAAAATTTCAAGATTCTGATATATATTTCCACATCAAGTTTTCTAAGTATCTGCAATCTGCAAGTAGAAATGTTGGAAATGTGTTAAATTCTGAAATTCTATGTTAATAAATAAACTAAGTGAAATTCTATCTGAAAAGAAAAAAATCTGGAAGTAGAAAGGCTTAGGAGCCCTGTCTGATATCCTAATTTTGAATCCTAGGGATATTAATAGTTCTAGTGCACAAACAAAGGAATCCAGAAGTTCGGGATTCCTGATTCAGTCGTGGGGCAGTCCAAAGATGCAGGAATCTAGGAGCCAATACTACTAAAATTTCCAGAATAGTTAGCTAGCTGTCCCAGGAGTCTAAGCTTTTAGAAAATGGATATCCAAGGGTTAAAGTGAGCTGGGAGGCTTCTTAACATCTTTCCGATGCTGTTCTAGGGAAGTCTCCTGTAGATGCTGTTTAAGTTTCTGCAGTCCCATATTACTTTCTCACAGTCAATGCTTCCCAATTGTAATAACAGTCCATGGAAAAAAGTCCAGTTAGTTCAAGGAGTAACGCATGGGGCTAAATTTGCACACACACACCCCGGTGCAGCAGTATAACACTGCAGTAGCATCACTGAGATCCCTGTAGTCATGCTGACTTTACAAGGAAATAGATGAAAGAAGTTTTTACCACATATGGATCGACGTAGCCTAGTTTAACTTTTGTATAATTCCATGGGCTTCAGTAGAGTTGGTCTGTGTTAGCTCAAGCAGGAACACACTGCTCTCATCTTGACATAAAACTGCTTTGGGAAAAGGGATGTCTTTTGGTGACAGGCTGCACTTGCATCTGGCAGCAGTGATTGATATAGTGCTGGCCAGTGTATAATATCAGTAAGCTGCAAATGTCACATCTTTTAGAGTCACTAATCACCTGAGGTAAGACCACACAGATGGGTGCATCAAAAATATGAAGTACTTCTACTGGGAGTACCTGTTGGAGTCAGGAACACCTGCTCTGACTTTTCTGTCTCCTTTTTCTTTTAAAGCCACAATGAATAAACTTTGCTACTAAAAGTACCACTCTGTAATAGGGTGGTCTGATTTTGGCTTGATTCTCTCTGTTTTATGTAAAAGCATTTTTTAATTTCTTGCTCCCGTTTCTGAAACCAATGGATTACTCAAGCAATTGGCCAGAGAAAAGAGCATGTGTGTGCTCTTATTTAGTCCAAGAAAGCCAGACGGGCTTCATCTGAAAAGCAGATTAGATGGCTATCTTGGAGGAAGTAGCCCAAATAAGATCAAGTAACCTCTTTGTGCACTGCATAAAACGTCAAGGAACCCAGAGACAGGGTCATCCCAGACTAAAGAATCTATAAAGGGAAAGCTCTGCATATTCTGTTTTTCCACTCTTCTGTTGAGTACCTCCTTCAAGATTTTCTTTTCTTTACACTTTTTTTTAATAAGAAGCCTGTCATTCTGTTTGGTTCCTGATAAACTGTGCAACAGACTAGGGGATAGTTTCCAGCCTTTGAACTTGTCTTTGTTAGAGCTAAGCAAAACATTAATCCAAGGGAAAACTGAAAACTGTGGTGAGAGCAGAATCATGGACCCATTTGGAGGGAGACTTCAAGGCAGAAAAAATTCTTTTACAGGGCATGAGCACTGAATGCTTGAGACCACAGCATTAATGCTGAAGGATCAAACCCCATTCGTACGCATGAAGAGACTATATTGCATCTGCAGCAAATCTAACACAGATTCCCAGAATTTCCCATTCCAAGCCCGTTTTGCAATGCCACTCTTGGCTCCCACAGGTCTATGGTTATGTAGGGGCTACCCACTGACTGAAGACCATGAAGCAAGGTATGGCCCCAGTCATACTTTTATCTGCCACGTGTATTTATTAAGTCTATCCAGCTCATCCCTTGGGTGTTAGAGAAGTTTGGAAGGAAGCGATGCATTGTGTCTAAATGCAACCACAGCTAAATCCAGGAGACCTTATTCACTGCCTTGGTTCAGGCTTATAAAGGCCAACAGTAGGTCCTGTAGATGCAAGATTTCATGAGCATGTGTGTGCAAGGGGTATTGCTTTGGTTTGCTTTTCCTTACTTTTTACCTTCCAGCAGATGTGAAGGATAAGCAGTGTGTTAGAATAGACATCAAGAAATTTGGCTCAGAGCTAGTCCAGATGTCTGCATCTTTGCTCACTATGCTACCAATTACATCTTTAAAACAGAAGAAACAATGCCCCATCTACTTTAGGGACACTTTAGATGAGAAAAAAAAATAGAAAAAGAAACATTTGCTGGCACAGAGCGATTCTATCGTCAGGCCAATGTTTTTGAAAAGCCCCCGAGACCACAAGTTTAATTTTGCTCTACACTCCAAATCCAATATAGTTATCACTGGAATCACATTTGTGAGGGCAGTTGTCTCAGGATGACTGGGTAGATGTTTTGGCTTTCAAGCATATGTCTCCGAAATGGTGTGGTTGCCACCTGGCAGACTGTTAAGTTTCAGCAAGGGATGGAAAAGTTATGATTATTTTTCTTAGACAGAAGAGGGGAGGTTATGTTTCACCCCCAACATGACTTTACTGCTAACATGCAGATCTTCCATCATTTGTGCAGGTCCTGGTTCAAATTCATCAGAATGGGATAAAAATCAGGCCAAAGGAGACTTTTGCATCATAATCTTGCTGGTGGATAGCATCAAAGAGAGATATACAATGAATCCCCTAAAGAAACATCTGCATTATTTGTTAAATTGGCTTTCATCACACTTAGCTACTGTAAGAGTATGAGCTGCTACCAGATAGTGCAGTTGAAGACGATCTTGGTATCATACAGGTTCTTTCAATCAAATGCATAGGAATCAGTTTTTTGCAAACTGAACTGGGAAGTTTTTTTAACTTCTGGATGTTCAGCATAATGTCGGTAGAAGTCAATTTTTTTGACTTTTCTCCTTTCTGGCCACTCAGGGATAAGGACTTTTAATAGCCACATTGTGCACGTATGGAGTATGGATTTGAATACAGGCTTATCACAAGGAGATCCTCATGCTGGAAACTGTAACACGTCATTCTTTTATAAAGGTGTCTCTAGAGTAAGGTGCTGAAATTGATTTTAACAAGTTTCAGATTAGTGCAATACTTCTTCACTGTTTCCCGTGATACCTTCTTCCAGCTCTTTTCAGGAGTTCAGTAACATGCCAAGCTGTCACAGATATTATTTTAAATTGAATGTTTCCATTAACTTTGAACTTTTCCACTACAGTGTTATTCTTTTTTTTTTCATCTGTAAAAGAGGCCTTAATGTCACTAGAAATTTCTTGAGCTTTCATAATTCAAATATTTGCAGGAATTTATATATATTTTTTTTTCCCATGGAAACAACAGGAAACAGGAAAAAGAATCACATTAGCATGTCATCGTACATGAAGACAGAAGTGTTTCATGGTTTTCAATCCTTCAAATCCTGGGGAATCAATTTTAGAAGGTGATTTAATGTACTCACTTGATTTTAAATTTTTTTTTACTATGCTTATGCCAGTTTTTTTCATATGAACTCCAAAGACTCCAATAAAATTTGTCATTATCTTTTTGTATTAGAAGCTCTAGCCCAATCTGATCAAACTAGCAATTGGGTTGACCATATCTGAAACACCAAGGCTGTGAAATATCTCACCCACCCTGAGGTCTCTACAGCTGAGCTGTAGAATCAAACAAATTTCATGAAGTCAGTGGAAGGAAATAGAGATTATTAAGTAGAGATTCCTCTAGAATATTTCAGATTGTGATAAATCATACTATTTTAGTACCAATGTAGATATCTACATTTTGTCAGATGAATCTACTTCCTCCTTCCAGCATATAAAGAAGGTACAAATATAAAGAAGGTACATGGACAGGAGATTCAGCCGACCTATGTCAAACATCTTTTGGGGATGAGATGATTGTTCTCTGAAGGTGCCTTTTATTTCCCATTGATTGTAGCAGGAAAATACATGATTCCATTGGTTTATATTTGATCTAATTATTTCCAGCCCAGATTTGTTCTGGTAGTCATGGTTATCACCAGGTCAGTCTGCATTTCTAGAAAAACTGATTTTACTAGAAAGAGTGGTTGGTTAACAGCTTGATGTTTTCACCATATTCTTGTTTTGCATATGTATTGGAAATCATGCCTTTCCTTCACCTGAAGTAGCAGCAACCTTACTATTCCCTCCCCCAAAATTGTTTCCTTTCAAAAGGCGACTCTCAAAACTATTAGAAAATTGTAACACCTTGCTAACAACATACTTACAAGTGATCAATCAAACACCTTCAAGATGACAAAATCATTTTACGTATACTTTGTTCGTGTAATAGTTTCCAAAGGCCAGGTTATTTTTGTCCTTTTATTCAAGGACATTTTATGGAGCCTATCAATTTTAGTTAAACATCAGATCTTCCACTTCTGTTTCCACCTCCAAGATTAACTAGCATAATTAAAGTTTGGTTGCTAAGCAAAATGCTGATTACCTTTTTGATGGTTAGAAAGCTCCATCTGGACGTTTCATGGCTTTTATTCATTTTACACAACTGATTTATTTACCTTTGAATAGTACAGAAATATTTTATAGTTCTGCAGCGTACAATAGCAAATTGTCCAAATCCGCAGAGCTTTTTAGTCTCTAGAGCTAGAAAGACGGGAAAGGGGAATGAACCAGGTTAAAAACAGCAAGTACACATCAGTAAAATATCATTAACAATAAATTTTTCAAAATTTGCTTAAGGAATAAAGTAAAATCAAGTTTTGTGGTGGATTTTTAAAAAGTATTAAGCATTGATCTATATCTTAAAACAATATCATAAAGTTAAGTTTGAAAAAAGTGAGCCACAAGTTCCACAGAGCTATCAAAGAAAACAAAGTAAATTAAAATATTCAGGAGGAGATTTGCATAAGAATATCTAGTTAATGTTAGGATTTTTACTGCTGAATTATATTAAGTAATTTACTATTGAATTAAATTCAGATGATATAAATCATCATATACATGACTCTAGGACTGGTTTTTTCAATGGATTTATATCAATATTCATACAGTAAGAAAGTCTTCTGAGTAATATCAAGAAACATTGTAAGAAAGAAAAGTTCTTATACCTGTGAAGTAAATGGAAGTGTTCACATCATATTTCAGGTAGCACAAGGACTAAAAATGCACTGTTATTAGAAAATTATGTTTGACTTTTCAATCTTATTTTGAAGAAGAAGAGGATAGGAAAAGAAATTTCCAAGATGATGGGAATCCCTTTTTCTGGTGCCTCTTTCTGTACTAAGATGCATTGATTTAAAGTACTTGTAGGACGTTTCATACCAGACAAAAAGAAAAATTCTCCTGGCTTCAGTAAACTCACCATCTTGATCTGAGTTACGAGAAAACAAATATCTTTTAGCAGATGGAATGAGTGGCAGCAGATTTTCCCTTCTCTCAATGAAACACCACCAATATCATCACCAATAAGAATAACCACGTATTTAATTGCATTGCTGTAGTACTCTTGGAGTCAACACTGCTCTAGCAGCTGGACAAGGAGAATATCCCTTTCCCAGAAAGTCTTGCAACCCTGCTACCGTAATATTGCCTATAATTGCAATGCCAGCCTATTAAAGTTGAAAGTTTGTGTTCTAATCCAGCCCTTGAAACACATATCCCAATAAAAATTCAGCAAATATGTTCTTCCCTTCCTGAACTATTCCATTACTCTGTTACCAAGTCCTGCTGGACAATCTGTCTGGAACTTAACATGTCATATATATTACAAGAAATAATGCATTAATTACTCATCCCTTCCCATTATAAATAAATAAATAGAAAAATAAGATAAATATGAAATCCCGCACCTAAGGTGGTACAGCCCCATGAGTCAGTACAGGTTGGGGAACAGGCCAGGTGACACAGGTCTGAAGAACACCACCTGGGGTCAGGGTGGACAGCAGGTTGTATCTGAGCCAACACTGTGCCCTAACAACAACAAGGGCAGGCTGCGAGATATGTGCTGTGAAAGGAGGTAATGGGTACCAGTTGCAAAAAGGAACATTCTGACCAGATAAAAAGAATTTTTTTTCACTATGCTGCTGAAAAAATACAGGAACATGTGCCCAGAGAGGTGGGCCTGTCTCCATCCTCGAAGGTTGTAAGAACTTGCCTGGACAAGGTCCTTATAAACCTTCCCTAGCTTTGATGTTAGTCCTGATTAGAAAAGAAAGTTGAAGTAGAGACCTAGAGGTCTTCCTCCTGACGTTGCCCTTCACCACAACCGCCATGTTACCCAGTCACATCTGGTTGCTTCACACATAATTTCTGCAGACATGGTCAACTTTGTTTTCTTCACATTTGCTCTGTCTACTTCTCCCTGCCAGTCAAAAGCTACCAAAATTTTCTAAGCTAAGACTTTGCTGTTTTCTTATGGAACAGTTTCACTGACTTCCTCGGATTTGTTCCCAATCCATAATCACTTACGGATGACAGGTTACAATCCAACTGAAAACATTACAATCCAAATGAAAGGCAATCCAATTGCCTGGTGGAAATGTATTCTCCTGAGCACAGGGCAAATCTTCGAAGAGGGACTGCTTCCTCCAGAAGTGTATTCATCTATGTGCCTTAAAGCACAGATTACTCATGCCTCATCAGGGCTCAAATATATGGTTACACATTGGTTATTAATAGAAAACAACTGAGCATTTGAATAAATGGGAGTAACAGCTGTTTTCTCAGCCACTTTTTCTAGTTCATATTAACAGTTTTTCGTAATGTGAATTACTTTGTTTTCTTGGCCGATGTTTCCATACCACCTTTTTGCTTATGTGGAAGACTAATTAACCATTAGGAACAATGTATTTCACTGCAGTCTTTTTGGGTTGTATCAAATTAAGATGATGATGAATTTCTCACTTTCATCATTTTTCTTATAGTTCTGTTACTTGAACCTGCTACCACTCTCCAAACAAAAATATGAAACTTCTTCCTTTAGGTTTCATAGGCCAAACTGAAAACAAGAAAAAAAAAAGAAAAAGTAGTTAAAGGCAGTGGTTTATTACACATGTACTTAGAGCTTATTTTGCCCAACAAAAATCTGATTGTTTAACTGGACTTACATTCTAGGAAAGATATCCATCCTTAGGAACATATAAATATGGTAATGTAAAGTAGTAGCTTTGCACAGAGATTTCTCAAAGCCATTAATGGGGATTAGATATTATATTGCCATTGAGTGTAAATGAGAATTGGTGCTTGATTGTCCCGTTGTTCTTTAAAATACCTCCATTAGTGATACGAGCAGACTTGAACAGACATCTTGTCTCCTCCTTTAGGAGCAACATGCAGCTGGATCCCCAGCTGACATAAATCAACACAGCCCTGACAGGTCTCTGTTGATTTATACCAGCTGAGAAGTTGGGTCTCTGCACAGATATCTATCTTTCAGCTGTTGAATGATTAATATTCACATCCTTATTTAGCTTTCTACCTTTGTCTTGGGTTTATTCTTTTTCCCATCCACTGGATGATTCCTGAAAAGGTATTTTGTACTAATTTATTTCCACCATGTGCAGCTATAAGATTGTCTAAAAATGCAATGAATGTTTCCTAAGACTGTTAGAACTGAAAAGGTTTAGAGAGCAAAACAAAAATATTTTCTTTTCTAAGCTGTTTTTTCCAATTTGTGCACACTATATATATTCTTTTGGGAGCAGGGGAATATATTGCCTGCCAACAGAGAAGGAAAACATTCATTGCTAATAGAACCTTAATGTGTCTGTATTACTCTATTTCTCTAATTTATATTAAAGGAACCTTATTTACACTCATTACAGAGAAAATCGTCCATTGTATGTGATGAGCTACCTGAAAAGGGATGGTGTAATGTACTGGGTTTACGTGGCAAGGTTTTGGTAGCGGGGGGGGGCCACAGGGGCGGCTTCTTTAAAAGTTGCTAGGAGCTTCCCGTGTTCGATACAGCCAATGCCAGTCGGCTTTAAGATGGTCCCGCCGCTGGCCAAGGCCGAGCCCATCAGCAACGGTGGTAGCGCCTCTGGGATAACAGATTTGAGAAGGAAAAAAAGTACTGGGGCGCAGAAGCGGCAGCGGGAGAGGAGTGAGAACATGTAAGAAAAACAGCCCTGCAGCCCCCCAGGTCAGCGCAGCAGGAGGGGCAGGAGGTGCTCCAGGCGCCGGAGCAGAGATTCCCCTGCGGCCCGT
>JAVKLA010000053.1:42432000-42445996 GCA_034782735.1 Sagittarius serpentarius | reverse complement strand
TTGGGTTGCTCTGCTTGTGCGCAGGGCTTCTGCTTTCCCTGTTAAACTGTCTTTATCTCAGCCCACGAGTTTTCTCATTTTTACTCTTCCGACACTCTCCCCCATCCCGCTGGGTGGGGGGAGTGAGCGAGCGGCTGGGGGGGCTGAGTTGCGGCTGGGGTTAAACCACGACACCAGCCAGCTCCTTGCAATGTACTGAATAAAGCATAGAACTGATTTAGTATACCCAGCAAAATTTAGTGGACATCTTGCAATGCCTGAATTAATTCCAGGATGTATTTTTTTTATTTCTTCTGAGGGAAACTTCAGTGGTTCTCATTAAATGGAAGGATAGATGGATGAATGATTGATGGTACAGCAATTAAATATAGCCAATTAGTTTTCCATTTCTTCTAGTCATAGTGCTCTATTAAGAAGCAGAAACACAGTAATAACAATCAGACTTAGTAAAGCCATCCTTATTTGCTCTTGAGGGTGAAATTCAGCCCTGTGAATATGCATAGCAAACACCCTTCTGCATTTCTCCTTCCTCCCCACAGACACTTATATTCATTAACAAGTTTTTGACATTTACAATCAGGACAGATTTTCAAAAGTGTTTACTTTTAGAACTGCAAAATAAGTAATCACATTTTCCAAAGAGCTTGTTCATATTGGTCATTCATAATAAATGCCACCCTCTTCTGAAAAAAACTAGCCCAGCTGCCCACTCATGCTTAAGAGGAGCTTCCTGGAATCAACAATAGGAGGAAATAGAAGAATAATTTCATTATCCTGTTTCAAACCCTTCCTTAAAATTAGTGATGTAAAACTGGATAGATAAAAATAGTGGATAAATATATCTGTTCAATAACCAGAAAAAGGCTAAGTCTGCGTACTTTGTGTCCTAGTGAGGTTCAGCAGTGACAAGTGGCTGCAATTCATACAGTGCGTATCAGCAGTAAGTCTGTGCTGCTAACTTGTATTCACCACTGGGTACAGCACTGTTTGAAAAGTTGCTTTACCATCTAGTGAAACAGAAGAATGCTTCTAGAAAGGGGAGGCAATTGTTGGCTTGGGACTATACCCTCATCTATTGCCTCATAGTCGCTAGTTTCCCGCTCTGTCTGTATATACCCAACCTTTACTTAACACCTGAAAGGTTGTTTTCACACACAAAAGACCACTTTTGGCCCTGTCTTTACTCTATGGTGAGCCAGAGGAGTCACAATCCATCAATTCATCCTCTTCAGCCCAATTACGGCATCCATAAATCTGTTACTGATCACATTTTGCTTTTTGGATCTTCTTCAAGTGCCCAGACTAGAATTTAGTTGAAAATTTGGTAACTGGCAGCTACTGAAACTGCCATTTGAAACTTTAGCTAGCTCATGCGGTTTTTAAATTTAACCTTATGCCTATTTCTAGTTTTTAAAGTTTGCTTTAGCTTTGTGTTCACCTTCTCAACAAAGGTAAGCCTCCCCTTGAGTTCAGACATACCTCTCTTGAAAAAAGCTTTCCTTCCTCCCAGCAGTTCCCTCCTTCTGCCTTATAATCGCTTACTATCATGTGTCTCCAAGGGCATAGCCGTGTATGCATTCCCAGAAAGTGTCTTCAGTCTGCCTGAATTTCTCACATTTATGGCCTTTAAAAACCAGCAGATATTCTATATTTCTATCTCAGAGCTGATAATCTTGATTTACATTATTATAACTTTTTTTTTATTATTATTGCTTTATTTTCTCCAGGTCAAATCCTGCAATTGGTCATGTGATTTGCTTTCATTCACCTTAAATATAGCTGTGTGAGAGAGTATAAATACTGTTGCTTTGACCCCACCACCCCTAAATTGAGCATACACTGCTTTAACCACATTTTAAATAGAGATTTCCAGAGCATAGCAAGTATGTTCAGCATCAGTTCAAGCCATGGTCTTGTTTTTGTACAGTATTGTAAACAAGAAATAACTCTCCTTCATCAGACCGGGGTAAAAACAATGTAACAGAAGGATTAGTAGAATGAGAAACATCTTATTTTCTCAGAAGCTAGACCTAGTAAGCTACAACCCCTACATACCAAGCTGCTTAATCAGTTCTGCAGTGACCACTAGTCAAAGCGTTTCTTTTTAATGTCATTTATGTTTAAATTGATTATTTTTATTTGATCCCTTTCTGAACTGATCCTGAATGTCTTTAAGGATATGAGTTGTTTATAAATGTTCATTTAATAACTGGGATGATAACTGGCATAGAGTTTTTTCATCTGTTGCACTGGGAGGTTTTAAAAGTTTTTTTTTGCTGTTCATTCATGTCTTCTAAGTCTATTGTCACTGATTTTTGCTGGCCAACAAACCACTGGAAACTTTTGGGTTGGGAGTCTTGACATTCTCATGGAAATCCTTTTGGAGAATAGTCATCTTGAACAAATATTTAATCCAATGATGCTTGTGCTGAAAAATCTGTGAAACATTTAGGATGGATGAACACAACTCATGACTTTCTGAATATCTTAATAACCACCATGCCCAGACTAATTACCATGAAATAAGCTCAGCATCAGATCTGTACCAATTGCCAAGCAACGTGTTTTCCAGTTCAACTGTCTGTGTTTGAATGGAAACACAGTGACAATAAGGCACTTTAATTCCTTCCCTGTCATATAACAGGAGAGGAGGAGGAGTATAGACCTATGGTCCTGTCTGGTAAATCTGTGACTACCATTGCTGAGAGATAACAAAAGACAAGTTTTAACTACATCTGCCTGGGACAGCTAAATTTGAGCGCTAGTGCCAGGAGTTAATTGGAGCCTAACCAGAAAGGCACCCAGCTTGTGTCTTGATATAAGTATAGCCATACGAAGGTATATTTGTGTTCCAGCTACTCCCACATGCAATGCGAGTAGGTGACTGAAACGGAAATCTGTGCTATGTCAGCACAAAACCAGAATGTGTTTGACACACGGCAGTGGTAGTTTGTCTGGCCACACCAAAAGTCCTGTAAACTGTCATGACTTTTTGTATTATTATGTATCCAGATAAGATACAACCAACTTCCTTTCAAAATATAATCAAAGCCTTATTTTAATTAAAAGGTGATAAAATTCTTTCAGATTAAAAAGGCAGCCAGTCTCCTGTGATATACGAAAACGGTGGGGAAAAAAGTGTAGCCTGTATGTAAACAAGTTGCACTTGGGAAGTTGAAGCTAGAGAGAAATCAGCTTTAAAGTAAGAATCTTGAGGTTTACCCACATCCTCCATCTGAAGTGTTGTCTTTTGTACTAAGTCTGTTCTATCAAATGCCAGCTGTCGGCTCCACTTTCCAGTTAAGAGATAATTTTCTTGACAGCAGAAAGGAGGGATATGATCTTTACTTTAGAAATGCCAGTCTTTAAAACTAAGAGATCCCTTGTTCCACAGAGGACCTGTAGAACTCATGCTCTTTATACTGTCAGTGAAGGCAAGTAATTGCAGAGAATGAGTCTGATTTGAATTGGGCTAAATCATACCCTGGTTCTGCCTAGTTTTCTCCGTTGTCCATACGGTGAGTCTAAAGCAGGGAGTTTAGGTATGCAACTCTCCAAAATTAGGTAAATATAAATAGGAGAAAGCTGGTTTTCATAAAAGTGAGCAAAGAAAAACAACGACAACAACGTAACCATGCTGAACTTCTGGGCTTGTTTTGGAAAGACACATTAAAAAGCACCCAACAACTTCCCTTTATAACCAGATAGAAAGGAGCCTTTTTTCAACTCAGTTGTAATTCTGACAAAAATAACATTAGTGTTTGAAAAGGCTGAAGTAGATATTGACTTGTTCTACTAAGGTTTGTTTATGAAAACCATCCTCCAGTGATCAATGACTATGGCCTCTGGAAGTGCAGTGTCAATTCTGACCTTGAATCATGGATCAAAAAGTCTTGATTTTTATCAGGAAATAAAGAAATGAATGAATTCATGATAGCAATTTTCTCATTGACATGTGAATATAACACAATGCTAACACAGGGGTTGGTAGTTGCAGTACTTCATCATTTTTTGTTTGGAAAATAACAGAAGAAAAGAAGGAGAAGTGGGCTCAGAGTGTAGAAATGCCAAATATCTCCAATGGAACACCTAAGCAACTCATATATCCAGTCTCTCCATGTATTTACTGTCTCTACCACGTTCGAGGAACAAGATTCACTCACGCCCTCTCACCGCCACTACCCCTTGGACTGTTTAGCTCCAGCTCATGTCCTTTTTCTCAGCCATTGATTTTCTGACCCTATTATTCACACTGGGATACCACATGGGAATGGACCATGGTCTATGTGCTGTATAAAACCAGAATAAACACAGTCCACGCTTCAGAATTATATACATAATACAGGGTCAGCAAGCAGCTTCAAAACACTGCCTGACGTATCCCCTGCCCCTCCTTCAGTTCATTTTTGCCACTAACAAAGGGAGCTACGGTGTGGTCATTTCAGCCAGGCTTCTGAGACCATATCTAAGCTATATTATTACATGGCAATAATTATTACATGGCTGTCATTTAGATGTGCCAGACTGCAGCATGTGCTACCCTTTTTTCCTTTGTTGAGCAAGATTTTGCTCGTGCCTGTAGCCTATTTAATATGTTAGTGATGAAACAAGTATTTATGCTGAAGTAACCACCCAACCATAGAAGCATGTGTGGGAAAAATTCATGTGCCTACACACATTGCATGACAACCTCTAACATGAATCCATATCCCTCTAATGCTGGAACCAGGTGCATTGCTAACAAGCTGCAGGTGAAAACATGAAGAAATTGATTGCAAGGCACTTGATAATTGTTCAGAATTCATCTTAAATACACTGGTGAATCTGTCATACTTTAGTAATTTACCTTTTGCTGGATTCAGTGCTTGCAATAAAGAGCCTCACTTCTTATCTCACCCCAAGGCAGTCCCTGGTCTTTGCACACCATGGGCACAAAAACTATCCGCGAAGAGAAGGAACATGAAACGTTGAAAAGGAAAACACGGAACAGGCCATGAGGTTAGGAGATAAAGGCTGTGGAATGAAAAAGGCAAACACAGAGTTGCGATAGGGAGAGAGGAAGCAGAAATCTAATTTTGGCAGGATGAAGATCTGCCTGGAGGTACATGGTCTGAATCAGTGGGACACTTGGATCGCACTAGAGATCTTACCCTGTGGAAAGACTCAGTGCCACTAACTTTAGGTAGGGGAGTAAGTGAACAAGGATTCAAGCTCCACCACACTTTAAATCCGAGTAGTTTTGCTGATAACCTAAAACCCAATTCCAGCTCTGGAATATTTTTTTTTTTTATTCTCATACCCCAGCAGAACATTACTGTTTACCTCCTGTGGGATAGATAAGAGTTGTATTACTAGATTCAACCGGTGAAATAGCTGCAGATTTTATGTATTCTCCCTTTTGGTCCCACCTGGACTGTTGTATGCTTGATTGCTCCTCTGCAGGGAAGTCTGATGATCCTGTTCCCTTGAAGAAAATTAATGCATGGAGTGCCACAGAGTACACCTACCCTGCAGAGTACACTGCTGGGTAAAGGCTCTCCCGCTGGTTTTAAACTAGGTAGCATGTGTGCCACTGCTTAGTGTTCAGCTTGGCACACAGCATGGTCTGCAAGACGGTAAATCTTCCTTCACTGAGCTACACGTTCAAGCACGGGAATCAGGAGCAGCCAAGGAGCGCCATCTCCCTAAATGCCGCCTTGCCTCTGACTGATTTGAATTTGTGTGCCCCTTTTCCTGAAGCATCCTACAGCCTCCATCTATATGCTTAGGTCTCTGCTTGCCAGATGCACTTTTGGGATCCAGCTGCTGTAAAAGCACAAGTTTTCTGCATATCCCACAGACTCTGGGATGTTGTTCTCTTGCTTGGGATTAGTTGGGATTTGTTTCCTGAAGTGGGATTTGTCTCAGCAAATTTGTGTGCTTAAAAGCTAGCATCTCGGTTTAGTTATTGTCTGGGTTCCGTCTGCATTTAATAGAGAGCTATTCAGGACATGATTCATTTCACCTATCTTGAACATTATTTTGGGGATGGGATAAATCAATCTCTGCAGGTGTTTGTCTCAGTTAACTAGTGCTTGATGACCAGCATAGTCTAAATACTCAGCCTGTAGACAGCGAAAGTTAGGTGTCACATATGTATGTGACAGAATATTCCTGTCATTCACCTCCATGAAACCATGCTCAAGTCAACGGAGCTTAGAATTTTAAAGGAGAACAGTAGCTCATGTTTTTATGAGCTATCACCCTGCTCAGGGGTTTCTCTCTTGTCCCCTTCTCCTGCCAACAAGCTTTGACTGTATTGCAGATTTAAAAAAAAAAAAAAAGCCTTCAATGTAATTTAACTGGACATAGGTAGACAATGACAGATGCAACCCTAAGTATAATTAGCTTTTTGCCCCGCTTGATATGCAGGAAGAGGAACTCTTCTTGTCCAGTCCAAATGATGTGTGCAAATTGCGGCACTGAAATAATTCATAATGACACAATCCTCAGGACCTGTGTGGAAATTTTCCTTGTTGTCTGAGGAACCTTTATATCCATTGTTTTTCTGTAAATTGTCGTCAATTGTAGTCTTTGGTTCAGTAACTCGGTACAAATCCCTGAAGAGATACACAGCTACTGAGCTACACCACCTTGCGTTAGCCAGCAGGTTAGCCTGGTAAGCTGTGTTCTTAAACAAACTTGAAATGCCTACGGACATCTTCCTAACACTACTTTCTACAGCTGCCTTTAAGGTTTTCATCTATTTGAGTTACAGAAAACAGACGTAACATCCAGTATCTGATTTTTGTTTGGTTTTTTTTTTTTCTCTATGGTAATTTCTGTTTTTTGGAGGACCAATTCAAAATTTCACGTAAAAAGGTGTGATTGCAAAAACAGTTGCAGTTCATTTAAGACAATATTCCATAAAGTTCTTTGTAAAATGGATTTCGAACACTGGCAGAGAAGAAAATGGGCAACAGTTTTTTTACTATTTATATATTAAATTTTACTGTCTGATGACCATGTGAAGTCTTTGGGAATTATTGCAATAAAAGTGTTTTCTTTCTCCTAATATATTTTGCTACAGTTAGTATTGGATTCAGTTTATGAACTGATGATACCTGCCTAAGATATTATTTTGAGAGAATGCATATACATTTTTTTTATTTCAGATGATAAATATTGTATTTTTATCTTTATAGAACTCACTGACAACTGACTCTTTGAGCTCAGTATGTCTGTATGCATTAAGTATGTTTTGCAATCAGTGGGCATTAAGAATGTTATCCAATGTTTGAAACTATGAAGGCATATATAGACATCATGAACCTGAAAACTGAAAATTTGATGTCTAAACTAGCCTTACTTTCTGGTAGGCTGGTTTCCACAGCAACTTGAAGTCATACTATCATTTGATCAGCTCTTTACAGGAAAGCAAAAAATTATCTTGGTCCAGAAAAAAAAATAAAATGTTTTCAACATCTTCAATAAAACATACCATGGTATCTTGAGCAACACCACCAACAAAACCAGAGAGCAACCACATATGCTGAAAAATCAGTTAGAGTCCCCAAGTTCTGAAATTTGCAAGAGGGAAGAGAAGGTAAGAACTAGAAATAATACCTTTTATAAAAAAACTAATGCTGAATGGAGATGTGTCAGGGCCAACTGCCAGAGGGACAGATGCAGTTGCATCCTAAGGTGCTACAAGAGACACCATGAGGTAACAGTGGGAGGAATGTTTACAGAGGATCAGACATGCACTGTTCAAGAGACAGATTCCATTTCTAGCATTCAGCTGAAATAATTGTTCCTTTTTTGAACTGAGAGATTTTGGGTCAAGTCTATTGAAAATGAAGCTGCATATTTACATGTCTCAGTTTCCTATATACTAAGGGAATGGAGTTCTTCTATATGTAAACTTAATTTCAAGAAAGGCATGAAAACCAATGAATATATAGTTAATATAGATTAGAAAATTCTCTATTCTCCGCTCAGTGCTTATTCATTTTTGATCAGGTCTTGAGAGTCAGATTAATTTGATACAAAGTACTATGCAGAGAAAAATCCTTTCCCTTGGGAAGCCCTCCTCTGAGTGAGGTCCTGAAATATTCCCTCAAAGTGGGACTGTTTGATAATGTGCAAACTGTGCAGTGAAAAGGGCGCTTTAAATTCAGAAAGCAGTTTCCACAGCAATTAGGTAATTGTGCAGAACATCTTGTTACCAGGTTTCCAGCTTTCCATCCTACATCACTTGAAGCACACTTGTCCCAGACCTTGCTGGAATATTTCAGCCAGGACAACCTGGACAGGCATTGCAAAATCTTGATCTTCAAAACACGCCAGGCAATGAAGCTGATTTTATGGCATCACAAATTATCATTACACTTGCTCATAACTTCATTTATATTTTTCAACCCTCTGTCAATGAAGGAAAATTCCTGGCAAATTACTATTGCGCTTCTTTCCTCACTCCCTTTTTCTCCATCTCTTTTTCTCCTAAATGCTGACAAGGCCCAATTCATGAAACAGATAATTGTTGAAGCTTTGCTAAATGCATGACAGTTGTAATGGTTATTTACAACATTTTACTTTTGAATTCAGATGAGCAGTTCTAGAGCTAATCTCTGATTTCTTACATTCATATGAACTGCTGTTTCCTAAGTATTCACTTGTGATGTGATCTACATACACATTGATTTTCTATAAATGTTGAACTTCTGTGAGTGTCACTGGAATCCTTTCTCTGAACCTGAAACCAGACAAATCATACTTAAAAAGAGTGATTGGAAATTTAAAATCAACATCAACCATTAAAAATTATCACTTCTCCCATTCTCAGAGAATATCTGCAAATATAGTAAATTTGGCTTGATTGTGCCTTTACACAGAGCACTGAGGAAGGGGTTCTTGTCTACTTACAGAGCAAATATCAGACATTCAGACCTTTAACTCCCTTCCAAGACAGGCCAGTTAAGTGTCTAGTTTTCTTCAGGATATGAATTGCGTATACATACACCTCGGTCATTTCAGTTGCGAGACAATCTCAAAATACATATTACCTCTTATAGGCCACAGAGCTGGACAATGGTGTGTGGAGGGTTTCTCTATTTACTTTCTTGTTTCCACTCCTGAGAGACCAGTACAAGAATTCATTCTCTAAATGCAGAAATTGCAATTCTGCCTGGCCAGTTTGTGGTCTATTTAAATAGGAATAAAGCCTAATTCAGCAGAATCCACAGAATATCTATTCTGCATTTCACAAAACACTGTATCCCAGGATGATATAGGGCCCAACACAATGCCCTGCCAAACTAATAGAACATTTTCCATTGACTGAGCTTTGGATCAAGCCCGGGGGAAAATATGACTGTAAGCCAAATTTATTTCCTCCTTTCCCTTCCCCACCTCCTCCCCACCTTGCTATGCAAGACTAGTGCATTATTCACTTGACACTGAAAGCATTAACCCAGGACATGAAAAGAATAAGACAAGACCATGCTGTTTAAAAATCCAGCTGATTTTAGTATACTTACAGTCCATCTTTCACAGCAGTACTTTCTTTAGATCTGGCAAAAGACAGATCCGTGTAGCCAAACAACCTTTTTTTGCTCTCCTCCTTCCCTCAACTTCCGTCAGAGTGTCTTGAAACTCAGCTAATGCACCAAAAAGAAGTCCTTTAAGGTATTAACTCTTACCTTGGCCATTTCTTACCAGAGCTGAAAAGCGTGTTAATCAAACTGATATCAAACATATTTTAGGACATTTAGTGGGACATTTAGTGGTGGACTTGGCAGTGTTATGTTTATGGTTGGACTCAATGATCTTAAAGGTCTCTTCTAACCAAAATGATTCCATGATTCCACAATAATTTTAGTGCATACAGTCACCAAGGAGGTCGTCTAATCAGTGTTTAAGTAATAAAAACACCAGCATCTCTACACAGCCATGAGCCCTCTGCGTGTGCTGAGTAAACAACACTGATAATGATCATATCGTCTTCAGCATTCTTGGGAGTTAGCGTGTCACTCAGACTTTAATAAATGGGTTAAAGCAATACTTTTTGTCAGTTTAAAGGACCTGAAGCTATTAAGAATAAATTACTTTTTTAATTAAAGATTTTTTATTACCTAATGAATAAATTTAAAATGTAAACTGCTGATTGAAAAAGGGAAAATGGACTTCAGCCAAGACAGTGAAGAATTCCAGCATATAAGAAAAAAATTAATGAGAGCCAGTCGCACATTGCATTGACCTTCTACAATCTGAACAGGTAGTTAGCATGTTTAAAGAGAATGGTATATTAACATAATCTGAATTATCATTATTAAAATGCTGCTCCAGGTGTAATTACTATTTTATTATCATTAACATTATGACTTAATTTCCATCCTGGACAGATTTCATCTAGTGTTACTTCTCTCCTGTCTCCATGAACTGCAAGTCTGTGGCAACGGACAATCAAAGCCTTCATAGTTGTCTTATAAATTAATAGATCTTAATGTCATAGGGAGCTCTCCAAGAAAATTCTCCTCAATCCCATGCCTTTTGGCTGCACAGCTCTGTGATCCTGTGAACCCTGAACAAACCCATGTTGGCTGCTCCTCTAAGATCCACTTCCCCGAATGGCCACAAACATCTCTGGACAGTCTTACTCAAGTAACTCAAATACTCATGTCTTTGGAAGCACAGAAAGTAACGGGTGAAATACTGGTCTGTTGGTGACCCAGCCACATGAGTCTCCACCTTCCTGCCGTAAGTAATGATTCTCCTCATATACAATAAATCTGTTCTTACAGCTTGGTTTTGTTCATAATTTGATTTTCATCATGTGTTTATTAAACACCCCCTAACTGGTGGTACATTTTAATCACATACTTGTCACATCGTCTTGCCCCAAGCATTAGGACTGGTAGACTCTCAAGGTCAGAGATGCTCGTACCAAATTGTGCAAATGGGTCAGTCTTATGCTCTTCATGTGTGATATCACTCATAGCCAGCCAGCATTTAATATTATGAGCTTCCTGTCTTTGTGTTTTGAGTGATAATTAAAACCGTCACTTTCCTGGGGATTTATTTTTGGCTTTGTTTTTGTGTCAAGCCTTCACAGAGCTTTGCTTATACCCAGCAGTCACGTCCCTGTGTCACTTCTGGTTAGTCTTCACTTTCAGCTGCTAACCTGCACACTGAATTAAAGGTGTGCAAACCCTCAGGAGGCATCACTGGGTACTCACCCGGTGGGGCCAATTATCTTAGCAGATCCATTTTCTAGACTTTTGTTTGTCTTGCCTAAAAAAAACCCAACACATCCCTTCTAGAAAATCAGCCTATCATTTAAAAAATTCACCATGTTCAAAGGCAAACTGTTTCCCTGGTGAATTATATTCTCCATTTAACTTTTGTCCTATATTTCTAATACATATCTCTAGCTTTTACTTCCAATCACTTGATGTAATGATTGGTTTATTCTGTTTTATGTGCTGGGTGGTTTTGCTAGATTGAAAATCTCTCTTCCTGATGGAGCCTCTGATAGACTGCGAATCGATCACCTCTTTATTTTCTCTTTGAAAAATGATATAGATATTGAATTTAATTAAATAAAAGGAAAAGAAAAAAAAAGAAGTATATATATATATATACTTCCATTTTTTTGGTGATTTTTCTGAATTCTACCTTCTTTCTGGAACCCTTTCCAGATTTTTAACCTTTTTTTTTTTTAATTATTTAACTGGTAGGATTTACCAAGACCAGTGTCACAAAAGCTGAATGAACTTCTTTTTGTACCTGACATGTCTTTATTTGCTTATATTTTCCCAAGGCATTTCAGGCACAATGTTACTCTAACCTCTTCTCTGAGCGCTAGAGAATGTGTTCATCCCACTGAGGTTACAGGTTGTGATGTGCAATCATTAAGAATTTATAAAGGTTTCTAATAATAATGTTAGGTTGGTGTCACCAGGATCTTTCTGAAACTTTCATCTTTCTAACTTTTTCCAAGTTCACTCCCTGCCTTAGGTTTTCATTCGTATAATTTTTGAGCAAACAAACTTATTCCTCTCTCCTTGAACAAGAAGTGAAAGAGGGAAATCTTTCCTGTCTAAAAATAATTAGAACTTGTTTCGAAAAGCCCTGTATGCAAAAGAGTTGGGGATTACAAAACACAGGTCATGTGAAGAAGCAGCTTCTCTACACTTCAGGCGGCCTTTGTTAACTCTCCTCCTTCTCTTGGTGTTCAGCCCTCATTCCCAGCTTCCTGCACATACGTAGTACCACACACGTAGTAGCTTATGAAGTGGCTGCAGAAACCTGTGTTAACAACCCATGATGTTCGAGCCACAGCAGTAGTAGTTTATGCCTTTCTGTTGAGAAGCCAGGGTTCAGCCTTTAGAGCTAACAACCCAACCAAACCAGTTGTGATTGATGAGACCTACATCCATGCCAGGAACTGGAAGTGTCAGTCAGCAATACAAAGGTGGTTTTGGACCTGCTCGCTGCCCCTGTACCTCACTGCCATACCTGTATTCAGCAAGACCAGCTAAACCTTAGCCTCTTCCTAGACATAAAACTCATGCATCGTTAAAATTTGCACTTTTCTCATGACCCACTGCAACCTCAATTTTGCAATAGTCAGAGCAGCTTGCAGAATGGCTTATCTATTTCTGCACAATTGTGGGAGATACTGAACATCCTAATTGTATTTTATATAAAGTGAGACACACTAATCAAACTTTCATGCAATTTTGGGTGTCTCTTCTTTTTTTTTTTTCTGGGAGGAGCAATAACTTGTCTATTTTTATGTGACTGTATTTTTAATTTACAGCAAAATCTCCTAGAGCTTGGAAAATGTACTTTCTTATAGAAGTATTATAAATCAAAACAGTAATAAATAAATATTGCATATACCAGACAAGCAGCAAGTCTGCAAATCATTTTTGCAAGTACACAGTAAACCTTACCTTGGCAAGGTTGTACAGGTGAAGTGCCACAAAGATTTGCAGGGAAAAAAGTATTCTGGCATACACAGAATTTTAGATTTAAATTTCCACGTTACTGTGCTCTCAGCAGTCAGTTTTGCAGAGTGCTGTCACGGTGAATAAGGCAAACCACACCCTCACCTACCTTAGGAGGAGTGGGGCCTTCAGATCAGGGGTATTTTTTTATCTCTGTTGGTGCCAGTGAAACTGCACCAGAAATACAGGTCGAATTTTGGGCTCATCAGTTCAAGAGGGATATGGAGGGAGAGGTTCAAGAAGATGCTGAGGGAGCTTGGGCATGTGACCTACCTGGAGAGGGTGAGGGAGCTGGGTCCTTGTCATCTGGTGAAGAAGATACTAAGGAGGTGATGTAATGTCAGCCTAAGGTACTTGAAGGGCAGTTGCAAAGAAAAAAACCCCAAACTTTTCTCATTACTAGCACTGGCAATGGCCCCAGGCTGAAACTTGGGAGGTTCAGCTTGGACACTGGGAAAACCCTTTCTACCATGTGGGTGTTGCAGCACTGAACAGGTTTCCCAGGGAGGCTGTCGATCTCCATTCCTGGAGATTTCTGCACTAATTCAGACAAAGCCATGGCTGACCTGATATGCTGGCGGTGCTGGTCCTGCTACAAGCAGGAGGCTGGACTAAGTGACCTCTGGAAGTCTCTTCCAACCAGCATCTCTATGATTCTAAGACGATTTTCACAATTTCTTAGCTGCGGCAGTTATATGGTCATGCAACTACAGTGCATTTAGCATGAAGTTGTTACTCTGCATGGTGCTTTGCTGTAATGCGTTGCTGTGGTTCAACCCCAGCCAGCAACTCAGCACCACGCACCCGCTCGCTCACTTCCCCCCCACCCAGTGGGATGGGGGAGAGGATTGGAAAATACAGTAAAGCTCGTGGGTTGAGATAAGAACAGTTTAGTAGAACAGAAAGGAAGAAACTATCAATGACACCAATAACAACAATAAAGTGACAATAATAATAAAAGGATTGGAATACACAAAACAAGTGATGCACAGTGCAATTGCTCA
>JAVKLA010000053.1:42401367-42428353 GCA_034782735.1 Sagittarius serpentarius | reverse complement strand
TACTGAACTGAAAACACAGCGCTGTACCAGCTGCTAGGAAGACAATTAACTCTATCCCAGCCGAAACCAGGACAATATATTAACAAACAATAGGGCTTATAAAAACTAATATCAGTCTGTACCTCTGTTCCAGAGGTGATCATGACACGGTCCCTCAATATGGTTTCAAGTCTGCTGTGGAAAAAACCCTCTATCATCTGTTCTTGTTCCTTTTTTTTCCAGGTCATTTTTCAAGATCCTTCCAACCAAAATGACTGGAAAATGATCTTTACAGGTCAAAAACCTCAGTGCAACTCTTAATTTCTAACCAACCTTTTTTTTCACGTACCTATGGTCTACTTAGTTTCACCAAGCAGATAGGGAGATTAGTACAAACTGAGATGCTCAGCTTTAGGCTGCACCTGCACAAAGTTTAGGATAAACTTAGAGTCCACCTACACTACTGCAGAGTGATGTTACTGGAATTGCAGAGAGATGATACTGGAATTTTCCACGCCAAAAGCAGTGTCATGAAACTGCCAAGTATTGTAACGCTGCTGAATTTTTCATACAAGAGGTCAGTGAGGTTTCAGAGAGGGCTGGGGTTGTGGGAAGATGTTCTCTGCTCTCACTAATTTCCAGCTCTCCAATTGATTTGGTCTTTCCAAGTAAACTTTACTTCTGTGATAAAAGCTGTATCAGAAGGTGGCACTGGTTTCTGGTCACCATTTTTCCTCTTGCAGTCCCCTTCAGCAGCATGTTTCCCTCACTGATTTAACTTCCCAGGACACATTATCTCACATGTGCAGCAGATTTTATATGCTTCAACGTGTAGCTGAGGATGGTGAGCAGTGCTGCTGGTTGCAGGAAAGGGAAGGGATTATGGACCAGTTCTCCAGCTGGAGCTGAGATGATGAGATCTCCACTGGTCTGGGGCCAGCAGAGATGCAGCAAAGCAGCCATCATGAAAATCTAGGCACACTCCACTGCAGAAGCAGTGTCAAACAAAATGCCTCTCTGCATGTCCTATTTATTGGCTTGGGCTCTGTGTCACACTAACTGTCAAGCTGTTCCAGAGCTGGCTTACAGCTAAGTGCTTTGGATGACAGGCCAAGCAAACTCTGGACAACTATGAAAATACTAACTTCATTTCCCCTCGTTATAATGATCCTACCTTTTGTTCAGTGGTCATGTTATGGACTACTGACAGTAGGACTATCCGAGATGAGCTTTTCTTTTCTGGGAGGTGTTCAGCATCTCCCCAGATGAGGCACAGAAACAACAGCAGTGTACAGTAATCCTTGGCATCCATGCCCATTCCTTGACTTCACTGAAGCAGATTTGGCTTGTTACATCTGCAAACATCGATATGACTAAGAGAAAGGTTTGTAAACAGTAGGGAGCAGTTCCAGGTAATTCAGACTTGGCCAGCATCATGAGTCTCATGTTTTGGTCCCCCAGATCAGCCCGACTATTCATTTCATCAGTCACGCAGCTGAGAGAATGGAAGGGTATGTCCTACACTGACATGCTCTCACATTTTGTGTTTCAGCCATCTAAATATCCCTTTCCTATATCTAGTAAGGAAAGACAGCAAAGGTTTAGTATTATCCAGTTATTCAGCAGTCTTGTCACTCTTCTGCTGTCTCTCTTGCCAGAACGAAGATAGTCCCCTTTGAAACAGATGGGCTTTTTTATTGTGGTCTGCATTTAATCTAGAGTGGCTTTTCCTTCCACTCTGCCTGAACATAACAAGAGGACCTCACTTTGCTCTACCAGAAACCAATCACTGAGAATTTTAGGCAGGTGGGAGGCGGACAAGAAGTAGGAAAGTACAACTCCAAACAAATAATTTTCAAGGGTACAAATTCTTTCCTTCTACCTCATTAAATATTACCCATGATTTCCCTCCTTTGAACACAAGAACACAAAACAGCCATTTCAGAACAGAGCAATGGTCCACCCAATGCATCCTCATAATCTCAGCACTGGCCAACACCGAATACCTCAAGAGGGTATATAAAAGCCCATAATACAGCTAATTGGACAATAAGACACTATGAGGTGAAATTTCTAACTGACTTCAGCTGGTGATCAGGTCATTATCTGAAATATGAGAATTGACAACCCTTGTAATTTTTCACTGCAGCTACTGTCACTGCAGCTGCTGTTCTTCATCATTAAAATATCTGTGCTGTTGCTTTCAGTGGGCCAAAACATTTCCTTTTCTGCATTCATGCTCTAAAAACAGCCACCTAGTGTCACATTAGGTTTCTCTCTCAGTTCCTATTATGCTGTTTTCTGCTGTGTTTTGTAAGCATATGAAATTCAGGGTTAAAGGTTTGTGCCAATGATAATCTAAGTTGTTTGTTGCCTTCTGAATTCTCCCAAATAACGTAAAAAATCTTGGTTTATGAGAAAGGAGAGAGAGAGTAAAAGCAAAAGAAACAGATTAATGAAAAAAAAACAAAATACAAACGAACAACTAAAAAAGGCAAAACTTGTCACCTTTTCCTTGCTAAAGGAAAAGATAAAATAAAACACTCATACAATATATGGCCGAAAATTTGCAAGCTTTTGATCTGACTTAACACTAAATTCTTGTAGACAGCTACCTCTGCAGATATGAGACATCAGTGATGCTGCTGCAACAAGTCAGAAGAATTTAATATGTGCCATATACACATAAAGAGTCCTTCTGGGACATCATCTCATCCCCACCTTGAATCCTACAGCTCTGAAAATAAACATTAGTTCTGATAAAATTTTTTTCGCTTTCAGTGGTTTCCTTCACAAATACTGTTTTAAACTTCCAGTGCTGTGAAAACTGTGGTTATGGAAAAGAGAATAAAAACAGCTAAAGCAGATCTCTGTGAGGTTAAGCAAATTGCACAGATGCACATAACCACGCAATAAAAGTCTGTGGCTGCAGCACAGGGACACTGATTCTTCCTACCCTCCAACCGCTAAGGATCTGCCATCCCGTCACTCTCCTCCTGAAAACATGACAACCTCTGTAGCTTGGACAGTATCTATGTCTACATCTACAACTGTATCTGTATGTACGTACAGAAAGAGAGGTCTGCAGTTTGCGGTATCAGTTCTGTGAACACATTTAGGGTCCAAAATTAATTCCATCAGATAGATGAAGAATTAATTTTTATTTTTTTTTTAATCCACTTATTTTATGACCCCCACTGGAAAAAGATCAGAAAGTAAGCTAAGTCAAAGACTTAAAAATTATTTAACAGACTTCAACAAAATGCCAAGATATTGGGCAGTAACCCTTGGGCTTAAATACAAAAATCAGATATGTAAACACCAAAACAAACTAGAATTTCATGCAGTGTATCTAGTTGTGTTTCAGAAAAGAAAGCAGTCTAGCGGTTTCTCCTTTATCATCCTTTTTGCAGCCTGGGGTTCAAGAACAATAACTCTGGAATGTGAACTCTCAAAGGTCATACCCTGTTTTTCAGGCTGAAAAACACTTCTTTCAGAAAAGTGGGAACACCATTTTCAAAATCAATTTTGCCCTTGAGGATGTTACTTTCTTTAACTACTTTTAGGTCCTTTACTGTTTTATTGACAACTACTGAAGAGCAATCTCTTGCCTTCTCTTAGTGCACAACTTCACAGGAAATCCACATGCAAATATAATTTGGGATAACCTGCAGGATCCATTCTTTTTGCCTTCTTTTTTTATGAAACTTCACACGTTTTTTCAGCTATAAATTAGACCAGATGGAGAGTTATCCCTTTGCAACACGTTCTGGCAGCTTGACCTGGCTGTAGCAGACAGCAACATTTCAGCTCCCCGCTGAGTGACCAGGCAGCACATGCGAGAGCTAAAGTTGCCAGTCAACATACCTCAAAGAATGACAGTTTCCCAATTTAAAGAGAATATGGGACAAAACAATGAAGATCAGAATGGTATAAATAGTACCAGAGCATCTGGCATCCCCCAGTGTTTACTGCAATAGCCAGTCAGCTAAGCATATTTTATTGCAGAACATGTTAGCAAAGAGCATAGGTAGTGCAGAGACCAATCAGCCTGGGAAGCCTGTGGTCTTACAAACACACGCTTAACTTTCTACTCACTGCTAGGATGATCATAGAATCATAGAATTGTTTAGGTTGGAAAAGACCTTTAAGATCATCAAGTCCAACTCTTAACCTACCACTGCCAAGTCCACTGCTAAACCACGTGCCTAGATGCCACATCTACATGACTTTTAAACACCTCCAGGGATGGTGACTCAACCACTTCCCTGGGCAGCCTGTTCCAATCCTTGATAACCCTTCAGTGAAGAAAATTTTCCTAATATCCAACCTAAACCTCCCCTGGTGCAACTTGAGGTCGTTTCCTCTTGTCCTATCACTTGTTACATCGGAGAAGAGACCGACCCCCACCTCGCTGCAACCTCCTTTTCTCCAGACTGAACAACCCAGTTCCCTCAGCCGTTCTTCATAAGGCTTGTGCTCTAGAGCCTTCATCAGCTTCGTTGCTCTTCTTTGAACACGCTCCAACACCTCAGCACCTTTCTTGTAGCGAGGGGCCCAAAACTGAACACAGTATTCAAGGTGTGGCCTCACCAGTGTGGAGTACAGGGGGACGATCAATGCCCTAGTCCTGCTGGCCACACTATTTCTGATACAAGCCAGGATGCTGTTGGCCTTCCGGGCCACCCAGGCACACTGCTGGCTCATATTCAGCTCACTATTGACCAATGCCCCCAGGTCATTTTCTTCTGGGCAGCTTTCCAGCCACTCTTCCCCAAGCCTGTAGCACAGCATGGGGTTGTTGTGACCCAAGTGCAGGACCCAGCACTCAGCCTTGTTGAACCTCATACAACTGGCCTCAGCCCCTCGATCCAGCCTGTCCAGATCCCTCTGTAGAGCCTTTCTACCCTCAAACAGATCAACACTTCCACCCAACCTGGTGTTGTCTGCAAACTTACTGAGGGTGCACTCGATCCCCTCATCCAGATCCCCTCATCCATGACGCTATAGCTCAGTCTCTTAGGGTATGTCTGTGCTACTAAACTAAACAGGCCTGTGAGTTCTCCATAGCCCCAGGGACAAGTGACATAGCAGGAGTAGCATCCAGAGACCTAAACAGTCTTTCTCCTGGATGTATCTATTGGAAACAGTGCCTGAATTGTACTCTTCTTCAAATTGGGCAAGAGTTCAGCTAGTTTGTGGCTAGAATGAAAGTTGCCATGAATCAAAACCATGCTGCAGGTTTGTTAGCAATTAAACAGAATGGATGGCTTTCAGAGAGTGATCATGCCTCTTCCTTGACCTGTTGTATTTATTAGTATAAGTGTATTTTCAAATCATGCAAAGTAAATTTAGCAGGATTAAAAAACTAATTGCACACCTAGCATTTATGTTTTCTTCTATACCTCACCAATTACCCAGCAAAACTGAGGATCCAAATGACCTTTTGTCATTTTCCCTGCCCTAGAAGGCGTGTTGGGACCAAAAAGGCACAATGAAGGTCATGGTGGGATGCTGTTATATTCTGTCAACACCAAACCTTCAGGAATGAGCATCACTTACACGCTTATTCTTTGCACGCTTCCCCGCTTATACAACTACTCAGCTGGAGCTGCATCAGTAACTGGATGACCCTAGTGAGCAACAAAGAAACAGGGCACGTGTTTCAGTGTCTGGTCATGCAAGTGTGTCATTTCTGAGGTGTGAGAGCTAGAAGGGACAATACCAATAATCTGGTCTGACATCCTTCATTACAGAAAAAAGCTAAACATCACCCTTTACTTAGGCATTGTTGCCCTAAGCAACTTCTGCTCAAGCTAGAACAGAGTACTAGAAATTGCTTCTTTTTAAAGGCATGGCCAAAACCTTTTAAACACAGTAGGAGTCTATTGGTGGCCACTGGATTTTGTCTAGCAGTGGCTAAGTTCAACTAGAAGCATGTTAAGATTTGGATTTGCATATGCAAGTATGCATTTGCATATTTTTCTTCCAAATACTAATCTTTCTTAAGAAGGATAGGAAATAATCCAAGCATGCAAGTCTCCATTCCCTCACTGGAGCTCATAGAGGCTCATGGGGCTTGACGAATACAGCTCCCCACAGATTCCTTTATTCTAAGTGATTTTTAAATAAATGTTCTTCTGGAATTACTGATCCATTCCCATCACAACAGCATAGGAAAACATTTAAAAGGTTGCCGTGCCTCAAAGAGATTTCTGTTGTGAGAAGGATTACTATCTCAGCAGGAATAGTTGGGCAAACAAAGATATTGATTAGGGTCTTTTTCCTCTGAAATACCGTTTACATAATTTTTCCACCATTTATTAAAACAAATAATGAGCAACAACAATCACATTTTCACTTTGCAAGACTGGCTACAGATTAACAAATCACTCTGAATATGATAACGGTGGGATGAAAGTCAATGTCACTACAAAATAATAATAATAAAAAATTTAGCTCATATGCAGAATATCATAGATAACAAAAGTTCCTCAAAGATACGGACATACTATGTCCCTTTGATTTCAATGAGATTAGTTGTCAAATAATTTTTGGGCACTGAACCCAAGTAACTCAGGAGATTCTGTTATTTCCAACAGGATTTGTTCCCCTCAGGCATTTTTTAAAGTAATTCCATCTCTCATCATCCAGAAATGTAGCACATGTGAGCTACTTCAATGCTGATGAGCAAATGAATGTTTCAATTTTTAAAGTACCAAATTTGAGACACCAGACCTTCAGCAGGACTGTGGTCTTGCCTCGCAGATAACCCAGTATTCACCCTACTGACACTGCACTCAACTTACCTGAAAGGCCATTTCTAATACATGGCCATTTATCACTGGACAGTGGAGAGGCAATTTTAGTCTACAACACCCTAATTGCATTCTGGCTGCTTTCACTCCCACCCTCAGCTGCTTCTAATAGGATAGCAAAACTTCAAAGTAATTGTCAAAATGTAGACTGACTCTCCATCTTCAGTGTTTCTTTACGAACTTCTTCAGTATATTCAAGAAGTTATTACACTTCTAGTTAAAAAAAACAAATATATTTTGGTCACTTAAAACTTGTTAAGCTTTAACAGAATTAGAAATTGTTATTCTGGGTGAAAAATGCAAAATTTTTGAAAATCTTAAAGCAGGTTCTCATGCACTTCACAGCTCCCTGTTGTGCTCTATCTCTGTAAAAATGCTCCAGTTCACTGCGGCTCTCACTGAATATGTTGGTATAGATTAATCCTCTTTCATTTGTCCTTAGGCTCCTACCCTCCACTTACATTGTAAAATTCCCATTTTACAGACAAGGAGCTGAGTCACAGAAAAATGTAAGTATGTTCTGAAGGTTTGCAACCAGGCAGGGCATTCAACTCCGTTCTGAGATCTACGCTATGGGGCTGAATTCATTTCAGAGGATGAGGGCAGCTGAGGAGCAGATCTAGCCGCTGAAAGACACCCAAAGTATTTCTGATTGATGGGGAGGTACATGAGGATTTGTTTCGCTTGCTCTGCAAGCCATTAATCTTCTGGAGATCCCATTAGAGGACATCCCACCCCACATTAGCAACAGTAGGTTGTTTTTATAATACCTTCCTGAAGTACCTAAAAGAAAGAAGGGATGTATAGACTACAGTGCCGTTAGTATAATTTTCATTAGCTTTACCACATGTAAATGTGCATGTTAGAATGGAGAATGCTGATGTGTTTGACAGAAAATGTCTGGTAATGGAAAAAAAAAGAATAAAAATATTCCTATTTTCTGGAAACATTTGATCATGATCAGTTTGTAGGATGAAGTCAGTTCAAACATTAAGACAATTGTACCAATCTCTATTTCTTTTATATATAAAGAGCTAAACGACAAGGCTGTATTTCCCTATGCAAAAGAGACTGACGATGCTGCCATTCAAGTTTCAAGCTGATAGCTCTAATACTTGCCACTATGAATATCTAACTATCAGCATTTTTTCACAGAATGAAAATTAACCTGAAATACTGTTATTGTTATAGCAATGTCTTACTGTCATTTTTCTTTCAGTACGTCATTATAACTCAGTAAGTACATGCTAGATAATAACAGAGATTCACTCTAATGCTTGTATGCTAGTTCAACTGTGCGGATATTCAGTGCTGCCTGCCTGCTTCAACAGACTTATTACAGCCTTACTTTATTTGCATTGCAGCAGTACTTCATGGCCCCACGTCACTGGGCATTGAACATATACGTAGCAAAAGACTGCAACAAGCCAAGAGAGTTTTCTAAAATAAAATAAATTTAAAAACTCATCAGCGTTACCCCTACCCTGCAGGTGGAAATGGGAGCACCTTTTTTGGCTTGCCAGGGGCTGGAGGTTTCAGTGGGAGATCAGCCTGCTTTGCTTGGTGCGGGGGTTCCTGTCTGAAGGCACTGGGCTTGTGCTAACTCTTAGGTTAACATAATCCACTGTCAACAGCACAGTCTTCTCCATCCTCTGTCCTTACTGGGGTTACAGGCAGAATAAAGTGGCACTCAGAGTTACTAATGCTTTTAGATCTTCCCTATATACTGTTGATCTTACACAACTGTCTTAAGCAGCTACTGAATTCATATGTGTATGCTCTGCTCCTCCTCATCTCCTAATAAAATACTCAAAGGGAACCAGTGGCGGATGGGTGGTGGAGGCAAAAGGATGGAAATAAGATCTTCAGTTCACGCTATCTTATTTTATTTGGATTTGACAAAAACTACTGAATACAGATATTTTAATGAGCCTTTTTTTTTCTTCTGATATCTGCAACAAAATGTCAGAAAACGCCCGGTCAGCTTTTCTTGACACATTCTGTTGATGGGTGAGGCAGACTAACATGCTGGCTTAGTAGGGAACTTGGAGTCTTAATTCAATTCTTGGATCCTTGGATCCATAATTAAAGGCTCTGGATTTTGCTAGGTATCGCCATTTCTCAGAAATGGGTTTATCCCCACACCACGGTTTCTCAGTCTATAGAAAAGACTATACAGCTCACTGGAGACAGCATGTAATTCATTGTAAAGAAAACCGTAAGAAATAAACATGTGTTATTTAATAACCAAAATACATTAATATATTCACAGAAATATATGAAAAAAATGCCACAGTCTCATAATGGCTATATGAAATCTATATGTCTTCTTGGAACTTACATTTTCTTAAGGATCTGCATCTAGCTTAACTTGGTCCCAAGTTAGTTGGTATAATATTGTACACAGACTTTCACGATTTAAAGCAGAACAGGAAGAAGTAGATCAGTTTTCACCTGAGTTCCTTAGAAGTCAGTCTGCGCTTCCTTTTCCAAACTGTTTTTTAATGTGTGAAAAAGACGGGCATATCAGATCTGTGAACAGTAGAAGAAACCGACATGAGGCATCTATGTGAGACTCTTATTTACATATAACTGGATCCATTTCATGATATCTTGAGGTGAAGAGACTAGAAGTGACATCTGAAAGAACCATGTCTATGGGCAGACACCCAGCCACCTGCGAAACCTCTGGTGTTGCCAGAGAGGCAAGCAGCCAGTTTGATGCCAGTAAAATCCTGCACCAGTGAGGAGCAGATAACGCTGACTAAGAAGTCTGTTTCTGACTTGGAACTGTTTTGCAGATGCTGACTTTGCCAGGTTAATAGTTATAACTGGCAGCTCCATGTCAGAGAGAAGAAATTTCACAGGTAGCAATTCTGAATGGTCCTCCTGGTATCCTTCTGGTCTTTCTTCCTGGCTCACGCACCAGTTCTGCCCTGTGACTAGTTTTAAGACAAGAATACCTTAATTGGTTTCCTTTTGCACCTCCGCACACTTACACAGGTGCTTTCTCTTTTAAGTCATAGCTTCACCTGGGAAGAAGGACTTTTATCAGGTATTTGAAACTATGGACTTAAGATAGCTATCAGTGAACCATTAATTCTGGATGTGATCTTTGGAGACCACCCAACGCAGTATTCAGCCAGAACATTATGAAGACTGGACTCTTGGCTTAGTTTTGAGCGATCCGGATGGCATTGGTGGTGCTGTGTAAGTCCTGTGTGAGACAGTGGGAGATGCTCTGCATATATCCAAAACCAAGGATATTGTAACACCTTCTGAGATCTGGTCATGAGAAAATTTTCTTCATTTTCATTGATTTTTTAACAGATGGCTACAAATACTTTTACATTAATAAGGCCCAGGAAGTTAAATAAATCAAAATTTTATATGTACACAAATAGACATGCACACAAATGTAAATACACACATGCAAATGCAGACATAAATGTGTGTGTCTACTTGTTTAAAAAGGATTTTTAGGCTAATTCAAGAAATTCCCAAGAACTTTCTTATTTTGTGTCACTGAAGAACAACATCAGATTATAATGCCTTGTTCACCAACCATTTATAAAATTGAAAATGCATTCTTTCCCACTTTTTTTTCTCAATTTTAGTGTTGGGCTTTGTGGTTTGGGTTTTCTTTTTTTGATGGTGACAATATATCACAAAATGTGTACGTTACCAAATGCTTTTAGCTGCTGGGATTTGTATTCTATTTGGGTTTTTAATCAAAAATTATATAGTTTGAAGTAGAGGTTGAAAACATATTGCAGATATCTAACTTTAGACAAACAATGAGAATAAATCTTTGGAGAACAGGATTTCTGCAAAATCTATCTCCTTGGTATATGCATAATGACCTTTTCCTCTAAAAACAAATCTTCCAAGGTCCAGAAAGAGTCCCACTTTGCAAGAATATACTAAAGGTTATCTAGCAGGAAATGAAGACAATCACAAAGTTCTCACTTTAAATATGGCTATTGTTTTTAATGAAAGTATTTTATTTCAAATGACCTAAAGCTTTTGAAGTTTAGAAAACACACTGATGGCTGGAAAATCTTTTGCAGAACCTCCTGATTCATTTTCTTTACATGTCTGTTCTTAAACACTTGAGATGGCAAGCTATTCTGGAGAGGTATATACATATACACATACACATACATATACATATACATATACATATACATATACATATACATACACATATACATTTGTGTGTATTAAATACATATATATGCCGTAATCAGTACTACATAAACTGTACAATGCTTCGTGTGTATATGACATTTAAAATTTTTTACACCTTGATCACTAGTAGAAGAATCACTTGAACATGAACTAGTTAATAAATTTATCCAGAAAAATCCTTGTTGCAGTCCAAGAACTACTTATGCAAATGCTGATAAAAAAGAAGTGGGGGTAGAAAACGGCTTCTTGAATGTCTGCTTTCATTTAAAGACACTCATTTTAAAATACTGAAGTAGTTAGTAGATAAAGAATTAGAGTATTTGGGCTTATTTGAATTTGAATGCCAGTTTCTATTAAGCTCTGAAAAAAAAAAACCATCTGTCTCAAAAATAACCTGGCTTAATGGAGAAGTTAGATTTCCAACTGTAAAGAGGCTCCAGGACCAGCTATCATAAGGACACCGAAAGGCAGGCTGAGCCTAGGCAGGGGGAGCATCTCAGTATTGCCAGGGCAAAGCACAGCCTGATCTGGATAGAAAAACAGACGGCTTAATATTGAGGAAAGTGATTTTTATTTCTTCTGCTCCTCTTGTGTGGGACATGTGGCACATTACAAAAAAAAAAAAAAAAGAGGAGAGTGTTTGCTGTATTTTGCACAGCAGGAGAGTATTGAGAACCAGGGCAAGCAGGGCCCCTCTCTGTGTGAGCCTGCGTCTGCTCAGGAGCTGCATGCTGTGAAGGTGCTTAGCTAATGTAAAGATGAACCTTGTCGATCTCAAATCCACCTGAATATGCAAGATTTGTGTTGTTTTCCCTCTCTGGGGACAGGGCTTACAGCAGCTTCTGCTCTCCACAGTTCTTCAGTTTCGTAACTCTCAGCACAGTTCATTCTCGTCAGCAAGCAAGTGGCAGAAAGCAAAGAAAAGGAGAAAAGGCCAAAAGATGCTAGAAACAGTATTCATATGAAATGACTATTCAGTTCAGTACTCATTCAGCACTCAATATGACAAGACCACTGAGACCGACTCAGTTCAGTCTCAACAGAGAGGGTGCTACAAAGCACATAAAAGGATTAAGTTATTATTTTTATTGTTTTCAATAGGACACTAAAATTCTTTTGTGATCTGAGATACCAACAGCTTCCCCTATTAAATATGGTACTGAGACCAAGAATTCCTCATGAGAATACCAAAGTAAATGGTAAGATATACTACAATCTAAATTAGATTTCTAATTCCTCCTATTCACTGATTTGCCTGTTTCAGGACAAGTTCATTTAAGTAAATGCTGCCTAGTCTTTCATAGTACTTAGAGCTCAATTTCATAATCAAGCAACAGTGCCTTATCAGGTTATTGCACGAAATCAGAGCTGCAGGAACTGCTTGTGCCGTGTCTGTTCCCAGCCCTTCACATGGAAGGCAGTGGGACTGGATTCAGTATGGGTTTAAGTTAACTCCAGTTATCTTACATTTTCAGCGGCTAAAAGTGTGGAATGGGAAGTTATCACTACCCCTGTGATCACACACTAATGCAACCGTAACACCAAGCCTTTATTTAACAATTTCTTCCATTTTCTCACTTACAAAATTATTATCCAAGATTAATCAAGTCTTATTCACAAACACTCAAGTGCAGTTATAATGTTTATTTATAAGCTGTTTTTATTTCCTATAGCATGACAAAACCAGATTTAATAACTGATTTGGTGTCAGTATGCAGCAGAGCCAGGGGCTCCCTGGGGGGGGGCACTGGGAGTGGTGGGGTCTTCCCAGGGCAGGCCCAGGGAGCAGAGCAGGCTGGGGCATCCCTTTAGCCCAGGGAAACAACTTCTAGAAAGAGCCAAGTTCCATCTAAGTGGGGCATCTTTGCCAACAGGATGGCGAACCTTTTGAGGAGACCTTTGAACTAGGAGTGACCAAGGAGGGAGATGATGACCTGCAGTCAGGATTAAAGGGCAGATCAGCGTGGGTGATGTTACAGTGGGTGTCTTCTACACCTGACCAGGAAGAAGTAGATGGGGATTTGTGCAGAAAACTGGAAGCAGCCTCACTTTTGCAGGCCCTGCTCCTCAAGAGGGATTGAGTTACCCTGATATCTGCGGGAGAGACAACAGCAGAGCACAAGCAACCCAGGAAGTTTCTAGAGTGCGTGAATGGACACTTCCTGACATACGAGATCAAGGAGCCAAGGAGGCAATAAGCTCTGCTGGACCTGATACTTACAGACCAGGAAGAATTGGTCAGGGGCAGCCTTGGTCCCAGTGGCTGTGAGATGGTGGCATTTAGGATCCTGACAGGAGGAAGCAAGGCAAAAATCAGGATAACAACCACAGACTTCAGGAGACCAGACTTTGGCCTCTTCAGAGATCTGCTTGGCAGGATCCCAGAGGATAGATGCCTGGAGAGAAGAAGGATCCAGGAGATCTGGCTGATTTTCAAGGATCACCTCTTCTAAGCTCAAGAACAGTCCATTCCAATGAGCAGGAAATCAAGCAAAGAGACCTGCATGGATGAACAAGGAGCTCCTGGCAAAACTCAGACACAGAAAAGAAATGTACAGGAGGTGGAAGCAGGGTGAGGTGACCCGGGGGAAATACAGAGACACTGCCTGAACATGCAGGAATAGGGTTAGGAAAGGCAAAGCCCACCTGGACTTGAGTCTTGCAAGGTACTTGAAGGGAAACCAGAAGGAATTCTACAGGTATATTGGCAGCAAAAAGACTAGGGAAAATGTGGACCCACTGCTGAATGAGGTGGGGACACGCTGGCAAAGAACATGGGGAAGGTGAAGGTACTGAATGCCTTGTTGACCTCAGTCTTTACTGGTAAGCCCAGTCTTCAGGTATCCCACGTCTCTGAGACCAGAGAAAGTTGGGGTCAGGGTAGAGTTATCACCGGTGGAGGAGAATCTTGTTAGGGAACGTTTAAACAAGCTGGACTTACTTAAGTCCCTGGTCCCTCATAGGATGCACCCGTAAGTGCTGAGGGAGGTAGCCAATGTCGCTGGTAGCCCACTCTCAATTATCTTTGCAAGGTCAGAGCAATCAGGAGAGGATACTGATGACTGGAGGAAAGCAAATGTCACTCCTTCTTCAGGGACAAGAAGAAGAATCCAGGGAACATAAGACAGGTGAGCCTCGCAACAGTCCCTGAGAAGGTGATGGAGCTAATCCTCCTGGAAATCATTTTCAAATATATGAAGGAAAATAAGGTGATTGGAAGTAGCAAGCATGGATTTATGATGGGAAAATTATACCTGACCACCCTGATAGTTTTCTACAATGAGACAGCTAGCTTGGTGAATGAGGAGAGAGCGGTAGGTGACGTTGATCTCAACCTCAGTAAGGTCCCTTCCAACATCAGCTATTCTGTGATTCAGTGATTCACAGTGCAGGTGAAGTGGAGCTTCTGGGAAACTGCCTTTAATCGTATGAAGTTATATGTTTGAGGAAAGAGGAAAAGATGTCTGGTATGCCTTTTCTGTAAAACTGAAATGGAAGTGGGAAACTTTAAAGCTTTCCACAATTTGAGAACTATTTGCAAAAACAGACAACCTTTTGCAGGATGTCACCAAAGATTTTGTTATGGCCATTCTTCACAGATTTCTACCTGAAAACTTTAGCTTGCTTTGTGATACACCTAATTACAGACAGCATACGTTTGGGTGCAGATCAAAGTCTAGCTTGAGGCACAGTCACAGCAGGCAGCTGCCATGGGCAGTGAAACAGCCAGGGCTCTGCAGCGTAGTTCTCTTATACCACTGCCCTGGAGAATCTGCCTGGCAGCTGTTGTTGCTGCCCCTGAGACACGGGTTATAAGAAGCTGGAAAGTGCTTTTCTAAAGAGATGCTCCATCAAGAAATCTCTGCCTTCACCCCTCTGCTTCCCTGACAGCAGCAGAAGCACAAGCGTGATTCCCCAAAGTTTTTCCCCTCTTCTGCTTCTCTCCTTTTCTGCTATTTTCTCCCACTTTTCCCTTCCTGCATCAAACCCTGACCACTGGGGAGCCGTCACCTGGCTTTGGAGGAAAAGCAGATCTCTTCTGCTATACATCAGCACTACTCCGGCTGAAATACACAGACACTGCCTTAAATCCATTTCTGTTGTTGCTGTTTTGAGGAAGAAGGCAAATATTTTCTTTCACCCAGACTTTAACTCCAATCTATTGTAAATTTTGACTATTGGAAGAAATTTTAACTGGCAGGTTATGGAATAAAGAAGTTTTTGAGATTTCCCAGAAAACCTGTATGCCAGTCTTTGGTATTTCCAGCCGTAATTATGCTATCTATGGCACATCTTTTTGCCATGTGACTATAACACAGTGTGAATGTGTATATTTTACATTTTCAAAGACACACAAACCTTTTCTTTCCTGTTTCCTAGGAAACAGCCTCCCAGTCCCTTTCAGTTAAACAGTGAACAGCTTAGCTTCCATTATGCTGTTCATTGCTTCAGAAAGCTAAAATGACCACAATTCAAATAGTCCTCCACAGAAGAATTATATCACTTTCAGAAAACACAACATTGAAAAGTATAATGATAATTGCCCTTTTCAGAAAGAAAATGGCACTATTTTTTTTTTTATCTTTCACCAACTCAGAAGCAGAACTGTCCAGAACATTTTCAGCAAAACATGTTTGTCTGTCAATACTAACACATTTCATTGGGTTCTGTTAGCTTTGATGAAGTTTTTAGGGGAAGAGATACAAAGGAGAATTCCAAGGTTTCATGGTCTTTTCATGACAACAGTTATCGTGCTGTATACAAAGTCATCAGGGATGAATCTATGTAATGTGGGGTTTTACCCAACAATTTCACTGGAAGATCCAACCTCAAATTACACTTGTCTACACTTCCATAAACAAAAGAAGATTCAGAAGCAAAAACAATCCACAACCAAACCCATGGATCCCAATCAGAAACCAGACATTCCAAAACAGTTACAGGCAGGATGAAAACAAATCAAAATCCTTTATTCCTTGCTAAACAAAATGGTTGTACTCCAGTAAGCTTTGCCCAGGAGCATTGTGATGATTAGGGCAATATATTGCAGTAATATCACCATTAATAGTAACTGTTTTCTGTTGGATTATCATGAAAGGCAGATAGTGCTAAATCTAAGATAATCATAATTCTCCAGAAAAGAAAAGTAATATACACTGTTGATGCAAAGAACTGAATCCCATTTTTACTCCCAAAGCTTACCTTTTCCTAGGCATACCTCCATGGCCTTGTAGCATCCTGTGCTATCTCATAACTCTCAGCCCTACTCACAGCACAAAGTCCACATCCCTCTAATAAAAAATACAAGCTTTTGTAGTGTTCTCAAAACACCTGCTTCCCATTCTACCTATAAAGCTACACAGGTTATATCAACCCAGTTTCAGATGTAGCCTACAAACCAGCTCTTCTTCATCCTGGACACAGTCCCCTTAGCCTTCCCAAACAGGCTCACAGTCCAATTTTCCCTCTCTACAATCCAGCTAACAGGATTTCAGGTCAGGGTATTGAAAAGAGTCTCCTGAACTTATCCAAGTTAACTGTTTTTTCTCTGCTGGCTCTTTTGTTTGTTTTTTTTCTCCCCCCTCCCCCTCCCCCAATTTATCCTCCCACTGAGCAATTTTTCTTTTGCCCCTGGCAAAAAGTGCTCATCATGTGCCAGCATGACTTGCCAATCATAAGTACCATGAAAAAAGGAAGACTGGTAGTGCAAATTTTTGCAACAGTGAGGCATTTGATTCATATTTGGCCTCATTGCTTTCCAAGTTTTCAGGCGGGCGTGAAACCTATTCCTTTCTGACAAGTCATCACCTCTTAAACAGGAGAGTCTAAGTCAGCATCGCCAGTACTCCCAAATACAGCATCTTCCACTGAAGACACAGCTTCTCTTTGCCCCGTTTACTTGCTTTCAGTTGATGCTATTTCTCTCTTATATCTTCTGATGACATAAAATTGTCAGTGCTCCATGACTTCACGTAATGTGAAGGTAATGCCCTGTATTTTATAGCATCCCAGTCTCCTCCCATTCCCAACTGGGGTTTACCCAATATCCAGGAAACCCTTTTTTCCACCAAATCAGGGATAAATGATACATTTATCATGCATATATGAGAGAAAGAGAAAGAAATAATTAGCTTTTCATCTACTTTCCTACATCAATTCTGAAAGAACTGAAGGTCGCGTATTCTCTTTCTCCATTCTTTTGACATTGTCTCCTACTGCTTCTTATTTCTGTGTTTCAGGTTCAGCAAACTGATTAATCTTGACTTTATTTACCCATCCTTCACTTTTTGTCATGCTATCTCCTACACACAGAAAACTACTGTGTGGATCCACCTTCTCTTCCTTTAGGGTCCTTATGAAGACTTACTCTTATTACATAAAGAATTACCCTGAAGACAGCTTATTCTCTCAGAATGAGACACGTCCTCTCACACCCTTTATTGTTGCTAATTTTATTTGCATAGTGATCAGGGAATTGCAGAGGCTGTCAGAGTGCATGTTAATATCAAAACATTCTGAAAAATAGCAGTCTGGATAAATTGCTAGTGATAATTTAGGTGTTCTGGGTGTGGCTTTGTACGCTCTTCTGAATGAATAAAAGGGGCCTCCCTGATCGCTTCTGATGAGTTCTGCTTATGGCTGCACATGGTGGGAAAAATTTGCAAAGTGAAAATTATGGCTAAAGGCTCGCAGGGTGCCAGTTAACGGGCAGAACTTACACAGCATGGAGGTTTAGGATTTAATATTTTAGAACCAGAGATAGCTTAACAGTGACAATTCTTCATAACTGAGTAATATCATCTACATTTGGAAACATTCAACAGCTGACTCAAAAAAAAACATTAAAAGAAATAAAGGGAAAAGTAGCATTATTTCTTTGCTCATCATTGTCTGCTTTATTCACTAGATGATGTCACCTTTCCTATATTAAATCACTCCCTTTTCTTTCAAGACAATACATCACCATTAATAATGATTAGGCATCACTCTGCAAAGGTTAGAAACCCCACCTGTCTGGGAATGCAAAAGAAATTTCTCCTAGAAAATGCCACTTACTCCATAGGAATGTCATCAAATTAACCCAAAGATAAGCAGGATTCAGTGCCAGTTAGGCTGGAATAGCAATTAAGGAAGCAAAGCCTCTATGAAGCCAAACAAGTGGTGGTTTTTTTGAATGTGCAGAAAAGGAGGAACATTTTTAGAAAATTCTGGTTTAGTAAATTGTGTGTCCATCAGCCTACTGAGGAAAATTGATACTGTGCTAGCAAAAGACAAAATAGAAGTATTTGAATGGAGAAATGAAATTAAAAAGAGGAGAGGAGAGGAGTGTAAACTGCAAGAGTTCTGATTATGGTTAGCTTAAGTGAAACTACTTAGGTGAACACAGTTTGTTGTGTTCCAGCTAAGAGTGGGATCCTCTCTAGTGAAAAGGGATTAATTCCATCCTGAGGCCTCAGGCATGGAGCAAACCACCATGGGATGCGGAATCATATTTCATTATAAGGACCAAGAAGAAGTTTTCCAGCCAACTATTTGCTAATTCTCTCATTGTGCAGAGGCCAGATGCCCCTCTGAATGTAGTCCGCAAACAACAACGTGCTTGCTACAGGTGAGAAATGATCCACGGGCTGAGTGGTTTCAGAGTTGGCCAGCACTGACAGGTTGCGTCTGCCAGCAATGCTTTCAGAAATGGTTTTAAAAATCATCAGGAAAAGAGGTCACTTTCTCTCTGACTTTCTCTCTTGCACATAAATCACCATAACTGCAGAATTTATGTCAATCCAAGATCTCCCTTGTTGAACAGAGCCACGGGAATCAACAGGAGCACTCACAAAGTAAGATGCAAACAGTAGGTGGAAGGAAATTAATGAATCATTTATCCAGAAAAAATTTATCCTGGAAACCAGCCAGGTGAAATGTGGGTGGTACGAAAGGGTGTTTTAGGCTCTGACCCACTTTTCAAGGCCCTCAGGGAACAACAGGCTGGAAGACATCTTTTAGGACAGTTTGCTGGTATCACAGGCAACTGTGTCATACAAACCTGTTCATCATTTTCTCAAGTTTCATCTTCAGCCAAGGATTATTTTTTCAGACCATTATTCCCATTAGCAGGCTTTGTAACATTCTCATTTCATCTGACATCTTGAAACTTTCTTCTGTTCACCGCCTTAATGCTACTCCCTAGTGAGCTTGTACCCATTTTGTAAAATTTCAATATTATCCATTAATTTAAATAAGCTGTACTTTGCTTTTCTTTATAACCTGATATTTATTCACATCAAATGCAAAAATATCTATGCCACTTGTCTGCTGTTGTGCTTACATCTCTCTCTGGCCAAAATTCAGAATAATAAAGATAAGCATATGCCTAAAGCTGAGCTAATACTTTTATGCTTTCAAAAATATAGGCCTCGCATTTCTAATAGCAAATGAAAAAGTTTCCAGAATCGCTACTGACTTCTGTGTCTACCACGTTCTGTTGGATTAAGGTCATTTCTGTGTATTATTTCAGTGGCACAAGGGAAATGGATTTGTAAGCAATCTGGCCCTTACAAAAACAAACAGAACTGTCACATACCAATTAAAATATATTTTATGAGTTTCCTGCTGCAATTATTTCAGGTGCTTTGTTTCCATATGCGAACTCTACTACTAATCAGCCACTCATTAATCTTAACTATCTCTGTATGTCATCTCCATGCATCTTAAACAGATGAATAAACAAGCTAAATTGAAATGTAATGGATTTAGGTAATCTGTTTCTTGTAAAATTAAATAAAATTAAATCTAGTGTGCCCATTTACACATGTGGATATAAATGAGTATAGAGGGCAAGAAGCTCACATGAAACTACTGGAGCCAAACTCACTCAATAGCTGTCCAAATTTTGAATATGCCTAAATTTACAAATCTCCTGTTCTTGCTCGTCAGCTCCAATATCTCTGTAATTGTTGGTGTAGCCATGAAAGATGAATTCTTCTTCTGAACAGAAGAATATGATGCAAATGTATGAGGACTTTAAACGTCTCTTACAGCTCAGCAACTGTTGCCCTATCTACTTCTTGATATTTTCATCAGCCAAGTCCATCCGTAGATGTGAAGTGGCTTTGCCTCATCAGGTCTATTCGTGACCCCTGGGTTCAGACCTGCAGAGCTCTCCAGCAGACCTTGGGGCAATCACAAAGCGAAGTGCAAAACCATCCGTGTCCCTGCTCCCTCTTGTGGTAGCAGCATTGCAGTTCAGAAGGGGAAAACGCAGAGTACCACAGCAGAGCTACAGCATCAATTTTACAGGGTTCCTTTATCAGTAAAGGCCATGGCGTACCTTTGCCTCTCTGGTGTCTTAGGCTGGAACTGATGGGTTTTTTTTCCTTCTCTGCTCTCTCTTCTATACGCATTCATGTGTCCCAGGGTTACAAGCTGTTCAGCGATGTTTTTTGTAAAATTAGCTGTGAGTCACAGGGGCATGACAGCGCTGGCAATCGAGGGAGTGTATTCAAGTCAAGAAGCAAATACAGCTGTAAAGTAGAGCTAGTGGGAGAAAAATCAAGGAGAAAATACGTTGGTTTAAAACCAGAAAAAAAAGTGCATTTAAAATTAGAACTGTGAATTAGAAAATCCATCTGGGCTTAGATCTCTGGAAGTTTAAGCACAGGTGTTCCTCTTTACGGAAAAACTTTTAAGAACTGTTTTACGGTCTCCATGAAGACTGGTCCAATGGAGGGCTTGTTGCGACATGGGTTCCCAGCCTGCCATCCATGTGTAAGTACAGAGGAAAGGTCTCCCCTTCCGCCACTGCCAGCTACTATCCTTACACATTCACTCTTCACATACACTGCAATACATACTGGCTCTGCACTTTATTCAGATTAAATCAGCAAAGTAACACTGGTATCAGCTGGTTATACAGAGAAGCCAGCCTATCCATTCACAAAGCTAGCAGGGATTGAAGTGTTCTCCTCATCCAGCCTTCTAATTGTAGCTGTCAATCTTCCATGTAGTGTACATTACAAACAAACCACCTGGAAACTCACTTTGAAAGCAAAAACAGACATTAAAATTCAGATGCAATCCGCCTGAGTGAGGATATCAAAAGGATTTAAACTATATTCAGTTTAGATTGTAACTTTTGATACAGTACCTTTGGGAAATATATGTAAATGTGTTAATATTTTAAAAGTTAAATAAAGTATATTGTATTGCTCAAAAGTATAAAAAACCCAAACCACCTGTGGCAACAGTCAGTAATTTTTGTCACTTACTTATTACTTGTATAATGTACGAAAGGAATTGTTGGAAGCAGCTAACATGACCGGACTCATGATAATTAAAAAAGCTTTTAGAAATAAAATTGCAGGATGGTGGCTTAGTGAGTAAATTCGTTTGCAGTTTTCAAAAAAACAGATGCAAAAAAAAGCCAGAAGAAGCCAGCAAAGGAAGTGAAAATTGTTTATCTTTCTAGAAGAAAGGAAGATAAAAAGTCACTATTAATAACCTGATTAGCTTGAACACTCTAACATGAAGATGTTCTGACCTATCCTATGCGGAAGTGCTGTATCACTGAGGTTAGCTAGAGTAAGGAAGCGGTTTTCTGATTGCATTAAAGAAAATTGCATCACTATTATAGTGGCAAACCACTTAAGGCACATGATTTTAGAATTTTTAATGCATTCCATTTTCTCTGACACACAGTATCAGATTGCTTTTTTCATGAAATATGGCACATGAAAATATTTTTAACTACAGTATTTACATATTTCAGGTAGCTTTTCTCTCTGTTGTTTGGGTAGACATATCATTACAGATTGTGATTATCCCAGGCCATATTCTGAAGTCAATGGTCTACAGGATGGAAAGGTTTTGCAATGCTTGAGTCCATAAATCCAAGGCAGAAAAGCTGGCCTCTTTGATGTCAAGGGAAAGAGTTTCTAAGGCAAGTCTTCTAATTTTTGTAGCCTCGTATTAATGCTGCCGTCCTGGAGCCAGCAAGACTCATACTGTTCACTGCAGTAAGAGCAAACCTACAGTACCTTTAGATGCGTCTAGACTTTCTTTTTACTCCAGACTATGCTGGATGACCGTGCAGCAAGCAAATCTCCTAGGTGCCAACCTCACGAGTGCATGGAACTCCATTGGCCTGGATACATCTCAACGCTTAGTCCCCTAATATCACAGGTATAAATAGATGACATATTGTTGGGCACAGCCAGACCCGTACATGGCAGTTCAGTTTCCAAGCTGTCCATAGCGGCCTTTTGAGGCAGAATGGTGAGAAACCAGCAGAGCACACTCATGGGCACATCCCAGAGACTGTGCAGGCACAGGTTAATAGAGCTAAAATTGCACCCCTTGTTTGTTGCTCCAACAAACATCATGTGGATCCGTGGCTTTTGATTAGCATCTTGCTCCTCATCTGTGAATACAGTGGGGTTTGCCTGGCAGTTTCTTCTAAGGAAAAAATTGTACTTACATGCTCATGTTTTGCCACTTGAAAAAGTAATTGTTCTATGGATACCTTTTTAACATATTAAATTTGACCTGAAAAAATCCATTTCCTCTTTTTATTCCCCTCCCTTTTCTTCTTCTTTGTTCTATAAATACTGGTGAAAACCCTAAACCTTTCAAAAAAATACACTGCCATTTGGGGAAAAGAGATTTATCGTTATTATAATATTTTATTTATATTTATTTGGTCACCTGTTATTGTATTAGTATTAATAGTGACACACTCTACTAGAACATTTTCAATCAAATTTAAACTACCCTTGATTTCTCAAGTTTAACACTTTCACTCCAACATTACTGTTCTTATGTGTTTAATATGATTCTGTGTCATTTCGTTTCAGCTAAAGGAGGAGATTCTCAGTCATAGCCCATAATTATACTGTGATCGTTGGTGTACCAAGAGGAAAAAAAGTAAGATCTGGCAGCCAAAGTGTTGAACAAACTGAATTCCCAACAAAGTTTTTACTTTTTTAAGTGAAGAAAGGTTAAGGACATGAGCATCATAATTCCCATTTGGGTTTGAACTTCCACATTTTGCTGTACTCAGTTCTATAGATTTGGTCTATACATAACAGCTGAGCCTTCATTTTTAATGTAGTAACTTTAGTCAGGATTAGGGGAAAAAGCAGGTGGAAGTCATGTATATGAAATATGAAGAAACAAAGATACGAAAAGGCAGTGTAATCTTACCTATGTAACCACAGAGAAGGTATATAACTCTTTCTACCTGATTTTATACTGCTTCCAGGTCCAGAACCCTTTTTAATATTATTTAGGCATTCTTGAGTAACCTGTTGTCATGGTTTAACACCAGCCAGCAAATAAGCACCACGCAGCTGCTTGCTCTCTCCTCCCAGTGGGATGGGGAGGAGAATCAGAAAAAAAAAGTAAAACTCATGGATTGAAATAAAACAGTTTAATAACTAAACTACACTAAAATATAATAATAATAATAATAATAATAATAATAATAATAATAATAATAATAATAATAATAAATAATTGCAATGAAAAGGAATATAATAGAGAGAGAAATAAAACCCAAGAAGAGAGAAGTGATGCACAATGCAATTGCTCACCACCCACTTACCGATGCCCAAGAAGCGATCCACCCCTCCCAGCCAACTCCCCCCACTTTATATACTGAGTATGACGGTCTATGGTATGGAATATCCCTTTGGCTAGTTCAGGTCTGCTGTCCTGGCCGTGCTCTCTCCCAGCTTCTTGTGTACCTACTCGTTGGCAGAACACAGGAAACTGAAAAATCAACTTAGCATAAGTACTACTTAGCAACAACTAAAACATCAGGGTGTTATCAACATTATTCTCACACTAAATCCAAAACACAGTGTACCAGCTACTAAGAAGAAACTTAACTCTATCCCAGCCAAAACCAAGACACCTGTTCCCCACATCATAGTCCATGGGGAGTAATGAGGACAGCTCAGGGCTGATCCCAAACCAAGTCAGAGCCACTTGCTAAATTAAATGGAAATTACATAAGAAGTAGATATGTTAGGCAAGAGTCCCAGTAAGAGTAAAAATTATATTAAATTGTACAACTTCATTCCAGACCAATTTAAATGACCCCAGTCCAACCTCATGCATCCTTGAGTACCTGGAGAATAATACACAGTTTCACACTGAATCGATGATGTTACTGCAAGGGAAAATCACAAGCTGGAAGCAAAGTTTTCCACTGAGTCTTATGTTAACTTCAGTATTAAAGAAAAAACTCAACCGAACTGAAAGAAATTGTCAGAAATGGTCATAGCCTTCACCCTAGGTGAAGGATAAGTACAGACTTGTACAAATTCTCCTCCCTAGCACTTGATAAGTCATTAGAAACATTCTGGGGCTATTCAAGCAATGACATTTGCACAGACCATTGGGATCATTTTCTGGCACCTTTTCTGTTTAGCAGGGGAAACTTTAGAGATAAAATCTCCCTTATTTCACAACATTCCAAACTATAGGGCATGACTTAATAGATAACAGATTGCTTACCTAGCTTGTACTCTATAAACTAAAGTCTCAAAATCTGTGTCAGTATTTGGTCTAACAGTAAATACATGGAATGCAAGGAGAAAAACTGCTGAAAACAGACAAAGAAAGTGTATTCTGGATTAGTTTTTACTTGACTTCTGGAAAAAATGACTTCTTAAGAGCATTGGAAATATCCTGAAAATTCCTAAGGTTTTGCAGAATTAAAATTTACTTTTAAGGAGGTGTTCTTAGTTAAAGAAACAGATTTTTGTGGGGGGGGGTTTTCTACATTTACATCAAAATAAAATTGTGCAATTAGATAATTCTAAAGAAAAGGAAAAATTGTTGCTTGAAAAAAAGCGCATTGTGAAAGAAAAAGTTTAAACAATTCAAGTTCTTCTTTCTTCTTTGAAATCTTTCTAAGTGAGTAAAATATGTCTCTGAATTTCCTCTAATCAGGAGATTGTAGAGATAACAGGAGGAAAATCTACGGTGTGTGGTTCTCTTCTGGTACCTATGCTTTTATCAGCAATGTTTACTTACTCACCACAGTTAATCTTAACACTGACTCAAGAAAAAATAGTGATGATGGAAATCACAAGTATTTTCAGTGCTGAAAAGGACTGAGACCTCTACAATGACATTTAATCAAGTTGTTTTAATGTGGACAAATGTAAATCTCTGTAAGTTGGTCTGGCAAACAGTAACAACAAACATTTTTAAAAGTAAAGTGCTATTCAAATTTGTTGTCTGATGTGCAGTCATACTATATATCAGCTCTGTGGTGTATGACAGCACTTACAGAGCCTATGATGGGCTGGAAATTTGAGGAATTCTGGAAACTGAAAGAATGCAAAAAATTTTAATTTCAAAAGGGATTGCTTTGGCTCAATTCACTGTCTATGTCTGGACACCAGCAACCATGGAAGAAAGCATACTATATCCCCTTGTTTTTTTGGACTGGCTATTCAAATTGCCTTTAGTCAAGTGAAACCTTCACAAGATACCGTGTTTTCCAGCCCCTCCCAGACCATCTCCCTGCCAGGAAGTACATCCATGATCATAATTTGGAAGAAATGCAGAGTCCACTGGTTTTTATCCCATTTTGGAAGTGCTGCTGCGCTCAATCTCTTTGCGATCGCACTCCAGAAATACTGACCCGTTGTCTCCTGGGACCAAGCTAAGCCACAGCTAACAAAAATTCTGTTCTTAGAAAATGCTGATTTCACAGGCCCTTTGGAAGGCCAAAAGGAAAACCTTTCACCTCTGGGTACTTCTTCCTGTTTAGCTGTCCTTTCTATTACCTTCTTAGCTAATACAAACAGCCATGATCAGTTTCTCCAAGCAGCTATGAGGGTAAGATACTGATGGGTACCTTTGGGAGCTCTTTTATGAGCTTTTACCACTGCTAACTGTACAATGTGTAGTGTCCCCGACTTAGTAAAATTCACATAAATTAAGGTGAAAAAGAGACTGCTAGATCATCCAAATCATCCTATAAGCCACAACAAAATATATTTCATCAAGAGTTTTATTTCAAAGTAAATGATAAGAGAAAGATTATGTACTAAATAATACTAAAAAGTCAAATCCAGGGAAATCAACTGGACTTCTGTTCAAACTGGATCAGTCCTAAAATAAAGAACAGTAAGGAATATCAACAATTCATTGATCTTCTTCTCCAGACAAACATTCTGTCAGCAAGCAACACATTTTATCATGCACTATAACCAGTGAGAAAGACTCACTGCCGATATGATCCTGGTTCATACTGTAATTGACTAAGCTCAAATTTTGTATGTATTTGTATTTTTCTCAGACTATATGTCATCTTTTAAGAAGAGATGTTATCTCTTGTATGTTTCAAGAGTTAAAATAAAAGTATATCTCATTAGTGAAAAAGCAATATGTATATTGCGTATAATACTGATAGTTTTATTCCTTGCCTCCCGAAGAGAGATTAAAAACTGCAACGCACATAAATGACATCATAATATGAAATTTTCTTAAACTACCAAAAATATTCCTACAGAATGTTGGCATAAGCATTTCCCTGAGTGGTATGTACTCATTTACATGAATAAGTAATCTCAAACAAATTGATAATATGCATTTATGAACATTTATGTTCGTATGCGGGAGCAAGCCACAACACATTTTCCTTTTAAAAAATGATTGACTCTATCATCCCATTTTGAAAAGGGCCAAAAGGATCATTTCTTTATGAGGTGATTTTTGCCATACAAAGCACAAGATTTAGATGTGTTAGCTCTGTCACTTAGGCCATCCGGAGAATTTCCAGTGGTAGTTATCAAGACTTTTCTATAAATAGCAGTATCGTTAGCAACCAGCATGTACAGAAGTTAAAAATCAGGCAGAGAAAGTGAAAGATAGATTGGGTAGATTCAGACTAGATATAAGGAAGAAATCTTTTACAATGAGGGTGGTGAAACCCTGGCACAGGTTGCCCAGAGAGGTGGTAGAAGCCCCATCCCTGGGAACATTCA
>JAVKLA010000053.1:42390751-42401267 GCA_034782735.1 Sagittarius serpentarius | reverse complement strand
GCTCGTGGGTTGAGATAAGAACAGTTTAATAGAACAGAAAGGAAGAAACTAACAATGACGCTAATAACAACAATAAAATGACAATAATAATAAAAGGATTGGAACACACAAGACAAGTGATGCACAGTGTAATTGCTCACCACTCGCTGACCGATGCCCTAGCCACGCTCCTCCCGAGGCCAGCTTCCCCCAGTTTATATACTGGGCATGACGTCCCATGGTATGGAATACCCCTTTGGCCACTTTAGGTCAGCTGTCCTGGCTGTCTCCCCTTCCCTGCTATGAAGACAATTAACTCTATCCCAGCCGAAACCAGGACAATGACATTTAAAGGTTTCTTCTAATCCGAACCATTCTATGAATCTATGAAAGATGAATCAATAGACAAGCAGTCCAAGTCTAGATCTTTGTCTGCAAGCTTATGATACTTTAAAACTATTCCAAACAGCTATAGATTTAGGAGGACAAGTAAAAAAGTGGGAGCACCTTAATTTCTCTCTCCCTCTTTTCTCTTTCTCCACCCATCAGCACTGCCCAGTATTTCGTGCACATTTTTGGTTACAAGATACAGTGCTACATCGGCGCAGCCTCTTTTCAAAGCACCTATCAGCTGAATACAGCACCTCTGGCAGTCTGACAAACCCAGCTGAGCTGGGTGCTGTCACGACTATTATTTCAAAGGTGTTCCCAACAAAAGCACACTCCATTGTAGTCTCTCAAAAAAACTTGGAGCTCAGCAGGTTATTTACTCATTTTTTCAGTCAATTTTGCTACATGGGCTCAGTCTGTACTAGTAGCAATATAACCACGATAGTGTTTACTCAAAGTACAGGCACAGAACAGCCAGGGTAGACCAGGGTTTGTCCAGATGACACAGTGTAATACCATATAAATATACTCACAGTAGCTCTGAAGAAGCTAATTTAGGCGGCAGAGGCAACATTACCTGTGTTAGAGTGATCCTGGCTAATACGTCTTGACCCTCTGTTTCAACTTTGCCAGGGTTTACGCTGTATCGATCCGTCTTTTTAGTGAGAATGATTGATCCACTCTTCTGTGCAAATTCATGGTATCACTTCACCTTTGCATTCAGATCAGCTTTTCTAAAGCGTACTCCCCTCACGTGTCGTTTTTCCTTCTATTTGTTTTTGAGCACATTCTTAGAACAGTAGCCAGAATATTTGGTCACTACCAGTTACTGTCACATGGCCTCAGAATTTTCTTTTTTTTAAATTCTGTTTATATCACCAATTTCTATCACTAACATATCTAGGCAACGTTTTTATATATGGTTTTATTTAACAGAAAATTTTATATTTATTTTTAAAACTTTTTTTAACAAGAAAGATTTGAAAACTAAGACAAATAGTGGTGTTTTGTGACTCAGTGAATCACTACATTTTTTAATGTGGTACTGCTTTAAGCATGCTCACTGAACAGAATTAATAGTGCTCAACTGTTAGCCTATTTCAAGTGACTATCTTTTATTCAATTAACAGTGAATAGTTCCCTAGTGATAACACTGTTCATCATCTTCTGTTGAATCCAGGGCTATTTCCCTGAAAATGGAAAGTCCTCCTAATATTTAATTACGGTTTAATAAACTTAAGCTTTTTTATTCTAATATTGTGAAAACACGCTTTTAGAAATATCATTTTAAAGCATTATTAATACATTTATTCTTTATCCTGTAGAACATGAGTGTTATTTCTATGAGTTATCACCTTTCTCTTACAGTCTATTTTTGAGAGAGGTTATTGCAGGAGTTAAGGTTTTAATATATTATTTCCCTGTTTCAAATTGGAAATTCTTTGATTTATTTTAGGTGGTTTTCCCTGATATATAAGAAAAAATATGTTGAAAAAATGCAAGAAAACCTTCTTTTGTTGCTCCCCTAAATAACAATAACTGATAATTTCATCTCTTAATCTGGTTTTGTGAGCTGCTTGTATTTTTAATTATTGTTAATTAATAATTCCACTTATTTCCCCACATTTTCAATCTTGGAAAGCATGTTGGTACAGTATTAATGGTACCCCGCATCATGAAAGGCATTCTTTCACTGGACAGTGTAACTTTGAAGACGTAACTTTATACTCCATATCGGGACTCTGTCACCACTTTCTGAATAAAAGAAACTCCCTGCTTCCAGTTCCTGATAGTCTTCACAAAGGATGGAGAATTCATACGTTGACAAGGTGGGCGGTATCGACCTGTTACTATTAAGTCTTATTTGACGTAATGCATCAGAGTGTCATTTTATGAAAGGGTAGAGCTCATCAGTCCATCAGCTCCTTTTATGCACCCGCTTGCTGCATTGTGTATTGCAGAAGCGACCTTCTGCACATGTCAGAAATGCTTTTAATGTTGGTGCCAGCTAGCTGGTGACAGAATAAAGATCAGCCTAGTGAATGGGGAAGGATGACAAGGCACAGAGTCCAGCAGTCCCTCTATTTTAGACAGGAGTAAAAAGCAGTAACTCAAGAGAGAAACAGGGGATTCCCAGCGGCAAAACAAAACCTTGAAAGGTGCTTGTTTCCAGAGCTTGGAGTTCAAGGCTCAGGAGTTAACAGCTTTGAGGACAAAATTTCAGCAGGTCCAAATATGCAAAGCATCAGAGAACCTGTGTTACAATGAGGATTCAACCTTGTGAGCATTCTCATAAAGCCAGTGAGAAACATATCACTGAAATCAATAGAAACACAACTAAAACTTTTCAGGCTTTTTTTTTTTAAATTATCCAACTCCCTCCAGTCCTCCCACCAAAGACCTTTTCTGAAAGTCTTTGCAGAGGTGGTACCCCTTAATCAACCTCCTTTACTTCTGGATGTACCCTGCCAGGTGGTGACTCACTGCTCTTTTACTTATTACTAAGTGCTGTCCCAAGTAATGTCTGTAGGCAAACTGCTGTGTTAGTTTGTGCCTTGGGCAGTTGTTTTGGTTTTTTTTTTCATTTCTGGCTCGTACAGTGGCATGTTGCACAAGTTCTGCAGACAGACCTTTGATGCATGTTTTGCTGCAGTTTTCCCCTAGAGTAGAAGTACATAATTAAAGCCCTGTAAGCACAGTAATCTGCCGCTCCAGCTATCACCACAGGCCCATTTATCAGTGCTGCTAGTGCTTTCAGGATATATTTTTTACACTAGAAGCTGATGGCTTCCATATTTCTGAAACACCTTTAAAACTGAGAATAAATTCATCTGAAATGAGGGAGTGGGGAAAAAAAAGCAGGAAGAAACTTCAAGGAAAAAAAAGAGAAGGCAGCAAATCTGACAAAGCTGTAAGTGTGCAGGTAATTAACCAGCTTTCTTATTAGCCTCAAGCCTATAATTCCCTGGACAATTCTTTAAAAAAAGAAAAGAAACTTCATTTCCTAAAGAAACAAGGCTTAAGCAGTTTGCCCATTCACCTAATGCTTTCTACCAAATTGGATCAAAGCCAAGGTGTTGCAAAAATGCTAAATGTGGAACGGAGTTGTAAAAATCAGTGGCTAGGGGGAAAGGAGGAAAATATATTGAAATAAAGGCTACAGGATGTTTGCAGCAGTTCTTGGATACGTGTGTAGTCTTCTGCCTGTCTTCCGCCTAGCTGGTACTAGGAAATATAGAAAGGAGATAAAGTACTGTGGCAGGGTTATGAAATAAAACTGAAAACAATGCAGCTGGAGAGCAGCTTTGCAGAAAATGCTCTGGAGGTCCAGGTGGACAACAATTTGACCATAAGCTAGCAATTGCCAGCAGCCTCCTGGACCGCATTCGGAGGAGCGTTGAAGCAGGTCGAGGGAGGCAGTCCTCCCCCTCTAGTCAGCACTGGTGAGACACATCTGAGTACTGGATCCTGTTCTGGGCTCCCCAGTACATGGACTTATCGGAAAAAATCCAGTTAATAGCCAAACGATGATTAAGGACTTGGTGTATCTGTCGTATGAGGAGAGGCTTAGCAAGCTGGAGTTGTCCAGCCCTGAGAAGACAAGGCTCAGGAGTGATTTTATTAATGTGTATAAAGACCTGATGGTGGAGTAAAGCTGCAGCCAGACACTTCTTAGTGGACCTCAGTGAAAGGACAAGAGGAAATGGGCAGAAACTGAAATGCAAGCAATTTGTATTAAAAATTTTTCCTACTGTGAGTGTGATCAAACACTGGAACAGCTTTGCCCAGAGAGATTGTGGAGTTTCCAGTCTCAGACATATTCAAAACACAACTGGACGCAGTCCTGTGCAATCAGTCCTAGCTGACCCTGCTTAAAGCAGAGAGATTGCACTAGAAGGCCTCTAGATGTCCCTTCTGAATGGAAAGATTCAATGATTCTGTGGGTTTGTTCATAAGCAAGATGCCAAAGGATGAATTAGGAAATTATTAAATTTATTGCAAGCTGTTGGTCTTAAGAATTGGGGCATAGATCCCTAGGAAAAAAGATTTCACCAGTTCATAGGTTAAAGAACAAAGATGATTAAAAATGTAAATGAAGTTTGGATGGAAGTCACCATCTTACCTTGCCTGACCCTTTTAGTTCAGCAACTAAAGTTCCAAAGAGCAGAAGCTTTTGTCAAGGAACTACTCAGTTGGAAACAAGAATGGTTCCTTAACACTTCACTACTCATTACTGCCTTCTGGGATGTTGGTACTGGAGGTGGCCAGGATCAGATGAAATGCCCTTAGCCTTTGGATATTACCACTTTTCCAAATTGTTTCTAGGATTGGTTAGAATTTAAAGTATTTCTAAAACCATTCTTTATTGCTCTGGTCTTGCTACCTAGAAGCTAGAAGAGCAGCTATGTGTCTTAGATGAGTAACAGTCATCTTTGATCCTGAACATTTCCAAAGTATAATGGGTGCAAAACAGCTGTTTACCGAGTATTCGCCTTTCTAAAAAACAGCAGTAATAATGTATCCCTTTCAAAAATAATTAGCTATTTGGGGAATTGACGGTTTCTATATTTAAGTTGTTGAATCAAATCCATTGTGACTTGCAGAGAGCAGAACATTACACGTTCTGGTAGCTAGATAATAGGATCTGCACACTGGGGACCTTTCTGTCTGTCTCCATGCACAGATGTTCTCATGACAGGAATCACAGGGGGGGATAAAAATCATCTGTTTCACAGGAACACCAAGAAATGCATGAGGACAAAGACCTGAAAAACAGTGTTCCTACATCAAGATAATGACTCATTGACAGAACTGCATTTAGGGAGAAAAAAGTGATAACTTGGAGTATTTCTGTCTAGGGATTAGAATGTCCTTGGTTCAGTTCCCAGGGCTGACACTAGCCTTCTGAATGACTGTCAGTCACTTCGCAGCTATATGTCTCAGTTTCCAGTTTTACAAATTATTCTAGTTCTTTGTAATACAATCATTGAGATCTGCTGATAAAGTCCTTTTATTCTTAGTAGTAATTGCAGAGATCATATTATCAACTCGTGCATGCACAAAATTGCCGTACCTCACTGAATGACAAGTTTTTATCTAGCACTGCGTGTAGTAACTTTCCCTGAATGTATTACCACAACTTCTTGTTGATCTACCTCTGTCATTATCTCACTGTTTAATTCATGAGAGCCTAATTATGAAAATTTTTATTTCAGTTTATGAGAAAAAGAGTTGTTTTCTCTGATGGAGATCCTAAATTTTGTTTCTACTTTTAATTTCAGTATTTTGAGGGACATCATGGTTCATTAGAGAGGTGTGCATTAGAGAAATGCCAACATATTTGCTCTAGTTAGATCTTCTGTACCCTTCAAAATTACTACACTGCTCATCTGGCAGTCTGACTCTTGAGACATCTTCTTTGTCCTGCTTTTGGCAATACTAAAACCTGATGATCAGACTAGGAGAATAAAGAGGTAAACTAGGAATGTTACAGACACTGTTTCATACTTCAGAAGTATTCTGTATCGACTTTTCTTCCAGTTTCAGTACAGATTTGTTTTTTCTAAGGTTGTCTTGTGAAGGAGGTAGAGAACAGTCCTAATGAAAAGCAGGTCAAGTAGCCAACTGATTAAAAAAACCTTGATTCCTCTAATATTAATAATTGACTAGAATCTACCTTTTAGATTTTCTGTATGTATGTATTTAATAACAGTATTCAGCATGTGTAGTCCTCTACCGCAGCACAAATGGACGCACCAAACTGAGCTTGAAGCTGTCTTCTGTGGACACAAATACCAGCAACGTGGACATTACTAGGGTTACTTTAAACAAGTCAGCTCCTCGTTTCTTTACACAGTATTTTCATGACTGCAATGTAAAAATGCCTTCATTGTAGTGAATGTCAGTATCAGTATCCCTGCTTTAAAGAAAGTGAAACAGGAAGTGGGAAAACAATAGGAATAATAGAATCAGAGGCTAGATATAGAGCAGCAGGTAAGAGTGCACTAATGAGACCTATACATTCTGCGCGTAGCAGAGATTAGGTTAGCAAGAGACTTAATTCCCTCTTCCAGGTGTGGCCAAGCAACCAAGCAGGAACATCTGTTATAAAAGACAATGTTTGACTAACGGAGGTTAAATAAGTTTTGTTGTTACAGGATGTAGTAATAAAATTCAGTGCAGGCAGGGAGAGGCCAAGCAGTGAGATGGGTCAGGGAAATAATGAAAAGTAGAAGGGAATGAATCTCTCCTATATATTTTTAAGCAAACATGTAATGGAAGGTGTAGGTTTGGCTTTGTTTTATTTTTCACTCTTGAGGATGTAAAGGTCAGTGGGTGATAAAAAAAATCAAGAAGTTAGGTATTGAAGATGACTGCTGAGCATCTGCAAATTTAGACAATACAGATTTATCTTGTTTGTCAGCTCTGTGCTTGTTACTGGAGCCAGTGATGACTTATCTGCAGGTCTTCAATAAGCTAGAACAGTGTGATCTGTTTCCACTTTAGTAGAGGGCTTCCAAAGTTTGTGTCTTCTTAATCTTTAGTAGGATTTGGGTACTTCTGGTATGTAATCAAAGAAGGGAAAAACAGTATTCTTCTTTCTCTGTGGTCATAGGAACCTTGATGGATTAATTACCACACACCCTTCTTAGTGCACCAAGAACTTCCTAATACAAGAAAGGCATGAACGCACTGGAGTCCAGCAAAAGGCCACAATTATTAGAGGTTGGAGCATCTGTCATTGAGGAGAGGCTGAGAGGTGGGACTGCTCTACCTGGGGAAACAAAGGCTCAGAGGGATTTTCTCAATGTATATAGTTATCTGATGGGAGGAGTGAAGAAGACAGAACAGACTCTCCTCTGCGGTCCTCAGTGACGGGACAAGAGGCAATGGGCGCAAATTGAAATATATGAAATTCTGTTTAAACGTAAGAAAAACACTTTTTTACTATGATGATAACTGAACATTGGAATGGGTTAATCAGAGACATTGTGGAGCTTCCAAGCCTGGAGATATTCCAGACCCATTAGGTCTTGAGCAGCCCTCTCTCAGTGACCCTGCTTAGAGCAGGGGATTTGGCTAGATGACCTCCAGAGGACCCTTCCAGCCTCAGTGATTCTGGGACAACGTTGGGCAGGAAGGTACCAACTAGCCTGAAAAATTGCAGGCTTACACATTCATAGTTATGCTCATGGAAATGTATCTGACAAAGCCCAGCTTATGTCCACTGCATGATTTCACTCTGGCTTGCTGATGGCCAGGGTGCTCTGTTTCCGAACAGTGTTCTATCTTACGTGAACAGAAGTAGCTTTAAATGACACCAGTGGCAAGTAGATACCTTGCTGAAAAAGCTCTGAATTATAGAGAGCTTCCCTCATCCAGCTTCTTGCACACACACTGACATCCAAGCCAGCTTTTTTACTGCATGTATCTTGTGTTTTGTTCCATGCGCAAAGTGAGAGTTTGTTTAACATAATAAAAGAAAAACGTGTTTCTAGAATCATCAAAAAAGTCAAAAGCTGGGTTCACCATATTGACCCGTTTTGACTGAAAAGACTCAGGGTCAGGGAGATGAAAATGTAAACCATTTCCTTTCTGAAACCCCTTTTTTCCCCCCCTGCATGTGACTTGACTAAATTGATATAGACGCAAAATAAAACCAAAGAACAAAATGTCTGTTAAACTCCAAAAATATGCCAATGTGCTCAGGGTGTCTTCTAGATTTGCCCTCGGCTAGCAGTGCTGAGGCTGCAGACCAGCTGATGATGCTGGTCACTGTGTGGGAAACTGCTCTAGAAATAGTGGCAGCACGAAATGTGAGGGAAAGAGTGAGATCTCATGAAACATAGCCCTTGACATTAGCAGAATAACAGGAGTTCTGACTGCCTGGCTCCCACTGTAGTTTATTAAGTGACTGAAAAATGATAAATTGCTTTAGAGATGTACAGAGTGGATCAGCATGGATCTAGCCCTTTTCATTACACAGAAAGTAATTACAAAATCCCAGACTTCTAGTTTTCTTAAATCCAATGCCTGGGTTGGGGGGGGGGGAGTTGTGTTAAATCAATATATTCTCTGAGGGTGAAATTCATTACACCTCTGTCCTGGTTTCGGGTGGGATGGAGTTAATTGTCTTCCTACTAGCTGGTACAGTGCTGTGTTTTCAGTTCAGTATGAGAAGAATGCTGAGAACACCCTGATGTTTTCGGCTGTTGCTCAGTCGTGTTTAGACCAATTCAAGGACTTTTCAGCTTCTCCTGCCCAGCCAGCAAGAAGGACCCAAACTGGCCAACGCAGTATTCCATACCATGGGACGTCATGCCCAGCTGGGTGTGGGTGGGGGAGAGGCGCTGCTTGGGCGTCGGTCGGCGAGTGGTGAGCAATTGCATTGTGCATCACTTGTTTCGTGTAATCCAATCTTTTTATTATTATTGTCACTTTATTGTTATTAGTGTCATTGCTAGTTTCTTCCTTTCTGTTCTACTAAACTGTTCTTATCTCAACCCATGAGCTTTACTTTATTTTCCGATTCTCTCCCCCATCCCACTGGGTGGGGGGGAAGTGAGTGAGTGGCTGCGTGGTGCTGAGTTGATGGCTGGGGTTAAACCTTGACAACCTCATAGAGTTGATAACTGAGAATTTTAAAAAAATAATACTATTGATGTGTGCATCTAATATACAAATATTTTTTTTACATTTGTATAATTGGGTCATTTTTATCTTCCACAGTCTTATTTTAATTTAAAAGAAGTAGCTGAAGCAATATAATCCTTCTGGTTTTTTTCTTTCCTAGATTCTCCTTTAAATGAATGGATTTTTTTCTGGAAAATGAGTAGTATGTACAGAAACTTAAGCTAGAAGTTTACTGTAGGTAATGCGACTAAGGGAAACACAATTCTACTTTTTATATAAATACAAAGTCACCTAAAATGGGAAGGGAAGCCTCTGGATTCTGTAGTAATCTTCAACAACCAACTAAACCAGGCAGCGTCCTGTAGATCTGTCCTCAAAGGTATACTTTCCTAAAATCTCCCAGTTTAATGCGCTATAGTCATAAACTACAGCACTGATGCCACAAACAGTTTAAGAAACCTGAACATCCACAACATCCGCATGCAAGTCTTCCAAGAATGTCTTTTCCTTTCTCTTGTTTTGCCTAAGCCTTTCCTGCCTCACTGCAAGGCTGACTTTTTTAGCCCATCCTATCAGGAAAAGTTACATAGCTTTAAAGGATTTGCAGAACATTTGCTCAAGATCTGACATCGCTATATTAGATCTGATGATAAACATCACGCTCAGACCTTACTTCCATATAGTTAAATAAACAAGACCGTAAGACCATTTGCAGTTTTCCCACCAGGCTAACTTCCCTGTGTTTGAATTATTGCTATACACAGTGTTTGCTTTACTTTAGGCAGTCAGTTAAGGACAATATGCATCAGTGCAAGACATTTTAATTTCTTTACATCTACCTAGGGTGGGTGTTGATACTACAAATCAGAGTCGTTCTGTCTGCAGAAAACTTACCCCCAAACTCTTAACGATGAAACGTGTCTGCAGAAGGTATGTGCAGGAGCGCTTACCAATGAGTTTTCTTATGCTGGTAGATCCTGTTTCCTCTCTTTGCTAGAAAGTTTTCACATAGGTAATTTAGTTAAATCAACTTTTCTCCGTCTGGGAAGGAGATTTATTTATCCAGCTGGTGCCTCTGGAAGACAAGTTTTCTGGCCTCTGTTCACAGCTGGTGGGGACACAGGAACAGCAAAAGACACTCTCACAGGCTGAATCATCTGTTGTGGTTTAAGCCCAGCCAATAATAAAGCAACACACAGCTGTTCGCTTACTCCTCCCCCCCCACTTTGGCCCCGGTGGGATGAGGAGGAGAAAATATAAAGAAACGCTCGTGGGTCAAGACAAGGGCAGGGAGGGATCACTCACCACTTCTGGTCACGGGCAAAAACCAGACTCAACTTGGGGAAAAAACAAAGTCTATTTAATTTACTACCAACCAAATCAAAACAAAAGAAGTAAAACCAAATCTTAAAACACCTTCCCCCACCCCTCCCTCCTTCCCGGCTCAACCCCACTCCCAAATTCTCTCCCTCCTCCCCCCCAGCGGCACAGGGGAACGGGGAAGGGGGGTTGG
>JAVKLA010000053.1:42344138-42372001 GCA_034782735.1 Sagittarius serpentarius | reverse complement strand
CCTGCTCACCGCAGGGGGGTTGGACTAGATGGCCTTTGATGGGCCCTTCCAGCCCAAGCCAGTCTATGATTCTATGATTCTCCATCCCCGAGGACAAATGTCACACAAGAGCTCATACCTATATGGGCCGAAGTCTCTTTTACACCTGCCCACCAAAATACCTGGCATGTGCCAAAATCATGCAAGGAAGGACATCTGCTTTTAGAAAGTCTGGCCCATGTCACTGCAAAAATCTATGATTTGTCTCTTTAGTTTACTGTTGTAGCCATAGTATTGTGGGTGATTTGGGTCATGTATTACTTCTCACCATTATGGGTCTCCCTTGGTATTGAGGACCCTATATTCAAAAGTATTTAAGCATTTACAGGTGAGTATGGATCCTTTGGAGATAATTTAGGAGCTAAGTGCCAACCACTTCAGTGGGAGATGGAGTCCTTTGTACTTTAGAAAATACCATCTGACTCTTATTTCCATGGATTTGCTTTTTTGAAGATATGGCCCAGAGCAGTAAGTCCCATTTGACATTTTATTGCATACCATAAGCCTTCAAGGTCATGCTATAAAAAGATCCAAGCAGCAAGTGCAAGCTGCCTTTGGTAACCCATCTCTCCCTTCTTTGGGTTCTTCCTCTGAGGTTAGCACAGGGAGCTCTGCAGGAAAGGGCAAGCTTTGCTGGTCTGTTTGCTGTGACTTTGTGGCAAACTTGCCATTGAAGAAAGCACATGCTTTGAAATCTCAAATGTCTCAGCACCCAAGCAATAATTCAGGTTTAATACAGTGCCACTTTTCTCATTTAAAAATGGGAAATTACATAAAATGCGAAAGCAATCTGCTCCCATCAGGATGCTAAATACTGTTTTGTAGCTGGATTAAATAAATCTTAATTAAGAGTCTGAGTGTATATTTTCATTTATTTCCTTCCTCCCTCCCTTTTGCTCACCTCCCCACTCCCAAGAATCTGACTGGAATACAGTGAAAAATAGTAAAAATTAAAAACATGGGAAAAAAATACACAAAACCTAAACATGTGCATCTTTCCACCAAGTGAAGTAGCATGAGTCTTCTTTCCTCATAATTGTAGCACACTTATCTCTGTGTTTGTGTTTGCACATATGCATACTTATAAAATATAATCATATAAACGTATAAAGAAAGGATGAATACATTCAAACATATTCTTTGCAGCTTATGGGGCAGAAAAATCTATAGAGCTTCAAATGGCTGTCTTTTGCAATTCAATTTCCTTTATAATGAAATCTAAAACCAAACAAGTATGCACATTGTTCAGTTTAATATGGTCAATGAAAATTTATATCACTCCCCTTATTTTATTCTGAATTACGTTACGGCAGAAAATGATCAGAGTACATGTGATTCAAAGGGAAAATAATCAGATTTCATTTTCGTATTGGCTTTAGGATGTGAATGAGCAAGCTTAAGAGTGAAATTTCTTTAGCAGAGCAATATTTTGTACGGAGACTTTTTGGAGACCTGAGTCACTTAAAATGATTCCAGTGGAGTGCTGAGGGCTAATTTCCAAGTCAGAAGTATAACGTGGTATTTACACTCATGTAAGAAGTGCTGTTGTTCCCACCAGTCGATGTGACATTTCAACTACAGCAGCCTAAGCCATAAGAAGAGGGTTGTATTCTTTGAATCCAAATAGACTTAGGTTTTGCACAAGTTAAAAAAGCGATTTTCATACATGGCAACCTTTTTTCACCCCTCCCCACCTGAAAAAAAACCAAAATAAAACAGAAACACTGCAACCTACAGATCTGTCTTCTTTTGACAGGGGGGATACTGAGGTCCATTTTGCTGACCAGTGGGAAGTAATCTACTCAGCACAGCCTGACAATTTACCTGGACTTGTGCAAAGCATTTGACACTCTACCGCACAACATCCTTGTCTCTAAATTGGAGAGACATGGATTTGACGGATGGACTACTCAGTGGGTAAGGGATTGGCTGGATGGTCGCACTCAAAGAGTTCTGGTCAATGGCTCGATGTCCAAGTAGAGACCAGTGACAAATGGCATTCCTCAGGGGTTGCTATTGGGGCTGGCGCTGCTTAACGTCTTTGTCAGTAACATTAGCAGTGGGACTGAGTGCAGCCACAGCAAGTTTGCTGATGACACCAAGCTGAGTGGTGCAGTTGACACGCTAGAGGGAAGGGATGCCATCCGGCGGGACCTTGACAGGCTTGAGAGGTGGGCCTGTGCAAAACTCATTAAATTCAACAGGGCCAAATGCAAGGTCCTGCACATGGTTTGGGGCAATCCGCAATCCCAAGTACAAATACAGGCTGGACAATGAGTGGACTGAGAGCAGCCCTGCGGAGAAGGACTTGGTGGTGTGAAGCTCAACATGACCCAGCACTGTGTGCTCGCAGCCCACAAAGCCAACTGCATCCTGGGGTACATCAAAAGAAGCGCGGCCAGGAGGTTGAAGGAGGTGATTCTTCCCCCTCAACTCCGCTTTGGTGAGACCCCACCTGGAATACTGTGTTCAGCTCTGGGGCTCCCAACATAAGGACATGGACCTGTTGAAGTGAGTCCAGAGGAAGCCCATGAAGATGATCAGGAGGCTGGAGCCCTTCCCCTGTGAGGACAGGCTGGGTCAGTCAGGGTTGTTCAGCCTGGAGAAGAGAAGGTTCCAGGGGAGACCTTATAGAAGCCTTCTAGCACTTAAAGGGGGCCTACAAGAAAGATGGGAAGGGACTCTTCATCAGGGAGTGTAAGGATAGGACAAGGGGTAACGGCTTTAAAGTGAAAGAGGGTAGGTTTACATTAGACATAAGGAAAAATTCTTCTCTGTGAGGGTGGTGAGGCACTGGCACAGGTTGCCCAGAGAGGTTGTGGATGCCCCATTCCTGGCAGTGTTCAAGGCCAGGCTGGATGGGGCTTTGAGCAACCTGGTCTAGTGGAAGGTGTCCCTGCCCATGGCAGGGGGGTTGGAACTAGGTGACCTGTAAGGTCCCTTCCAACCCAAACCATTCTATGATTCTATGATTCTATGATCTGTGGCACAAGGTCTGGAGTCATCCAAGTGTCCCCCGTGAGAGTGCAAGATCTTGTAGAAAGTTCTTGTGGAGAATTCAGCTTCTTCAGGAAAGGAAAAGTACATGCAGCACAGGAAGTTCTCAGAGAGAAAGGCTTCATTTTGCATAAAAGTTAAGCCTTTTTTGTATCATAAAGACATTGCAGGGTGTAGGACACCATCACTTCAAGCAACAAATAGATGCTGTTAATTTCAGTTTTTTACCTGTACCATCCAATAGATGATGATGTTTTCTGTTCTTTCAGGCCCATTTTTATTTTCCCAGACTCTTTGCACTTTTTCAGATAAGTTGCCATTACAGTTTATTGGTTTTGCATTTATTGGTGGTATCTCAGGATGTCTCCAGTTTCTAGATACCCCAGCTGTACTTCAAAGAGGCCAGCTGCACTTTTCAAGGCTGTTTCTGGTTCTAGAGCTGTGTTCGCAGGCTCACGCCAACTAGTCTGGCAGGCCTTCCTCTATTCAGTAATTTTCTCTTCTAACCAGGCCACCTTTATGGCTGCTCACATCAACATCTTACATTCACATTTCACTGTTATAGTGACTGAATTCTTTTTCATTTGAGTTGACCAGAAGAAAAAAACAAAGGAAAATATTGATCTGTTTTTCTCTCTCTTACTTTTCAGGTTTTGAAAAATGTTTTTGACAACAATAACATTTTTGTACTGCCTGAAATGTCCCATGAGAAGCAAACCTACTTAGGAAGCCCTTTATCCTCTAAGGATTTACCAGTCTCAAACATCTGTTTCCTGTGAGTGATGAGAGGTAAAGAAGGTGGAGAAAGAGAGTCACAGGAGAGATGCCGGTACCCCAGGGAAGCGAGGACGTGAGGATCCTCTTTGTGATGCTCTACATAAAGCCTCGCAAAACTAGGCATGCTTTATGATTTCTGGGTACACGGAGGTCTGTATTCCTAAATGTGTGCCTGCTCTGATATTTGAGGATTACCTGAAGGTTGGCCACACTTATTCAGAATATGTGGTGCATCCTTCCTTATGCAAATCATTTATAATAGTCTGCACCAAAGCCCTTTATTTCAGTATAAATTTGATGTCTGCCATGCTCCTTTGTGCCGTACACAGAGAGACCCTCTGGGAATCACACTATGGATTTGCTTTTCCCTTCTGGCAAATGGAGTTCAGAAAGGCTGAAAGACAGAAGCAATAAATTTGGGGATATATGTTAATTGACTTAGTGTATTCATGATCTGTGTGCTTTCTTTTCAAACCTGACACTGCAAACCACAGGTGAGGCTGGGAAGCAGGCAGAGAGAAAGCAGATTTCATTACCAGAGAGCATCAGAATTTGCCAAGCAAGAATGGAAAGTTTTGAGGCACAGAATTTCCAAGCATGTGCTGGAAGCCGTTTTTAAAGGCTGAATAGTATGTCATTAAGAAGAATCTGATCCTATTAACACAATGATTCTGGATTGTTAAGAATAAAGTATCTCCTATCCTAGGAAGATGTTATTTTTAGACACTGTGTGTAAATTTGCACATAACCAACTTAACAGTTGTCTTCAGGAACTTAAAGTACTAAACTAATTTTAGGAACTAATAATTAAAATTGCTAATGATGGAAAAATTTGTTTTATTATCCTTAAGTAAGGATGTACTTACATAACACAAATTTATACTTCGTTTATTTATTTTAAAAATCTTGTACTTTTCCCCCTATCTCTAGCTTTTAATAAACTGCTGATTTTCAGGGTAACGTAGGTAATTGATGATCATTCAGAGTCATCTGTCTTCCTGCTTTTCAGTGCTAATAACTGAAAACTACTGAAGCAAAAACATAACTTCCTATTAGCAGCCTGTGTTAATGAAGAAGGTCTAAAGCATACATACTACTTACTCTTAAATGAATTACAAGTCCTGGGTGTTAAGTGGTTGAGTGACTATTTTTAAACAATATTTAAAGAGCACCTCTTTTCTTTAGCTGTAGTTGTTTACAAAATGCCTGTATTTTACCTGCATTTTTGCTCTAATTTCTAAAATAACATTTTTAAACAGCTGTTAATTCTTCTGTCAATAGCTCTTGCTTTATAATCACCAGTAATGAGCCAGTGAGATTCCCACTGCATTCCCTCAAGCTATAATACACAAGGAGGCAGAGTTTTCCAACTTATTTTTATTTAACTAACGTTTCAATCATCTGCATTTATGTGCAGAAAAGGGGAGAACTTGTTGTTCTATACAGATGAAAGCCCTGTTCATCCCTCACCTACCAATGAAATGAAATAATACCTGCAGGTGGGCTGAGGTTTCCTCCTTTGTATCCAAAGATAAAGTATTAGCTAGCTATTAAATGATTCTGCAATATGAAGGAAGGAAAAGAAACCTTTTATGTGTGACAGAGGATGTTTAACCTTACCATGATTTATTTAAATGTTTCAATGCCACATTCAGTGCAATGGAAAATTCAAAGGTCTTGTATTTCTACTACAGGACTATGGTATTTTGCAAGTAGCTCTATGTAAATTAATAGTAATGTTAAAAATGCACATCTGTTTTCAGTAAGAGTTGTAAAATTAGTCTAGAAAGAAATCAGTCATGGTACCCTAGATTAATGGAAAGATTTGACACATCTGCTCACATTTAGTAACCCTGAGTTCTCAGGGATGAAGAGCATGGTTCTGTTCAACATCAGAAAAGGAACAGAAATGGGACCCTAAGTGGGTGATACAAAGCACTTAGAAGTCCAGAAGAGAGAATACTTTGGGAGAATTGAAAGACAAACCCCAAACATAGGTTTTTGAGATTAAACTCAGACCTCCAAAAATTAGAAGTGTAACCAAATTCTCCAAATGTCTTTGAATGTATGAGTAATTACTTCTGTGCTTGAGTATTAGTTACCAAACCCTTCCTGTTAGGCTACAGGACTCTCTTTCAGCACAATTTAAATGGCCCCAGACTTGACTGTACGGAAGGAGGTTGGTATAATAGCAGCACACTCAAGTTCAAGAGCTCTTGAGTTAACGTTCAGATGCTATATGCAGCATCTGCACCTGGCACTTGGATGACATGTCCTTTTTCCAGCTCAGAGGACTTTGGTTTTCATTGCATGCCACAAAACACCAGTACCATGCTATACGGTACAGACCATAGCTGGTTAGATTCATTCACAGCCACGCTTCATCCCACAGCCACTTTTCCCTTTGGGATCTCCCAGTGGTATCTTGGAGGACTTCAGGCAAGCTTGTAGCTTCAGTCACACAAATCCTATTTTGGGTTTAGTATCATAAAATGAGATTGAAGACAATGCATAAAATGGACTAGAATTACTAGAGCTGCAAGAGCTGAGATACGTTTCGTGGCTTCTTAAATAGCTTGGAAATAAACCCAAACTACTCATGGATATCTTAAGGGGTTTGTGCTGGAATAAGCCCGACACTTACAGATGTTATGCTGAAAATGTGATTTTATTACCTGATTGAACTTGCATTTTTTCAAGGACAAGGGTCTGGTAGATAGGATGTAGGCTGCATGAAAATTTCCCAAGCTCAGAATAAATTATTCCCAGTAGTCTTCATTCGCTCTAACTAAAGGGCAGCAGTATCAATGTCTCTCTTCATAATCAAATTACTTCAGTCTTGTTCCTAGTGACACTTGGCTGTCTGCTGCCTACCAAAAAAACCTAAGCAGAGTTCTACTGAGTTATACTGGAGGGGGGGAAAAAAAGGGTGGAAAAAAAAATCTCTATTCTAAACCACAAATCTCAGAATAAAAATTCTGAACTTTACAAGTCTGTAATTAACTCAGTATTTAAAAAGGCCATACAAAAGATTGTCCATTGTCCAAAGTTGTTACCATAAACTATAAGCCACAAAAAGGAAACCTTATGCCATTGCAAGAAGGTGGCAGAGAAACATGGGGAAAGCTGTGGTGCTGGCTTGAAGAGCAGATTAGGTTTCGAAAGGATTACTATTTTACTTTTCATAATGATTATATTTATCTTAGTTTTTTTCTAGTGAATTACAGAACAGAGCAAATTAAATGTTAGGAATTATACTAAGATACCAGGCTATGTTTGTAGGGAAGCTGATAACTTTGATATGTGAGTTTATGTCACACTGAAAGGTGAAATAAAGAAACATGCTAAGGGGCAATACCAATTAAATAATACGCAATTGGCCCCCATTTGCATTAGAAGGTACACTCAGTGATACTAATATAAACCACGTTATCCATGGCCTGGATGGCAGTAGGCACCAATGTGATCATAAACCAATCTTCACTCAGTACAATAACACACTTTTTACAAATGAAAACTTTATAAAACACTGAAAAATGTCACCCACTTTAGGCTATTCCTTCCTGTTCTTTCTCAGGAGCTTTCCGACATGCTAGCTGTAGGCAGTTTGCTGCTAACTGGCTTTGATGAATAGTACATGAAACTGTAATATGAACAAAATTATGCGACAGCTACATGGATGATGGCGTGTAGGTGGAGGGAAGTCAGTGATGGATTCAGCCTGTATGTTCATTCCCCATGAAAGAGAAGACACTACAGCACTGAGGAACAGCAATGAACGCACACCTCATCTTCTGTCTTTTTTGGGAAAAGCTTCCATAAAACAGAATTTTCTGAACAAATGGAAAGCCTGCATTCTGGAAAACACATAAAAGATATGATATGATGTTGGAGATATTTAATTGTGTCTGATTATTAGATAGAGGTTAGGTAGGTTTTGGTAACTCCTTTTACACATTGACTGATTATTAATAAAGAATCTGTACCTTCAAAACTCTTCTATTTTTGGGCCATTATTAACTGTGACTTACAATAAACATTGTCCTCTTTTTTTACCTTTCCTTTAAAAATAAAAGGCAAGCAAAGCTGTTTTATCAGGCCTTATTTTATAAAATATAATCAATTACATTTGACAATTTGTTGATACTTTTCAAATTAATTTTTTGAGAATATGCCCTTTATGACTTCCTGATTGAGCCACGCACATTAAAACTGTGACGATTTGGGGAAATTTTCAAATTTAAATAATAAAAAAAGTACTGATTAAATTCAATGTTAAAAAATTTTAAAATTAGCCTTTTCCCCCTGAAAGATTAGGGTCTACCTTGGAATTAGCAACTATTATAGAAATAACTGCTCATTACCTGTTCTTTTATGTTTCATTGAAATGATCTAGCATAAGTGATCTGAATCAGAGTAAGTTTTATGACTGGTTTGGATTTGAAGGTCTTTTTTTTCCCCAGTTTAGTGGGTCTGCATTTAGCAGCTAAAAATATCTGCTGAGGGAAACTTGTTTGGAAAATTGACAAAAAGTCTCATGGAGGCTATTTTAATCTCTGCAGTGATACCTTCCTCACAATGAACATCTGGAAAATGTTGCAACATGTACTTGCTTAATAGTGAATTATTCCACACATTTCAAGAAAGGGAGGGATTGTTAAAATTTTCTCTTTCTTTCACCACAGTTTGCATACTTCAATAAAAGCAATTCTTCTTTTATATCCTCTTTTAAACATACGATGCTTACATGTACAATGTAATTCGGTGAGCCATTCCACCCCTTGGATTTTTTTCTACAATTATATTGTTAGTAAAAATATTGTCTTTGTTTGTAGAAATATTGTCTTTTAGTCCCACAGAAGGCCAGAGTTGCGCTCCTAGGTGTCTCTGGTTTTACTATAATTGCATCTAACTTTCATATAAGGACAGTCATTGCCATGCCCAGTCATTGACTGTGTTCTATGTTAGAGGTGGATATTCATATGCACAAATTACAAATTTGGATTGAGTCTCTAACTTGATGATTCATTGGCATGACTCTCACAAATATATGTGTGCATGACTGTCTTAAAATTCTTGCTATTTGCTGTTGTATGGATTTCTACTGACCTGAGTTTGGACCCCTTAAAGAAAAACAACCCACAGAGCACAGCAGAGTGTATTGGTATTCACTGTGTTCTTCTATTTTATCTAGGCAGTTCAATCTCTAGCTGACAGACGACTGCAGCATGACTCCCATTCAAAGGAAATTTGGGGCGACTGGAGACTAGCATCTTTTCCAGTAGGAGAAAAGTCTGCAGTCTGAATGTTAGCTGCCACTAAACAAATTCCTATTCAGAGTAATTTCATTTCTACTGGTGAAATCAAGAGCAGAATTATGCCCAGATTGTCTAGTAAAGAACAGGATGTAATGAAGGCTGGATTTACTTTTACAAATCCTCTTAGGGTATTGCTTCAGAAAAGATAAGAAAAATAATTTAATTTCATGAACAGTTCAGCAGTTGTAAAATCCCATGCTATGAAACAGAAAGGAGGCTTTTGGAGAAAGGCTTCCTTGGGACAGCCAACTGCCACGGTGCATCAGAGCATCTCTCTGAAGTCCCACATCCAGACACAACTCAGACGAGTGCTGCAGCTACTGTGCTATTTTGAAGAGAAACATGCTCTTCTTTTGACAAAAATGCCACCTTTGCTTGAGAAATTAGTCCGTCCTTTTCTCATCACAATGAAATATTATTTTTGTTTCAAAGAGAGGAAAATTTTTTTTCCATTTTTATTCAGCATCTAAACCTATAAATTGCAGATAAACAATATCATTTTGCATTTTTTCTCCCATATTTCTTTTGAAGTATGTATTTAAATCACTAAAACAAACTTTACTTCCTTTTCAAGACTGCTTTTGTATTCTGGACCTACTCAATTAATTTTCTGCTTTAAGGTATTTTAAATGTCTTTTAAAATTAGACAAAAGACAATGAATATGAACCCCAAATGCCTCATTTAAAACCAATTTGAGGTAGTGTAATGAGCATAAATCATTCTAATAGAGCAATTTTACATCAATTATGACACCATTATTTTTGAGCTCATTACTGATTTTATAAATAAACCAGTAACCTTTCATCACTATACCATGTAGATGACTACACTGCATTGTGTCATGACATGAAATGGATGTAATCTTGCACTTTCAAGGCTGTACAATTATTCCCCACATTATTTAAGTACTTGACAGCCTTGTGCTAAGTGCAGTGCAGAATAACACCATGTGAGGTATGTATCATTTCTCTAAACTCACAGGGAATAGGGAAATTTTTCCACCACTCTCTGTTAAGTCAACCTCCTCCTTAGTTAATGAGACAACTCATTTCTTTATGTTATTCTTTTCCACCTTTCCAAATAGATTTTTTTACATCATCTAAAACTTGAACCTGTGTAGGATATTTTAGCTGTGGACTAATTTGTCTAATTTGAACTGTTCATTTTTTGCATTAAATTTGGGCTTTGTTTAAATCAGGACCTTGTGCTGAACAATGAACATACAGCTAGTGAGTGACAGACCCTTTCCAAAGATGTAGATGAGGGAGAGAAAGTAAGTGGTGAAGGACCTGTTCAGTGCCACAATACAAATTGGAAGCAGAGATTAAAATAGACGATCTGACTCCTAGGCCAGTACCCCACTAATCTGCATCCCCTCCCAACTATGCTTCGAGAAAAAGGAAAAAAAAAAAGAATTACCAGGTAAATTTTAATAACATTACAGTATTTGTCTTCAAATGTCTTTTTTATCTTGGTCTGAAAAAATGAGGTTTTCTACCCCTTTGGACCATTATCCCTATTCATGTGAAAGTGCTGATCTTGAAAACAGCTATTCAGATAACCAGTGAGTTATTGAAATATGTTGCTTTTACACACAAAAATGTGGGTTCAGGCTGCCACTGGAAAAAGGAAGGTCACTGACACAGGGGTGATGATGCATTTCTGAAGTAGACTACCAAGGGCAAGGAAAAGTTAGAGATGAGAAGACAGAGAATGAGAAACCAAGATCCTACCTACCAGAAAAGGAGAGCAGTCTGTTGTACAAGTGGAAATTTACTCCAGGGGCACCTCTCACTCTTGATATGTGGTGACCCTGGCATACTCTCACCTCATCTTACCTACTCAGCATGTACCCCCATTGCTGCCCAAAGCAGGTTATGAAAGAAATACTCAACCCAGGAGGCTGTAAACATGACAGTACTGTATTCCCAGACCTCTGCAGTACTAGTCTGAAGCTATGCCTATGCTATTAAATAAAAGAGTCTGTCCTCTGTCCCTGAAACCCAGTGGTGTGTCCTGACGGCTAAACTTCCCTCCTTTGAAAACAGAGTTGCTTCCTATGTACTGAATACTAATAAACATCTCCAGCCCCCGCTATCCTGCAAACCATGTTTGGGCACTGGTTAGGAAAATGCCTACTGACACAGACCAAAATCGTGCCAGAGCATGCAAATAATTAAGCAGTATGAACCATCACGGGATGGTTTTGAAGCTGCTCCCTGGCCCTGATTAATTCACCGTTGTGAAGGCAGTGACTGTTAAAAGTCTTAGGAGATCCAGAGTGCAAGCACAAGAAGTCACGTCTGAAACACTGGACCATAAATCACAAATGAGCTGGAGGCTTCTGCCTGGCCCTGACAAATGGCAATGAAAAAGAAGTGGTTGTTTTTAAAAACGTCAGAGGCAAAGGAAAGCGCAGAGCAAAGGAGCGTGGGCTGGAGACCCCCAGGCAGCTCTCAGCACACCGACATATCCTAGGAAAAGGCCAGGCTTTCAGCATCACCTTAACGTGGCATTGACAGCACCGCTAAGACAAGGAGTGTTTCTTTTCTACCTCTCTTTGGACTTCCAGGTGCCAGTGGGGACAGTGACAAGAAACCAGGCGTGCATTTGTCCTGACTATGCTCCGAGGCATGCAGACAGAGCCAGCTCCAACCCAGAGAGAGTGTGCCGGTGCAGATATCTGCTGGCTGTTGTGTCACATTAACGCTATAGTGCATCTGTCTTCTCCACTCATTATTTCTCTTTACACCAGTCTAAATCAGAAGGAGCAGAAATCCCATAACAGAAGGATTTTGCACGTATAAGATTTTAGACTTAAGTCATGGAAGCAAGCAGCACCCTGCCTCTCTTTTATTTGTTTTAGAAGAGGTGTTTACCTGAACTGAATCTGATTTCCAGATCCTTTCCAACTTCTCTAACAAGAAAATAATGGAGTCAGTGCCTTCTAAAACAGATTAACCCTGACCGAGGCCAGGAGGTAGGGGTCAGGTTTGGAGGATGATTTCTTTCCATAACCTTGATTTACCGCCTGTTTATTACTCTGTTCCTGCGCTCTACTAAGCTGCACGCATGAGACTCAGTAGGGATTTTGATTATGCTCTTGCACGAGGATCACATATACAACCCTGCACTTGCCACGACACCGCTAGTTTTCTTAGTGGTAGATTTATCTTCCTGCTGCCCTTTTATTCTGAAACATAATAATTTATCACTTGCTGCGCAGCACCTCTCTTCCACCATTTTCAATGCTAGACATGATCTTAGCCTCCTGGTACAGTGACTTTCAATTGCCAGGTGTTTGCCAAGGTACTGTGATACTGGATATCAGTGGTGAGGCTGTTTAGATCAGTGGAAGGACTTAATTGATGGACTGGTGTCAGCAGGTAGGAGACTTGCACTCTATAAAGGGAAGCGCCTGCTCAGGAACAGTCTCTAATGGGATATGATGCAGACCACAAACTGCTTTCAAGCTTCAAACCAAGGTTAGAAATCTTGAAATTTCTGCCTAGTGTGACTACCAGATGATTAAAAAAAGGTATGAAAAATGGAGGATGTGCTACTTGAATTGAATTACATGAGTGATAGGGGTTGGGGAGAAAATGATCCCTCCGTAATAATTTGCACGACTTGGCATAAGCCTGGTGTCCCATCTCATCACTCTGCCATTGGTCTGAGAATGGGACTGAGTCCCCAATGAAAGGAGAGCTATGCCACTTCCCAAATCATGTATCTGAAGACTGTTTTCAGAACAGCAGGGCTGATCTTTGTCCCAGGCCCATCTTGACTGCACCACCATGTGTTACCCACCAAGATACATCTCTAGTTCTTCCACAGGAACATCACAACATGTTTACCATACGTGTATGTATTTGCAAACTGTTCAAGGTAAAACAGGAAACCACATGTAAGACTAAGGTAATTCATACACTTCAAAGAAGATACAAACCATGGACTGTATTTATATCACCTCACGCTTCGAAGGACATATGGTGAAGTAAGGAAAGCAGCATTTATGGTGTCTGCAAGCTACACCTGTACTTCTGGGCAGATAACTAATTAAGCTTTACCCTACCTGGAGACATTCTTGTCAAGATATCCTTTCATTATTCCATGGACTATGCTACAGGTAGCTCGAAATATGTACTGCCCTTTGAAGGATATTTTTGGCAGAATCCCCACTGGCTTCATGTTTAGAAAATAGCAACGTGAATCAAAGGTACAGGGAAGACTATAACTCTTTCCCTAATAAAAAGCAGGTTGCGCTTTCAAGGCTACAGACTGGATAGTGCTAAAAAGGTGTTGCATCATGTTATTTTAGAAGCATACTTCTAGCCTTAGCCATAGACCTACTTTAATGCTGTGCTCTACCATTGGCACCTGTATGTCTTTGTGCTCAGTTCCTTTTCATACCACCAACTATGGATCCATATGTTTTGGGTTTGTGTGGCGGGGTTTTTGTAGCGGGGGAGAGGCTGCAGGGGTGGCTCCTGTGAGAAGCTGCCAGAAGCTTCCCCAGCTCCAAGTCGGACCCACCTCTGGCCAAGGCCGAGCCCGTCAGCGATGGTGGTAGTGACTCTAGGATAACAGATTTAAGAAGAGAAAAACCTGCAGCAGAGAGGGGAGTGGGATGTGAGAGAAACCCCTGCCCAGACCCCGAGGTCAGTGAGGAAGGCGGGGAGGAGGCGGGCCGGAGGAGGGGACGGCCCTGCAGCCCCTGCTGAGAGGGCAGGCTGTCCCCCGGCAGCCGTGGAGGGGAGCGGGGGAGCAGATGCCCCCCTGCAGCCCGTGGGAAGGCCCCACGCTGGAGCAGTCCGTGGAGAACTGTCTCCCGTGGGAGGGCCCCCAGGCGGGAGCAGGGGCAGAGTGAGGAGCCCTGCCCCTGGGGAGGAAGGAGCGGCAGGGACAAGGTGTGAGGGACTGACCCCAACCCCCATTCCCCGTCCCCCTGCGCCGCTGGGGGGGAGGAAGGGGAGAAACCGGGAGCGGGGTTGAGCCGGGAAGGAGGGAGGGGTGGGGGAAGGTGTTTTAAGTTTTGGGTTTACTTCTCATTACCTTTGTTTTTATTTGATTGGTAGTAAATTAATCTAATTTCCCCAAGTCGAGTCTGTTTTGCCTGTGACAGTAGTTGGTGAGTGATCTCTCCCTGTCCTTATCTCGACCCACGAGCCTTTTGTTTTATTTTCTCTCCCGTGTCCAGCCGATGAAGGGCAGTGATAGAGCGGCTCTGGTGGGCACCTGGCGTCTAGCCAGGGTCAACCCACCACACTTCTCTTGCAGGAGTTTATTGAAATCTGAGATTTAGTAGCCCTTGATTACAGCTGGTCTCAACTATCCGTTGATCGCTTGTTCAGAGATACCAAAATCATATGATAACCACAATAGGCACGTACCTGAGGTAGTCTCACCATATTTTTTGGTGTCTGTCAGTTATTAATCCATAAAATAGTGTTTTCCTGCTTTCCAAGGCTATAGGGTGAATAATCATATACTATAGGGATAAAAGGGATCTCAACAGAGCATTGAGTTCGTTTTTCTTGCTTTACACTAAAAATTAATGAAGAATTGTTAAGTGTTCTAATCTTAAAGTAATGATAGTCATGAAAGTACCTAAGATCCCTAGCAAGACGAGTATATACCTTCATTTTACCATTGGATTAATTTTCCAGTGGTAGAATTTTCTTCTTTATCCATTAGATAAAACTACTTCAGAAAGGACTTGTAATTTATTACAAAACACAAACGTGGGCAGTAATTACTAACATTTCACAGCTAAGCTCAGAAGAAAATGTCAAAACAGGCTCTTTCAGAAATTTTTCTAAGAAAAGGTCCAGTAGCATGAGATATTGTCATTAAGCTCTGGGAAGACGGAGTGAAGAGTGGCCCTAGTGAAATTCGTGGTCAGTCTAGGGCTGGGAGGGCAAGTGAGCTGTTCCACTGAGTGTAGAGTTAAATGGCTGTGCTATATGAATATTTAAGAAAATGTGTTGAAATTAATCAATTCCAAAGCACTAAAGACAAACACATAGGTGCTGCACAGGCTGAGCTGATCAAATGCACAGGTATGGAAAGGGAAGGATTGCTGCCTAAGCAATGTTGTAATAAGGAAGTAGCTGAAGAAAATTAATGGCTATTTGAATAGGGATTGTTCATACCACTCCCTCACAAGTAATCTGCATCTACAAGGCAGAACTCAAGAGAATTTAGGATTCCTGACAGTGTTTGCATCTATTCTTTTTACCACATGACACACACAAGGGTGACTTGAGTTCCAGTGGATGTTTGAACAGCTTTCTCTAAGTAAATAAAAATGCCATTGTCCCCATATCTGTTCAAACATAAGCCTAATGACTCCTATTGATTTTTATCTAAAGGAATTTTCTTCTATGAGTGGTGAAGAGTGGAACGGAAAATCATAAGCTGGAAATCTACTGCAGGTCCATCTCCATCTCCATATCTTCTACCTTAATATAAGAATCTTCCACTATTGCCTTCACTTTATGTTTAGATTTAATTGGAATATTTCAATTGGGCTTTAGAAGTACATGAAACATTTGAAGTATGATCATTCAAAAGATGCAGTATGGAGGGGCAGAAGGGAATGTCCTTACCTATCTTGTTTCCTGCATGCAGAAAAGGCAATAGATGTGTCTGAAGTACCCCCATGTTCTAAGATCACATACCAGTCCTTTACAACTATTCTGTGTATGTGTTTAATAGCCTCATGGTGAAGGAGAGAGCACAATTTATGCTGAGTGCTCCAACTCTCTACTATGCCCTAGACTATAAGAAATTTTCAGACACAGAAGAATTATGACAAACAAGGCATGAAACTGAAAACAAAAAGCCACAGCTAAATTATTTGTAAAGTTACTACTACAGAGATATAGATCCAAGTCTTCTGCAGGCATGAACTGATGGAGCTCTTATGTCTTCAGTGGAGCAATAATCTTACCCACTTGCAGCAAATTATCCTTTCCCCATTTCAAGGATAGTGCAGTAGAATAATCTAGGCAGCCAAGGCTGCCTAAAATATGGGATCATTGTTCAAGGTGAAGTCAGAGAGTTTCTGAATGTGGCTGCATATGGAGTGTCCTAACCTCTCTCGCAAAACTATCCGAATCATCTGCAGCTCTACAGAGGGTGGAAAGAAAGCGACTAAAAGGACTGAATTCAGTAAGTGTAGAAAGGAAAGAGAACATTTTTAGATTTTTTTTTTAAGCTGTCATCCACAGCTCCTTAGTGAGTTCCTAAGAGACAAAGTACTTTCAAGTCTTACATTTCTTCATCTTTATCTCCTCCTCCTCTTCCTTTTATGTACATAGCAGGGTTTAACTTGAGGTACAACGTCAAATGATTTTTAGTGCTTTGTAATCAAAGGCAGGAGAAGGAAGTTTTTCCTCAGCCTTCTGCTGTTCTTGAAACCTTCTCCAACTGCCCCATTTCTTTTTAAGACTTACTAATCAGAAAAAGGAACATTTCTGTATTTGAAGTAGGCTTAAAATGGGATGTTTCAATAGCACAAAGGCACACTTCACCTGAAGGCTGACTTCAAAAGGCATAGAGCCTTCTGTGAATTCACGGGGCTCAATGGGCATGTGGAGATATTCAGTGTGTTTTGGATTAGGGATTTGACAGTTGTTTTACTATAACTGCTTGAAGAGATTTGTAATGAAATTTTCTGGGCACCTCATAAAGTATTATTGTTACAGGTTGATTGCTAATTGTTGGTTGTAGTAGAAAAGTTTCTGTATATCAGGATCAAAGATGGGATCAATCCTGTCCCTTGCATTCAACTTGAAGGAGGAAATAAGGACCATATTGGCTGTAAGTAGTTTAACGGTAACAAAAGTCTGGGGTTGCTGGATCCCATCTCCTTTCCAATTCCTTCATGAGAGAAGTAGTCAAAGGAAAAATACCCTTTTTGAGGAAAAAATAATCATCAATTAGTCTATTTGATATCATTGTAATTTTGAACAAGTTCAGAGAAATTATAAGGTCCGACCTGGTGCTGCTGCCTCTAGTGGTTTTCAAATGGCCCATCTGTGACAAGGCGGTGGCATTTATTTCTACTCCCTGAACATCCATGGCTCATCCCTAAAACATGTGCAGAGCAGAAAACGCCCAAGCCATCAGTATTGCTGTTGCCTATCCACGTGGGGCTACTGAGCAGCGCCGAGGGACTGCACGGGTGGCTGATGTGGGTGCAGTGGGCACCAGACACCCCTCTGCTCCCCTCTCAGCTGGCTCAGGGGGCTCTGGTTGGTGCCAAAACAGAAGCAGAAGTTCTTGAGCTATCCCACTAGTGAACCTGTGTATGGGGTTGAATGCCAAAGCTCAGGCCTTACTCCTCTGTTATACAACACTGAATTTTTTTCTGCATCTTCTAGACTTACCTGACTACACAGAAATCGGGATGTGGATTTGGTACAAGCAGGACATACCCAACTGACTTCTAGCCAGGAAGCACCAATGAATTGAAGCCACGTTGGTAAGAATTTATAGGCTGTCTTCTCAGAGATTTACTCAGAGCCCTGAGAGGTTTAAACAGTTTGTACTAAATACTTTTTTTGTCATGTTTACGCTGTGACAGCTATGTCAAAGCCAACATGAGGAGCTCAGTACAGATGGCCATCGCATCTGTGAATGGAGTGGAAACAAATCCACAGAAGACAGATATTTAATTAGGGCAAACGGTGGGATTATTATTTTGCTGATATACAGATTCCCAGTACAATGACTTTGGCACTGACTGTGACCATTGTGAAAAGAGAGGGCTGAAGGAAAAGTGGGGAAAGCATGTGAGCTCAAAATAACAACAACAAAAAAAAATTAAAGTACCGAAAACCAGACAGCCTTCTCTGTTGAGTTTTTTATTGCAAAATCTGAAAATGTCAAAGGAAGGAGGAAAAAAATAGGTATATAATTTCAAAATGTACTTCACATTTTTCACATTGCTACTTCTCTTTTAATGAGATACATATAATATTCAACTCCAGCCACAGAGGCAGTCTATCAGCATACCAATAAAATATCCCAAACTCTGAAAGATTAAAAAAAGATGTGATTTAAAAGAGGCAAATATGGTATAAGATAAAAATTAAGCATAGAAATCACTTGAAATAATGATTTGCTTTGCTACTGAGTGGACCAAACCCATGTTGTGAGTAGGGTATTGGTACTAGAATCGTGCTGTCCACATTGAGCAGGGTGTTATATGAACGCATAAAGGGCAATTGCCATTTATAGTCTAGACAGATAAAGAAAAATGTTTATGGAAAGGAAGTAATTTTTGCAAGACTATATTCAGTGGCAAATCCAGGAGAAGAACCCAAATTTCACTAATGCCAGACAAGTGCTCACATTGCCCAGACACTATAAATTTTTGTCGTATGTTGACCTTGCTACAGGTTCTCTTAAAACTCCAGCTCACAAAGACAATTATCCCCTTCAATTTTAGCTGTCCTCTTACATTTATTCCAAATCCCTTCATTCGATAGCCTACATCTAATTCTGTTCTTTTCTATATTTTCTAAAACACTCTCATAATCTTTATATCCATCAAGTCTTTTGTGAGAGGATGAGCTTTGGAAGAATAAACGTGAACTGCTTCACTTAACAATTGTTCTAACTAATACATTTTGTCAATGCAGCAGTTCATGGGCAGCAGCATTTCAAAGCTATTTGTTAATAGGATCTATCCCTGGCTTCATCCTTCACTTGCTGCTTACTGCATGAAAAGGTGCATTATATCGAGCATTTCCTCAGTGTAAAGTCTCAAGTGCCAAGAATGACTAAAGCACACGCGTTAATGCAGTCTATTCCTTGGCATAATTTTTTTTTTCTTTCCTTTCCTTTTCCCTTTTATTTCCTTCTTTGCTTCTGTTTGACCTCCTACAAAAGCATCATGCCACAGTACCCTGCATGTGTCAGATGAAGATAACTGAAAGACAACAAAATCAAAATCCTTTCTTAAAGAGTTGTTTGAGGGGAGCAGGGGGGAGGGGAAAGAAAGTTTACCTACTTCATTTAATTGACTACATAGCTGTCTAAATAAAGTGCAGTGATGTAAAATGCTGACTGGATTGTAGACAGATAAAACTGTCACTCAGACAGTAACGTAGAATCTCAGATTAGATCTTAAACCAGTTTGGAAAATGGACTTTGGCCATTTTCTTACTGAGAGTCTCATGGGCAAAATTTCCTATTAATACTTAGAAAATAAAACAATGGGAAGGGAGCAGGGATGGGGGCAGAGAAAGAGGGAAAAACGTCGGGGAGAAGAGACTTGTAACCACCTAAATGGTGCAGTAGCAGCAAACTGTGCTACCTTGCAGGCAATTTGAGCCAGCCCAGGTAAGAACCTCCTGCTTTCTGAGTCCTTGGCTGGTGAAGGTTGAATATATGCACTTGCTCAAATTCCTTCTCTTCTGTGTCAGGTAGGTGCAGCGCAGACCACTTTAATCCATGATCATTTAGATCCATTATTTTCTATAGGTTGCACATACAAACACTGCTACAAACAGCCTGTTTCATTATTTTATTTTAGATTAAGGAAACCTGAAAATCTCAAGGGAAGGGCTAGATTGTCAGAAACTCTAGTAGTTTTAATGGTTTTGATAGAGCTAGGGTGACTTATAGCAGCCCTGAATCTGCTTCCTCTCGTATTATAATGTCCTGACAGATGTGTTTAGCAGGTCATATACCAGAGGTATAAAAGTTGAGCGCTGAAGATTTTACTACGAAAAAAATTAGACCTTGAAGTCAGAAGGGACACAGCAAGAAGGTAGAAGGAAATGGAAAAGAGGAAGGGAAATATGAGTCTGTCTGCATAGATTACTTCCTTAATCTTGAACCACCTACTCTGTTGGTTTCCTGATGTCTTTATTAAAGCTTGCAACTTGTTGCATGAAAAGGACTGGCAATTGTAGTGTTAAACACTTCTTTCTAACACTGCAGTTACAATTTCTATTGAGATGCAAATTAAACAGTATAAACTCAGATATTTGAACTTCATAAGTTTTTAAAAGGAATTTCAAGCAATTAGAAAAAGGTATATTTTGTAGTAGCTGTTTCTGTAGCTCCCCTTTCCTTACTGAAACTGTGATAGCTTTTAAGTTATTCAGTCTCCATGTCCCTTTTGCATCAGAAAATTCACAGTGTCCAGTCCCAGGAAGAACATAGAGTTTAAATTTGGTACTCTGCAACTCAGCTGAGGGCCTTACACCCACACAGAGAACCTGTCTCCCCAAAATTGTTGAACTATCTTGAGTCTTCTGATGCCAGAAACCGAGGACCGCATCTTCAATGGCCACAAATCAGCATGGCACAACTGAAGTCAGCCTACTTAAGTCAAGCTTTAGCTTTCCTGAGATGTGGTCTGACACTGAATTAAAAGAGGCTATAGGATGGTTAAATCTCTGAAAAAGTTATATTTTATTGCAAAGACAATACCTGCACATGGACGCATCATCTGTACTCAACCAGAGATGGGAAATGAGATCGCAAAAGCATCAACAGCTTACATTCAGTAAGAGTTGTGTAGTTAACTCCTTTAACTTCTTTTGGCTTATTTGCTTTAACCTGATTTTATTTCACAATTTGCAATACATAACCAATGTTCCCAGTAAGACTGTTCAAGTGTTTTGCAGATACAGGCACTCAGTGATGCCTTCATGAGGACATGCCTGAAAATTTCCCAGGAGCATTCATTTACCCAGGGCCCTAGGAAGTGCCACTCAGGTAATTTGCTGCCAGTGGTGGATTTGGTGACAGTTTCTTATTCATGAGGAAAATCAAGCTGGAAGTTACAGTGTAGTTTCAAAGCCCAGCTGCTTCCACAGAAGGTTGGAGATCAAATGCAGTCAGGTTGTCATGTGAATTTATCAAGGCTAAAGTACAGAGGGATCCGTGTTACGTCTTTATAATTTCCCATTTCTATTTTCTCTGAAACTAAAATGAAAGGTGCATAAAGGAGGAGGCTTCATCATATTGTACTTACCAGGGTCCTTTCATCAGAGTCCCAGGATACCACTCAAATCAAGGAATATGAAGGTATATCAGAGAAGAGTTTTCATGCAGGGTGCCCATACTGCTTTACAAGAGCTAACATTATAGATCTCTGGTAGAGTCTGTCCTACGCCCCAGGAATGTGAAGGATGAGATACAGGAGGAAAAGAGAGTAAGTAGTACAGTAGTATGGACAGAGCAGTGACAAAGCTGGTGGCTGGTCCTTCACTTCTCAGGGCCAATTAGGGCTGTTGGTAGTGGAGTGAAAATAAAGAATACTTCAACTACACCCTGGGCAGCACCTGAATGTGGATACAGGATGTATATTTTACCTCTCATGCTTCTTGATCCCTAGGAAAGAAAATCTGTAGGTCATTTTTTAATCAATAGAGGGCTTCTACTGTCATCTTTTTCCCCATCCCATTACTCTGGCATGGAAGAAGTTGTAGTAAACTTCTGTAAAGTTAGGTCTTGGAGAGCTAAGGGGACTGTAGTACATAACGAGTATCTTCCAACATCCCCCCAAATCCCTTTGCTTCACAATCAGCAGCGGGTTTAAGTGATGGAGAGTGAAGCCTAGGGGTAGAAGCATGCCATGCACTCCTCCTCGCTCGCACTGAGCAGGCAATTCCCTCCCTACAGTCTCCAAAGAAGTCTCTGCCACAATCTGCTGATGAGTCCTTGCATGAGTCAGACCGAAGCTTATTTTGTTTGCATGGGTGAGAACCCCTACATCACTGAAAGCAATTTGTTTATTTTCATTACAATTCATTGAGCTTTCAGTGGAGGGAGAAACAAAATTATATCATCTTTCTGATATAATGATCTGTGCTTAGAATAACCTGTTTACTGTAATCAAATGTCTAGTAACAGATGCTGCATAACGAAAAAGAATAAAAGCAGCTCTTCTCAAATGAAAAGAGGGCAAAATCCCAAGTTTTGGAAGAAAGAATTAAATTTTGGTGGCATATACTCTAATTTTAAAAAGGATTATATTTCTGGAACTAGCAGATCAGTGTAATAATGTGAATGGTATACCTGGCTTGTTGACAGAGATGTTGGTCCTTTACTAGAACAGTATTTAGGAACCTGAAGATCAGATCTCAGCATCACAAGGAGATAAGATGCAGAAATGGCTTTGAACAACCAAGAGGGCATTCCAGCGATGAGTGTTCTCCAAGAAGAGATTAATTTTTATTAATCATGGAAAAAGCAGAATCAGTGAGTAATGAACCAATAAATGAGGTAATCTGTGAAAAAAGTGGAGAAAGTATCATAAAAAAATGTTTACCTTATGTCAGCTCAGGGGAAAGCAGACCCATGACCCTCTAGGGAAGAGAGTTCTTTTTTGTATCAACACATATCACAGAATCACAGAACAGCTGAGGTGAGAAGCCAGATTTATGTCTCCCAGGGCTCTATTGCATGGTATTCAATGGACTTTCAGAAAACTGGAAACAATTACCCTGCTGAGCAAAAGCTAAAAAAAAAAACCCTCCTCCTCACTCTTGTCCTCATCCTCTCTCTCTCACACAGAAAGCCCATTTTCAAGATTTTCCAAAAAAATCTTAGCACCAGGTTTTATTTTAATGGGACAGTTATTGAATTTAGATTGCAGGTGGCTGACACAACAAATTTGCTCAGGAAACCTTCAAAAAAACTAAAAAAAGAGTAACACAGAGATGGAGTTATAGAAATTAGGCCCTGAAGATTTTGTTATAGTGCTCACCACTGTAGTGCTCTTGTTCCTGCATGTTCCATTGGATTTGATGACTACTAACCACCGGAACTGGCCAGAGAACTCTCTGTATATTCATTTCTTAAAAACTGGTAATACAGAGTTGTATCAAAAGGCAAAGCAAGGCACGGAACTGCCATGGATTGTTTCTCAATTGTTATATAAAGTAATGGAATGACAAATGCTTTATTAAAGTACTGCTTCAAAACCTATGTTTGGGGAGGCAGAGGAGCAATTAAAAAAAGAGAAAGAACCTATTTTAAACATTGTCCATGGAAATATTTACTTAGAGGGAGAAAGAATTCCACATCCTTTTCATAACATTTTTTATTAATATCTTCCATAGGCTATAAACTTCACTGGGAAAATCTATTTTTTTTTTTTCACAGACACATTTGACTACTCCATATCAATCTTTGGTATGAGAACTGAGATTGCATGCATAACTACACACCTTTATTTATATGTCGTCTACAAGAAAGAATAAGAAAGTACTTTGGTTGACTCCTTGAATAGTGACTAGCAACTACAGAAAACAAAGTTGAATTGCAACAGTATATAAATAAATGAGAGAAATGGATGAATCCAATTAAAACAGAAGGAGGTTAATTCAGATAAATTTGCAGTATTTTGCTTGTAACAGAAAAGATACAGAAAATGTTTGAATCATTACAGAAAAGATTTGCTATAAAATCATAAAGAATCTACAGCATTTTAACTACATTTATAATGACTAACTAGGATAGATGACTAAGGCTAGGATAAGAACTCCCTCCTTTGGAGGCCTTAAATGTCTTCCTAAAAGACTCATTCTATGTATTTCAAGAGTGGACGGACACATTTCCGTGCACTGAAAACGGGCACTGCAAAAGAGCTAGTACTCATTACTTAATCTTGGAATAAAATCAAAGACTCCTCAATGCTGTGCTACAGTAAGAATTTGTCATTGCTGAGATGCACAAAATTCACAGCAAGATGGTGCCCCAGAACATGAAGGAGGTATTATTCACTAGTGTGAATGCACCTGGAGACTGAAGATGGTATCTTTTCTGTTAGAATTCACCTGCAATCAATTTACCTCAATACAATAAGCTATTGTTGTCCTCTGAGTGTGGTAATTTTCTCTGTGCCCTCTTAATCCCTCAGAAGAGGGGAGGTAATATAATTTAGCTAACTCTGTAATGAAAGATGGTTGGCCTAAGTCATGGGACTTTGCCTTTTTTGTCCACATTAAAAGTCCATGCAGCCACAGTGGCTCAGATAGCCCAGAAGATAAGTACAACAGTTTACTTTTGAGAATATGAGAAGTGTGTTTCTGGATAAGACCAATAGTCCATCTGGTCCAGGACTGTGCAATATGATAGACTGTTTAAGGAGAGTGTGGTCTGGTCACTTCTGACACTTCCTTCTCCAACTGATTAGGGATGTTAGAAACTACATTCAAGTCTGTTCCTTTCAGCCTCTGTTTAGAAACCTGTTGTTCATGAAGTTATATAATCTTTTCCTGAATCTGAAAAGACTATCTTCACAACTTCCTGTGGCAAAAATATTTTGGAAATTCACTACCCGCTAAGTAAAAAAGTTCTAAAATCAATATCCGACTGATTTTACTGAAAGCCCATTTGTGTTCACACTGTCCAGAAACATGGGCTTCTTGCATGTACACTAGATGCCTATCCAATTCTGAATTTACCTTCATTTCTAATGAACATAGTAGGAGTTGTGTGTTTTATTCGTATGTATTAAAAATAGGAGGTTTAGGGAGGCACCAGTCACAGCTGACAGCGTGTCGGTGTGTCCTGTCCTCAGAGGCTGTAAGATGACATGTATCACTGACGCAACAGTCTGCCAACCTTCTTTTCAAAGCTGCACATGCATTCAAGAAAACTTGGAACCAAGATGAGACACGAATTGATGCTAGAATTAGTAGCTTGACTATTGTTATTAAACACAGATTTCTTTATCAGATACCACTGGAGAAAAGATGTGGTAAGATAAAGTTTAAGTTCACCTTAGAATACTTTAATATGAAGGAAAGTTACTGCACAAAATGAATGAGGCCATTCATCAAATGCTGTGAACAAGTAACGTGGTGGTGCAAGGGTATGCTTTTGCTCTGCTGTTCCCTGGTTGTCCTGAGGACTGATCACCTACACTGAAAGCAGAGAGAGAGGAGGTTTGGGCAGGGAGTTTCTTTTGATGCTGAGCTCCCTCCAGAAATGAATTGTGCACCTTATCAAAATACTTAAACTAAAATTTCACAGTACTCTGAGCCTCATTTTCTGGTGGCTGATTTGGTAACTCAGTATTTTTCAGAACTGTGCACTCTAAGTCATGGTTTGAGACAAAGTAAGTGCTCTGCTTTAAGTCTCCAAGGCGCTAATAACTTTAAAACTCTGTTCCTTAAATTAGACAACCCCAGTAATCAGATAGTTTTATTTTCATCTGTCTCTTAGTTCTTTAGCTTTATGATGGGAAAACAGTCCATTGTTCATTTCTTGGGGAAGTCATGAAGGTACTTGCTTTCATGTTTGAGAAACACAGATGTGAGATGGATGAAAAAAATGAAAAGGCTAGTGAGTAATTAATAGTTCTGCCTTCAAAGCCAGGCAAGCAGAAAATGCACTTAAACAACGAAGAAAGAGGAGGCATCTGAAATAGCCACATTCCACTTTGCACCTTCAAAGAGGCAGGGATTCTGTGGGAAAAAAAACACAAACCCAGAAACCCAAACAGAATTAGTGTGTGATCATATTGAAAGGCTGCTTCATAATGCAGTTTCTAATTTCAAATGATTGATTTAGCAATAGAGCCAGTGTGAAATTCATTGACAGAACCATTTGCTTTTTGAAACCGCAATTCCATCAAAATGGAAATGATCACAAAAAAGTGTTGATTTTCCTGACATTTTGGGGTTGGAGGGGGGAGGGAAATATATTTCATTCCATTTTCACTTTTTCAAAGTTAAACTTTTCATGTGACTTTTTTTTCTATCACATGTGATGATATACAAGACAAAGTACGAACAACAAAACCAATGGAACAATAAATATACTTTCACAACAGAATTTCAAAATTATAGTGTATATCATAGTTACATTTTAAAATCAGGAGGCCATTCACAAAAAAAAAATTATCTCCTTTACATTGCTCTGTTTTTGAACTTCTGTACGTATATATATTTCTATGTATAAATGGGGCAGGAAAAGCGTCTAATTACAAAGCAGCAAGCTGTTGGTTGTTTCCGATTTTTTTTTTTCTTAATTCCATCATGTGGCACTGGAAAGGTTGAATCATTTAGAGGTGTCACCCAGGGCACTCTGTTTCAATTTTTTGGTAACCATAATAGGTTGTAAACGTTCATATAGCCTGCCTAAGTGAAAGGGGACAAGTGGTTTCCATTTTGGAGACTATAGCAAAGCAGGCATAGACTTTACGAGCGAGTCCCTGTTTGCCTTGTCTCAAGCAGCCTGTTCCTGCCCTGGTCTGATCTCTTACCCGCATGTAGGTGAACATCTTGTCCGTTCCCCATCAGAGCCTTTCCCTCTTTCAGTGTTCCGCAGTTCAACCCTTTCATTCAGTCAGTTCATACTTCCCAGTACTCTTTACGTGTATTCCTTATATATACCATACTCTTTTTTGTGTAAAATGGTAGAACATAGAAAATACATCACCCTTAATACAGGGGCTACCGTACATTGATTCGCTTTATTTGTGTTCAACACTATTCTCACGGTGTCTGCTGCTGTCTGCAGTACATGTGAATTGTCAGGACTGCAATAACAGAAGCCTCACTGCTGTTGTGCTGGCTGTTCACCGATGTCAATGCTAATCTTGTTTCACAGAAAATAAGCAAAGGTTTACTGTAATGTTAAAGACTGTCATATTTTTCACCTACAAGACACAGCCCTAACATTTGTTCCAAAAATGTGTGAGCACTGTGTGGCAAGGCATTGCCACAAAGCTACAACCACAAGGACAATGCAAAGCTTATATATTTTTTTGACTCCTTCTCTATAGAGCAGTAAAAACAATGACACAAAACAATGACAAATTTCACCTAATATGGATGAATGCATTCCCTCACCATCACAGACGCAAGAGAAGTGCAGGTCCATCTCACATTTCCTAAACATATCCCTTTTATTCCCTTTCTGAAACAAAGAATATCTTGTACCACCTACCAACATTCATTACCATGTTCTTGCTTGGACAGTTCATCTGTCAGTAATGCTTCTATGGGATACACTTTGGCTAATCCTTTAGCAAAGACTTTGTATTAATAAACATACTACCCAAAGCTCCAGACAGGCCTATGGGTACCTACCTCATAAGGAGATGACTCATCATTTGAGAGTACTTATTGATCACTATTGACTCTAACTGAAACCTATTTGACTAGTTAAGTCTTTTGGCTACTCTAGTCTGAAGTAAATGTTAAGTCTGAATGGACAATGTTAGGGGAGAGGAACTTTATCGCTTGTCAAGATTTTTGAGGACTTTTATATTAACCAAGTTTGTGTGGTTCTTGGTGAACAAGGGGAAAACAGCCCTTTATAAAACCAGTTCTGCACTCTAGTAGACACATTTATGTGCTGTGGTGGGTTGACCCTGGTTGGACGCCATGTGCCCACCAAAGCCGCTCTATCACTCTCCCTCCTCGACTGGACAGGGGAGAGAGAATACAACTAAAGGTTCCTGGGTCGAGATAAGGACAGGGAGAGATCACTTAACCAGTTACTGTCACGGGAAAAACAGACTCGATTTGGGGAAAATGAACTTAATGTATTGCCAATCAAACCAGACTAATGAGAAAATAAAACCAAATCTTAAAACACCTTCCCTCCACCCCTCTTCTTCCCGGGCACAGCTTCACTCCCGAATTCTTTATCAACTCCCCCCGAGCAGCACAGGGGGACGGGGAATGGGGATTACAGTCAGTTCATCACACGTTGTCTCTGCCGCTCCTTCCTCTTCAGGGGCA
>JAVKLA010000053.1:42330948-42344038 GCA_034782735.1 Sagittarius serpentarius | reverse complement strand
CAGGGGAATCTCTGCTCCGGCGCCTGGAGCACCTCCTCCCCCTCCTTCTGCACTGACCTGGGGGTCTGCGGAGATGTCTCTCTCACATGTTCTCAGTCTTCTCCAGCTGCAGCTTCTGAGCCCCAGCACTTTTTTTCCCTTCTTAAATCTGTTATCCCAGAGGCACTACCACCATCGCTGATTGGCTCGGTCTTGGCCAGCGGCGAGTCCGTCCTAAAGCCAACTGGCATTGGCTGTATCGAACACGGGAAGCTTCTAGCAACTTTTAAAGAAGCCGCCCCTGTGGCCTCCCCCCGCTACCAAAACCTTGCCACATAAACCCATTACATGTGCACACTCATCAGGTGTCAAACCTCCCTTTTAATTCAACTAAATGGATAAGGTAGCTGAAGAATCATTGCAATACATTGTATATAAATACATTTATGCAAGTGTGTATCTGTGTTATTTTTTGTTGTTTCATTTCATCCAGTGTTATCAAACTTCATCATTTTCTCTGTGTTGTCTGGTAGAGCTAAATTATTTTGCATGAGATTTTGCAACATAAGTATGCAAATATATCTCACCAAGAAGGAAGGAAAGCAGCAACCTTTAACTGCTTGACTACAGCCTTTGACATCCTTTAGAAATTGGTGATACTGACTGCTCTATAATATCTATGTGTCCTTATCTCTTTCTTTGATATTCATAATATTTCCTCTCATTCATCTGTCTCATCTCTGTTCTGCATATATCAACCATTTTAATGACAACACACCATCAAACATCTGTACTGGCGTCCTTTTCTGCCCTCCCCCTTAGCCTTCACTGACCCCATTTCTGCTGCTGAGAAAACTAATTTACTTGTATAGCAACTGCTGAACCCACTAGAGTTCAGACTTTTAACATAACCTAAGTGCTGGTTTATCTTTATATTTGGGGCAGTAATTTCAAGCAATGGCTTCACAAATAGCTGGCTCATCTCTGCAGGGAAGACAGCTGGAAATGGAAACCATTAGTACTGGGGAAAAAAAGATAAGCTACTCACATTCACATTCACATTCATATAAAGCCCTTGTAATTTCAGCTCTTTGACTAAGACTCTTACCATAGCTTTGACCTTTCCTCCTGGAAGATCAATCCCAGTTGGGTAACCAGGGAACCAGTAGAACCCTGAATGCCAACTTTTAACAATTGCAATGTTCCTGATTTATTCCAGTTAGTGAACATTTCTTAAAAGACCATGCTTTCCTTTGCCCTATGAATTTCAGTAAATTACGGCTAGCAATCAGAACAAGAAGCAAGTCTTTTGGTTTCTCTTTGATTTTTTTTGGGGGGGGGATTAAATCTCAGAGACCAGCACAACATTTCATGATACATGCAAACAGAGAATGCACAGAGTTTAACAGAAGCAAATCAAAGATGCCAGGGTTTTAATAGCCAAGAGTAAACAGCTTATAAAAGGAAGAAAATAAATGCATAAAAAGATGAAGGTAGCCCATGGAATTAATATTCTTTCTCATCAACACATGCACACAAGTGGTACTGTGCCTTTTTGCCTTGTCAAGCCCACATTAGCAGCAGGCTGTTTTATGCACAATAGCCTAGTCTAGGTCCTTTTCGTCAGTGCTCAGTCCTACTGCCTCTCAGGCAACACTTCAGGTTCCTAAATGAATCAATTTGCCAAGCTATAAATACGTGAGTGGTCTACTGGGTATGATGGCTCCCAGCTGAAAACACAAAGCCAAAATAGTAAAGAGAAGGAAATGAACACAAGAGGTAGACTGAAGAATAAAATAAGTTTCAGACTTGCCAGGAGTGGGGGAAGCTATCCTTTTCTTTGTTCATAAATGAAAAGAAAATACTTTTTTCATTTACCCTGCAGTGATGGCACAAAAATTACTCTTTTGTAATTTCTCCAGTGTTCTCTTCTACTGAAAGCAGGCTGTCAACCAAAAATTTAAAATAGCCATTAAGTACTATAATTTACATTATTTTTTAATGAGATTCTGTGGGAATAACTCTCTTGAATCTGTTGCTTATGAAAGTCTGGTAAAAAGGTCCAGAACTGTATGTGTGTTAATATAGGGCTGTGTGGATGTGTACAAACATATATAAAACCACATACTTCTGCATATATGTACCCATTATCTAGTTAATGCCTGTGACGTTTTTCTTCGGATGGCTTACATAAATATTCTCAAAGTGGACTTGATGCCTCCAAAGTGTCTTGAATGGCTTCATGTCTTTGTCATATAATTGTATTTCCCTTAATACTGGTAAGGAAAAAAATGTTACCCTAGCTGAAACAGCTAAAGATGGTTAGATTGTTACTTTGGACACAGATTTGAGTGGGGGTAGTTTTGGAGATACCCATTCCTCCAAGACCACCCCCATTTATGCTGTGCCCTCTGAAACCATGGTTACTTCTTTGAGTTAACAGTTTCCAGCTAACCAGTAAGAGCTGGATGAAGGACCTCATAAACTGGGGAACCATGAAGCTGTTGTATACGCAGACGAGCAGGGCAGCATCACCGCTCCTACCCCACCAGAAAAGAGACACATGCAGACAAGAGCTGCAGTAAATGGGAATACAGTCGCCAGCTATTCTTTCTGCCCCTTCTTTCTTCCTTTCAACTGCAGTGGCTATGGGATTGCTTGTTCTCAGGGTGCTCATTTCTCCTCTGCCTCTTGAAGCAAAATTCTTCTGGTTGATATAACACATCTCACTCACAGTCTCTAAGCTGGTACTGGCCTTTGTAACCTATCTGCTGTGGTGCCTTTTTTTCCCATGCTAATATTGGCTGGCCCAGATACAAAGGTCAACGAGCAAATAGAGGAGGCTCTCCTTACCTAAGGCAGGAAAGCTCGTGCATTAAGATCCAGAGTGCTGAGGTTCGATGTCTGCTGTCTGGGAGTGGAGCCACAGGCACATCAAAACACCTGAACCACTTCCTTTGCAGAGATGACTCTAAATGATGACATATTCCTATCTTGAAAGTCTCAAGGCCAAAGCCTGTTCCTCTTAAATTCAGTGTCAAGGATCCTATTGATTTCAAGGGACTGGTTTTCAGCCATCAAACTAGAAATGTATGCCTTTAATGACAGGCAGAATTAAAGGGTAGGATAGAAACAGGAAGGGGAAGAATCAAGGATTTCAGTCATTCACTAATGTGTGCTGGATCCACCTTTGTTATTTGAATGTCAAAGAAATGTCTTTTATTCCTTAAAGTGCAAACACCCTCAAGGTGAAGTGTTAGCACACCTATAAAAGTTATTTCTCTTCAATGTAGGAAGCTTCTTCCCATTTTGTCTTTTCAATAATAAAGTCATTGATGATACTATTAGACTCAGAAGGCGCAACTATGTTTGTTTTTTTCCAAAACTTTTTTTGACCATTTTAAACAGAGAATGTCATGGAATATAAAATAGCTTGAACTGATACTTTTTAATATATATCATACAAAAAATGTGTATGTGGTTAAATATATAGAAGAATTTTATCACTGAGTTCAATGAGGCTGCTTGATTCTATAAATTCCTGTGGGAATGTTTTTGCAGAATCAGATTCTCAGTCTGAACTCTGAGGCAAGGGCTTGTCCTCACCATACTTGTCTATGTAGAGGCTAAGAGTTTTTGAGCATTATATAAATAATCACCACAAAGATTAACTGACACCTGTTAAAGATCCCACTTGCTATTCAACAGGCAAATGACTTTTGGTAGTGAAGAATTTAAAGCACTTCAGATAATGTCAATTTACTACTAGTAGAATTTTAAATCATATTGCCCCTCAGAAAGGTCCAATGAATTCTTGTAATGTGGTCATCGATGTGGATGAGGTTCAGGGATCTCAGGTTTGTCATAGTGGGTATTTCCATAAAAAGTGTCTTGACAGGTAATAAAACTTATAAAAGACCTCTCATTTCAGTATTTTTTTATTTGTTTGTGTAAATATGCATTGCATATTTGGCAACAATGCTGAGGTGGAGAAGGACGAAAACGGTTAAAAAGCTGGAGCAGGTGAAATAATCTTCATGCTAGAGATAAAGTATATAAGAAGACTGATTTCCAAATTGCACTAAAGAACTCCTTCCTTTTCTTATAATACTTGCAAATTATGGTCCGAGATTGAAGGTATGTAGTAGTTGATCAGTCTGAGTGTAAGAGCAGTCAGAGGGTTTTGCTTTGTTTTTATCTTAGTCACAAACCAGTTGGTAACAAGCAAATTTAGAGATAATCCTAAAATCTGATGTGGAAGCGAGTACGACAGAAAAAATACACTCGTATTAATTCTCTCTCAGAGCATTACTTCATGTCTTTGGGTCAGTGTCTGAGCCACTCTCCAGTCTTACAGTGACAGTTTTGCCTTGTACAGCGAAGAAAGTTCTTTCATTTAAAGTGTCTTAAGAATCAGCCCAAGTCAACATTAGAACTTGTTGAAACAGGAAAAAAATGCGCTGAGTAAAACAATGCTAAAATAGTTTGGTGACACAGAGCGTAGATAACCTTCTTATACAGGCAATAATGTCTAAACCTTCAGGATTTTCACCTTAAGGAGTATTAGACTACAGTCTCAGACCACAGGGACAATTTGACAGAGGAGTTTGTCTTTTTCAGTGACAAGGGGCTATCCAGTGCCACCCAAAGTGCACTGCCCCCAGGGAGCACAGCCAAAGATGTCTCATAGTCTTCAAAAGCTGAGCCCATAAATAGAGTGTATCATCTTGTCCTGGTCAGCTAAAAGGATTTTCTTGCAGAAGGCATACTGAAGGATTTCATGTTTGTTTAGAGCAGTCCTCGAATTTAGAAGCACATGGTGTCATGGTTTTCACTTTGTTTTCTACTTTTTTCTTTTGGGTTGTTTTTTTTTTAAGTTATTCTACCCATGTTTTCATACCTGATTTAAAAGGCACTATTATGACACTTAAAGCATTTAGTTTAGGCATCCAGTTTAGATATTTAGAAAAGAGTCTTGCCACATTAGATACACAGAAGAGAAAAGAAGGTTAGTTAGTTTTTTTAGTGATTAGAAATGCCCTTGAAAGGGACAATTTTTTTCTTCCATTGACTACATAGGGATTTTACAGTCTAAGCTTTGCTACCTAAATTAAACACTTAAAATAAACAGTAAGAATCAGTATGGGTTTTCTGCATCGCTATTTAAGAGCTATGTGTACATCTGTATAAGAGATGAACTTATATATCACTGTATTTAATATTCTTTTTATTTTTCTACCTCTGCCTTTTATAAAGTATGAAAATTTACTATAAAAAGCCGTCTTACTCAACAGTATTATTATTTAATGGTAATGCTCAGTTTTGCACACATTATATCATTTAAGCATCTCTTGATTGCTGAGAGCATTTTTATAACTTTTGTGAGAAAATACACTCTATAAATGCAACATTTATGAAAACTCTCAAATGAATATTTCTTAACTAGCTAAATTAATAGTATTATTAAGTATTTGAATTGCCAAAAAAATAATTTTCTTTTTTTGCCTTGCTTTTTTTTTTTTTCCCCTATGAATAATTTCTTAGGACACAGAATGAAGAGTGAAATGCATTGTCTTGTGCATCGTTCGTCAGTAAAACTGCCAGTAGAACTCTAATTTCATATTCTCTATTACTGGAGATGATACAAAATGCAGAACAAAACAGCTTGATTTTCAGATTATAGAGTAAGTTTGAAGCAGTATCAGTTACAGCAAGTTGACTGAATTTCAAACAGTCATATCTGGAAGAGAATAAATGTAGGACACTACAGTGTCATCTCACTAAGATCCTATTCCTGTCTTTAAATTGCAAAACTGTTTTGAATTAAAAGAACTGAGAATTACCATTTAATTCTTTTTTCTTTTCTTTCAAGGCACAGGAGAATGAATACCTTTACTTACTGCATTACTTTGTGCAGATTTCAGGAGTAGGTTATATTAAGTAAGAATTTTCCATGAGAAAAGGTATTAGTGGACCTGGTAAAGTTCAGCACACAATCACAAACTTTCTGAAAATGTTCTGTTCATTAGCCCTCTGGAAAACAGGAAGGTTATTTCTACACCACTTTCCACCACTATTCCTAGTGTAATTTATTCATCCACAATTCTGCCTTAAAAGCTTTGTCTCCTCCCAAAGCAGTTTTTCCACTATAGGTTTGCTTGAAAATCTCACCTTTTACATGTGATTTGGAAGGTTTAGCTGAAAAGTGTCAGCTTGTTGAGTGAACTCTTTGACAGACAAATCTTGCCTGGAGCAAAGATCCACTTAAAAAGTTTTTCTGGTGTTAAGTCACATTTTTGGTCAAAATTGTGAAGGTTGCACTGACCTGTCCAGTCTACGGCATTCATCTGGGTTCAGATGCATGTAGGAAGTCCAGTAGGTATGATCAAGATAAGCATCTCAAGCACCAAAACACAGAAGAACATTTCTTCCCCCATTAAAAAAAAAAAATGTCTAGGGCTTTGAATCTAGCATGATGCAGGTCAGAATTTTTTTTTTTTCTCTTGTGAGTTTTTTCCTAACTAGTGAAGATTATTCCCATCTGCTTACTTCCCTATTTACATCCACTCACCCATCTTCATCCATGCAAAAACACATATGCACACACAAAAACAGAGTAAGAGGTGGTGTAATGTCCTTTAAATTACAGCTTATTTTAAACCTATGGGTTTAATGGAATTTCTTTTCCTATTATAATTCACATTATTTCTTCTTAATCCAAGTATTTCCATCTTCCTGTAAATATTTACTTTCTACCCAGCTTGAGTGAGTGTGGAGGTCTTTCATTGTCTCTCAGTTCTAAGTCCAACATGCATTGCAGATATCTGAACCATAAAATATCCCATCAAATTCATTCAGTAACACAATACAGTGCTATGCCAAGACCTAAAGATAGACCCAGATTGATCGTGTATGATTACAGGCAATGCTCTGACACAAACCTTTCAAATGTCATACCAAGAAAGGCAAGCTGGAAATAGGAGGATAATTAGGCTCTTTCTTTAGCAAGAGTACATTTCTGTAGTGATGCAGTAATTGCAGCCCTAATGTGATATGTAGAAACTTTCTCAGAAAGCAGAAAAAGGCCCTGGAAATTGTAGCCATTCAAGAAATCACTGGGTCTCTATTTCTGTTGAATATTTAGGAATATAAGCTTTAAGTAATACAAGCATGCATGAATTAATATAATCTCTAATATTTGCAAATATTGCTCAGACTGAATTGAATTTTCTCATCAGGGTTTTTTTACAAGAAGTTGTGCAGTGTTAAGGCTTATGGATTAGGCACAAAACTTTGTGGTTGCTTCTCTGTTGCTCAGTTCCTCCATTTATACTCTATGATTCTGGCATGCTAGGAATCGCTAGGAGGTTTCTCCAAAAAAGTTACATGGGAATAAAATCAAACCCAAAGTCTCTGAAATTTATGAGTATAAATCCTTCAGATTCAGGTAGAGTGAAGTATCTATACACTTTTGTGGATCTGGACACTAGTGGCTGGCTTCATCTTACATAACTCTAGCTAACTAAACATTAGAAATAAAAGTTACTCATTCAGAGCCTGCTCAGAAGGTAGAGAATACTTTTTTTCATGCATCTTGGGGATGGAGAGATGAGGGTTCCTACAGAAGCAACTCTCTCTCTTCACTGATTACTGAAAGATTTCGGATTTCTAACTGTATTTTTGAACGGCAGCTACAACTGGGATGTAAGTATAAAATGAAAGGCAAATAAAAGCACAAAGGGTTTCTCCTAGAATTCCACTGTTCAATGTTTAACAAAGAGTTTCAGTCTCATAAGTGAAAGAAAAGAGATCCTCAGAGGGACAGCATGTAACACATTTAAAATCTGGTGCTTGCAGATGTCACAGCTAAAACTGAGGAATCCAGTCGTGACTTTAAATTGCATCTCTAGAGTTAATAACCTCGGCCAGATTCTTAAGACATTTGCTTTGATACAAGAAAGGCAATGGAGTTATAGTGATTTGAATTTTGTCAGATCAAAATTAAGACTCCAGTTCTTTATTAAATGATTGAAAAAGATTCATGTTGAAAACAACTTGGTAGATAAAATAAAAGTCTTGAAACAAGGCCCTGAAAATAAACAAATGTGGCCTGTGTGTACATATTAGAATAATTTTATGCTCCATTTCCAACATGGATATTACAATAATATTTCACACAAATTATAGGTCAATTTTCACATAGATGCTGCCCTAAAGGTGCATGGAATTACATTAGTAGGGGAAATTCACATCATACTTGGCAATGACAATTGAACAGAAAAATAATGTTTTAGTAACCTCACAGCTTTGAATGCAATGGTGGGTTTCACAATGGAAAATGATGTTCCACCAGAATGCACCAGCTGTAATTAAAATGGTTTGCATTGTTCTTAGCTCTGTGAAACCTTCTATGAATGTTAACACAGGCACATGCTTTACCAAGGCTTATGTAGTTTTGTTATATTTTTAATTTTCTAAAAAAACCCCCACGCCAAAATACTATTTCCTATGCTACTCCCCATGACCTCGTGGCTTCCTCTCATCAGTGTAAAAACTTGAAGATGATTGCAGTTCGCTTCTTTTCTTGAGGTTTGACTGTGTTACCTGGCCAAAAAAGAAAACCACGAAGTTCAGGTCAGGCCAGATTCCCAGACTGCTGGCCCACAGACAGTCAGCACTCCTTCTGATGCCCAAATTTATCTGGACTAAATCCCTGTGCTTAGTGTTTCTTATCAACTGGCTCCAGGATTCCAGATGGACTTAATTAGTGAGGAACATTAGTCCCAAGGACTGAGATAGAATTAAGACTGGATGACTTTTGGCTCAATTTCTTTCTGCTTTTGACCCAGAGTCCATATTTCTGGGCAGCCAATCCATACTACACTTTTTACATTCCTTTCGTCAGGAAAATTTTCCTTCAGAGTTCTTTGATGGTTAGTAAGTGCCATAAAAAGCAGCTAGCACCAGATTCTGTCCCTGTGGTACGTTTGTCCTTTTTGTCTGCCTACTCTTATCTCCACAGGTCTGTGTAATTAAAGTCTGTATAATTAACAGAGGCCAGAGGATGAAGCAGGTGAAATTCCTGGCTTTGCAGCTCAATTGCTGTTAGAAATTTTCTTACTCACCTACCTTCTATGTGACTCAGTTTATCTATCTAATAAAAATCTACATTTTTAAAAGACATAATTCCTTGCATTCTCCAGAGGGCAATTTGAACATAACTCAACTGTGACAATAGAAAAAGAGCAATTATTTTCACGTACGTGGTCTCAATGAAATGAGAGACATGTAATTTTGCCTCAAAAGTAATTGTCTGATCTGAGCAGACTTCCTAGCAAATACATCATGTCCACGCCACTCCGCGCCCCTAATTTTGTGTTTCAGGAAACAATTGACATGCAAACCATAAGCAAGACTGACTAAGAGATTTAATGTCTCCTGATAACATTTGCGTGAATATAGTAGATCATTATTTAAATAATACTGTCAGCCAGAATGTGGATTTTCAGATGGCACGAGCCTCTACTTCTATCCCAGTGGTGCTAGCATTACAAATTTAGAGAACAAATAACTAATGAAATGTTTTTATCAATTTAAAGAACATGGAATACATGATTTATATGCACCTTTACAGTCTTAGCCAGACTGAAATCAATTTTTAATAAGCTGTGTAGGTCTGCTCTGAATTGCGATTATATGACTCACCATCGTGAAAAGTGTTATAGATGGAAAGGGCTCTCCTTAGAAAACTGACAGTCTTTTCATTGGTGTTAGGTTGTTGCTGTTGTTTCCTACAAAGAAATTATATGTAAATATTTTCTTCAGGTCTCCTTAAGAAGCAATTGCTGTTTACCTTTATTCCTTGAGATGTGGAAAACAATAGTTTTCTACTGAATGCTAAGTAGGTGACTGGCAAAAGAACATGAATGAAGGAATTCATGCATCAGTGTTTGAAACCTCATTAACATCTTCCCTTCTCCAAAAAACAGGTGTACCTTTTCACAGCAAACTGTGCAACAGTCAGATGCATCACAATAAAAAATGTTACATGCATTTTCTGTCACTGGCTTTGGAGAAATCCTTGGATTACGGAAATAAATGTCTTTTTCTTTCTCATGAATATTATGAAAGGAGTCCCAGTATGTTTCACATTTAGCTTTATGCTCAGTGCTTTTCAAAACAATGCCTGGTTCTTTGCATTATAATAAAGAAAACTACAAATGGATTATTTTTCTTTTTTTTTTTCCTAATCAAAGAACTCCCTGAAGACTGGGATAACCACTTCACATAAGAGAGAATACCCATGCTCATAACAAAGATAAGCGTAAAGCAAACCCTTCACTACATACCCACAATGCAGTTCACGTTCATTTCAATATATAAGATTACAGAAGACAGCTTGACATGTTATCTGCTCCTTCATCTGCACCATAGCAGAATCACCTTTACTGTTTGGTTTTTTTTGACAGATGTTTACAGATGTTTTGTTTGTCACAGGTCAACCAGCGACTTACTGGCAGATACCATAACCTGGAAGCTTCTGTCAGACCCGTTTCTTCTCACATCATGAAGGTGTAGAAAAGCTTCTGGGCAATATTGCTGTCCCAGTAGCTGAATGCCCATGCAGTGCAGAAATGGAACACCTGCTCATGGCTGGATCCACAGGACAAGCTGGAAGCATTCTCCTTTGTGTGGATGCTTATTTTGCATCACAGCAGAAGATGTTCTTGCTCCACAATAGGCCATAAAACTAGGAATTTTGGGGCTGCCAAGGTTGAGTTGTTCATCTTCTACAGATGGATAAATATGAGCATCCTTCATTCTGACGTGATACATTTAATAGAAGTGAAGCCCATTACTTGTTCTCTCCGATCGTGGTGACTAGATCAATAAAGTATTCTCCTCCTCTTCTCAGTAAGGCTTCTTTCTTTTTTTAAATGTAGGCAACTGAAAATTTTCATGAGTATCCCTCAACTTTTTCTTCTTAGACTGATAACCTGCTTTTTTTTTCTTTTCCTTAACTATTTTATTGATATATAGTCTAACGTTTGTGTGGATGATGTTCTGGGACACCCGCAGAAAGACACTGCTACAGATTTCTAACCACAAAAGCATGCCACCATGTCAAAGAAGAATCATATGCTTGAATTATCTAAAATCAAAGGCTGGTTAACGTAAACTGGAAAAAAATATGTATTTCAAAAGGAGGTTTAGCAAGTAGTATGATAGAAATTAACTGATTTTTCTTTTCTATTCAATAGTTGCTAGTAGTTTAGTAGGTATGTAAGTCTTCGCTTACAATTGCTTTGCTAAAATGAAGCCACAGTCTCACTTCTACTGCTCTTTTAAAGCTAGCTGGAGAATTTCTGTCGGAGAGTGTTCAACCACAAGCGGTTCTCCCAGATAGTATTTTCTGTTCTGCACCAAACTTCTGGCTTACATTGGCACTAGTGATTTTGTAATCTGAACCACATCACAATAGCCACTGAAGAAATACCATGTTTGACAAATGATGCACTTGGACTTCACAATGATGCTATTTTGGGCCTGACCAGAGCAATGGATATTGGAAATCTGTCAGCTGTGATTTGTTTCAGGAGATTTCCTCCCCAGTATTCCAAAACCTACATTGTGACTTTTATTGCAGAATTTCTCCAGACATTTATATCTCCCCAGACAGGCAACTCGCTCCTCCAGGTAAGGATATTACTTGAGTGTTCCAGTCTGCACTCACAATGGGTGTGTAGATGTGCCATTGCTACCAATAGGTGTAACCCCCTTAATTCACCCTGGGACGTCTGAGTCTTGCTTCTTTAGAATGGATGAAATTACACATGCTAATTCACTCAATCTCAGAAATAAGCAACAGATGCCCCATGGACAAGACTTTAATTGGGGCAGCTGAGCCACAACTGTATATCTTGATGGCTGTAGCCAAAGGCCCTTTGCCCATCAGCACAGGGGAAGAATTGCAATGATCACTCAGCTGCCAGTCCCACATGCACAGACTGAGGTTCTGCTTAATGATCACTTCTAGACTAATGTGCGAAGCAAACATTCACAGATGATTTTTCTGTAATTGGGCTATTCCCTCTGTATCGGTAAGATCACCTGCAAGTTCCCATAACATTATCTGCCAGTAAGACAGAAATTGGCAATCGCCGTGTCATTACGCTGTGAAGCAGAATTCAGTTTCCGTGCTGAACTGTATGTTAATTAGTGGTGTATTTAAACAGTAAAAACATTAATGCAGATATCAACTTTATATTTTTGTACAGCACCTAGCACAAATATTTGTCTTGGCCTATAGAAGTCACTGTATTTTAAATGTTTCATAAAAATGCTGAAAATCTTGCCTTTGCCAGAAGGAAAAGAATCACTTAAATAAATTTTGTTCATTTAATTTTGTTTTCTTTTCTTTTTGGGAAGACCAGTTCACTTATTGCAAAGACAAGAAACACCTGTGTAAGCAATTTATCTTTTTTTTCTTGAGGAACACTACATTGAAATGCACATAAAAATGCATGTCAAAAAGCTTCTAAAATATCAGTGGAAAAACTTGGAAGACATGCACGAAGTAAATTATATTTTTTAAGCTTTTCCCATATAATTATATTTTAAATGGATTCTTCTCTATCATGATCAATAAAACACCTAGCTAAAAGAAAATGACGTAGCAGAATCTATAAGAGATGTAGACCGAAGGAGAGCAATTTAAAATGTTAGAGTATGCTCAGTAAAAACAGTCATAGGATCATAGAATCATTTAGGTTGGAAAAGACCTTTAAGATCACCAAGTCCAACCGTTAAGCTAGCACTGCCAAGTCCACCATTAAACCGTGTCCCTAAGCACCACATCTACATGACTTTTAAATACCCCCAGGGCTGGTGACTCCACCACTTCCCTGGGCAGCCTGTTGCAATATTTGACAACCCTTTCAGTGACAAATTTTTTCCTAATATCCAATCTAAACATCTCCTGGTGCAGAGGCCATTTCTTCTTGTTCTATCGCTTGTTACTTGGGAGAAGAGAACGACCCCCACCTCGCTACAGCCTCCTTTCAGGTAGCTGTAGAGAGCGATAAGGTCTCCCCTCAGCCTCCTTTTCTCC
>JAVKLA010000053.1:42298549-42328252 GCA_034782735.1 Sagittarius serpentarius | reverse complement strand
AGTGGCGGGGTCCATTCTTAAAGCCAGCTGGCATTGGCTGTAGCGAACACAGGGGAAGCTTCTAGCAACTTTTAAAGCTGCCCCTGTGGCCCCCCCACTACCAAAACCCTGCCACGTAAACCCATTACAGAGCCAGATACTGATCCTCCGGCTCTTCCTGTAAGTGTTTATCACTCTCTGCAAAGGCCATGATTACCTCAGTTCAGTGCTTTTTCTTACAGTTTTTTTTCAAGCTCAATAAAAACATTCTCCCACCCTCCCTGAGTAGCCAGAAGCACTTTATCTATCTGTGAAATTTTTTTAGTTAATTTTATTTAGCTTTATTACATCAAAACTATAAAAGAAGAGATAAATATTTTTTAATGCCGCTGCTGCAGGAATTTCATTGGGATGTTAACTATATCAGGGACAGAAAAAGGGATATTTTGTGACATCTCATACTTTTGTAACTGAAGAAAAAGTATCTATTCAATGAAGCATATTCCTAAGTTTTTTTTCCTGATTCCGTCTATGCTAATAAACAACAGGGGAAGAGGGAACAGCTTCAAGGCAACATAGCATTGACTGGCTTGCAACTGTATTCCTCTGTAAGCTCTAAAATGGTGTGTTTGGGAGATAGCTAGTTCAAGAAATGCAAAACACAGCCAGAGAATGAGTTAATGGCTGAACTGTTTATAAAATCAGATATCCAGTTATGATCTCACTTCTAGGCTCTCTTTTATTTGCAGTTACATTCATTAACAATTAAGCAAATGTTCATCTGTTTGAAGAATATCAGTTTATTTCTCCCATTACATTCATTTGCTTAGATGCATACATGTAGTCATGTGTATAAATTTGTTTGTTTTCACAATTGCAGTTATTTTCTGTATCATATCTTATAGATCTTTTTCATCTCTTGCAACCACAAAAACTGAAAAAGCAATGTCATAGGCACATGTTCTGCTTGTATGTAGGATCAAACAAGGCAAATCAGCACCTAATGTAAACCACATCAATCTAACCAAAACCTTTCTAGAATACACGAAAAAGAATTGCTAATGCACTTGGACATTCACAGCTTTGGTGTTTGGTTTTAAAGCTACTGCAGTCTCAAAACTGCTTAAACCCAATACAACTATGGTTTCTCTGGCTGCGTGTGAAATACAGGTCATGGATCTTAAATGGATGGATTACACTGATTATGGTGGTAATTACTGCTATAGCAGGAGATAACTTTATTACTTATGCATAAGAAAAGGGCCATTGGTTTATTGTCATCTACCATTCATCTACATTATCCAAGCCAGAATGGCTCAGGCCAAAATGATCAGAGAGGTATCTAAAGGGAGCACCTTGCTCCTTGTTTTGACCAAGCCTTCCTTCATGATTTATCTACTCTGTCCAGTCCTTTCAGCTTCACAGTACTGAGAGCACTCTCAGTCACAGGTTTATTCCATCTAGATTTTATAATTATAAATACTGGTTGGATTAGTCCCTTAGGCACAAAAACCCTACAGTAATGATGTTTTCAGCAGGTGGTATTGTGTGACCTGTAGCTCCCTCAGACTCAGCATCATTAAAAAGCCCCTCCTCCCTTTTTTATTTTGATGATTAATGTAATTAAGACTTTTCCCCAACAGTCTCAACAAAATGCAAAATTAATTCCATTTTCTATTTCTATTTGGTGTGTATATATATATGTATATACCTATATATATATTAATGAAATTGAATTTTATCTGTTCTCCCTCCACCCTCCCTGTCTCTCCTCTTCCCTCCCTACATCCATATTTATTGCATTAACTTTATCAGTCAGCCTTGAATTTTAGTGTGTCACTGAAGGAAGAATCTGTTTCATCAGTAGAGGAATGCAGCAATGTTTCTGAAGAGGGTTTTTTTCCTATTAAGAAAAGGCATTTCCCTGTTAAATGCTTCCTTTGGGAGCATTTCAAATAAAGGTGTTTCCGGAGGCCTGATTTTCAGCTGCTAAGCACACCTGGCCAACACTGGTGCTGACATTTACTGGGACATTTTATAGCTTCAGCAGGGAGGGATTTGTATGTGTCTATTTAAAAAGATATTATTTAACACATTTATTTTTCTGAAATGTCTCAATAGGACTGTATTCATCCTTTTAGACTTGCTATTAAGGTACCTGACCAGTGGATCAAGACTCATGAGATAAATTTATAAAAGATATAAACATGAAGAAGCAATCTGTCTGACAGAAAGCGCGTGTAAGCAGGTGTAAGGGTAGGCAAGAGGAAACACCCTCTAGACTCTTTTAAGCCCTCATTGATTTTGTTACCATACTCCTTTTCATTCTGAAGCAATATAAATTAGAATTAAGGATGAAGTAACATCTGATTTGCCAGTATGAAAATCAGCGTTGACCTAACCTTTGAAGCTTACCCACAGAACATGGGAGACATGCCCCAGAGTTAGATATCCCCATGCCTCAGTGGACATAAATGAAGCTCTCCTGATTTTTATAAACTCAGCACCTAGACCTAAAGGTGTGATTTTTCCACGTTGCTTTGCCTTTAGCCTTAATCCACTCATGCTTTATAATTTTGAGACTGTCCTGTTTATTATGGATTGGAAATATATTTTCTCAAATACACAAAGATTTTTGCTGGAAAATAAAATGTTGACTAACACTCATTTAATTCATAAAGAAGAATCAGAAAACATAAAGATATGTTACAAAGCCTGGGGAGAGTATCGTCTAGGAGAGAAAAAAGAGATATCTTAAAGGGTTAAAAAAAAAGAATAAAATCAGAATGTTTCTATTGCTGCCACAACACAATATGAACTCTGAGTTCTTCAGGTTTTCCCTCCTATCTTCTTCAGAATAGGATATCTTGTTTGCTTGCTAGATTTCAGTCCTTTTGGGATAACTGTTGTTGATGTTTCTGGTGAGTTTTGCCTTGTACCTGGTTTTACATTGCCCCTGTCAAGACTTCGTCTTGTATTTTTCTTCCCTCTTTCTCAGTTTTGTATAAGGATCAGCCTATACTATTTCTCTATTAGGGCTTTTATTTAAGGAAAAAATTCCTACCACGTAGCACTTTTTCTCAAACAGTGGCTGTGGAAGGCTGGCCTCATAATTTTATTTAGTTATCTTTATTTTGATGCAGAGCATTAACTCTTAAATAATTCTGATTTGGGGTTTTTGTGCATCCCTAGGTGACTACATGCAAAAAAAACCCCTTGCATTTAACATACATCCATTTCTTCCTCTTTCCTGGATCCTAAACCCAGACTTTTCCATTTTAATCTGCCTCAGGTTATTTTATTATCATATTTGCTTGTGTCTAGGCCAGAATTTCATCTAAAGTATTTCATCACATTCTTTTATATGCCAATGAAATGTGCCAACATGTAGTGCTGGAAAATTTGGGCTATCTTAATGTTAGATGAAAGCGGTTACATCCATGCTGTCACTTTAGCTCAGCTTGAGTTCATGTCCATGCCCAAACTCCCTGATCATCTGCAGTGCCCACCCTCTGGCTCAATCTTCAGGTCTTACTGGGAACAAGCCAAATAATAACTCCACACGTAGAGAGACTCAGGCACTCAGGGGCATAGGGTAATTCATTTCACAGGTTCAACATACTTGATTTGGAAAAGTTTGTATATTTTTCCCACTTATTCTGATGTTAGTTTGTTTGCCTTTTTCCTCCTTCATTTTCTTTTCCCCAATTTTTTTCTCACTTAAAAATAAGAGTTAAAAAAGTTTTTAAAAAATCTTTTTGATTCATTAAAAAAAAAAGAAAAATACCAAAAATGAATTTTACTTTAAAAGGAAGATTGGCAAAAAATATTTCATTCACTATGTACAAAACTGCTTATGGAATTACCAGCTGATTCAATGTCTCTTACAATGTGAATATGTGAAAAGTACTTACATAAACCCAGTGATTTCTGGCTACACAAAAATTGCTCCTTGATGTTAGGTGGTTAAGAACCCTTAAAGCTGTGTACCTTTCTTTGAATGGCTCTTGAGGTAGGTTGACCTTGGCTGGATGCCAGGTGCCCACCAAGCTGCTCTATCACTTCCCTCCTCAGCAGGACAGGGTGGGGAGAAAATAAGATTGAAAAAACTCATGGGTCAAGATAAAGGCAGTTTAATAAAGCGAAAGCAAAGGCCACACACAGAAATAAAGGGGAAAAAAAGATTTATCCTCTACTTCCTATCAGCAGACGATGTCTAGCCACTTCCCAGGAAGCAGAGTTTCAGTACGAGTAGCAGTTGCTCTGGAAGATAAAGGTTGTAATAAGGAATGCCCTCCCTTCCTCCTCCTTTCCCTTAGCTTTTACTGCTGAGCAGACATCATGGTATGGAACATCCCTTTGGTCAGTTTGGGTCAGCTGTCCTGGCTATGTCCCCTCCCAAGATCTTGCCCACCCCCAGCCTGCTGGTGAGGGGGGAATGCTGGAGCGTCAGCCTTGATGCTGTACTAGCGCTGCTCAGCAGCAGCCAAAACCGCAGTGTGTTATCGACACCTTTCTTGCTGCCAGTACAGAGCACAGCACTATGAGGGTCTCTATGGAGAAAATTAACTCCATCTCAGCCAGACCCAATACACTCTTTTTTAGAAAATACGGTTTTACATAAAATTTCTGACCAACCTTGAGCCTCATGGTCTGTCATGGAGAAGGCCAGAAGTAAAATCAATGCTTGTCCTTTTGACCCTAGATTATCTAGGATAGGTGAATCAAAGCTTCTAGACGGAAACTATTTTCATGGAATTTGAACATCCAAATCCCAGCAGTTATTTTAATGCATATACCTTTGTTTTTATATACATATATATATGTACTTGTATTTATTTCTGTGACGTATTTTCCCTCAGTTTTCTTTTTTCTGATGGAAGAACAAAATTATTATTTTGCTGCTAGTGCCAGTACTTGAAGAGTTTTCCATTCCTATGCATGACAGAAGTGGATTTGGTTTTAAATCTCATACTACATTCACGGCTGCAGCTTAACAAAACTTCTTAAGATCGTCTGAGAAATATGTGTCCAAACCAATAAAAACAGTTTTATGTAACTCTTGACAACATATTCTGACGTAACAGGAACAAGGAAAGAAGATATCACTAACCACTAACATTTTTGCTCAATGTCTTCCTTAGAGGTTGTGAATAGCAACTTCCACAGCATTGATCAGTAGACTTTGAATGAATTCTCTTTTAGAGAAAAAATTATGCTGTTCATGGTCGTGAAGGAATGGAAATGAACAGACCCATTGTGGGTGCAGGGATAAGGGAGTCCCTCCGTTTCCCCTTTGAAGAGTACAGAAATTGTTCGGAAAAATATTACATCCTGAAGTTCGGAGGAAATTATAGTCTCATCAACTACAGATCCTCACATTTCTTCTTCCATTCTTTTCTATTTTCTGTTCACAGTTTATAGAGAACCATTACTTTTCTGGTTTTCTGTGTGCACGTGTGGGTCCAGTACGTGTGCCTCCAGTACGTGTGCCTTTCAACTTTCAACTTGCCATAGGAATTAAATTACGTCCGTAAACTTTTTACATTTGTGTAGTTTAGCTCTCCTAACTCTCTACAAACTCTGGTTTCCCCACCACAAACACACAGTAATTGCATAATATTGATGTTATTCTCCTATTTTCCAATTCTAATTCTCTGCTGCCATACTTCAAAATACCAATTTGTTTCTTAACATCTACAGTGTATATAGAATAAGACTGTACTGTTAGCCAAGCTGTCCAAAATGATTTGTTCCTTTTCAGGATGTTTGCTGTTTTAATTAGTTTACTTGCTTACAGTGGATACAAACTTTATTTTTTTAAAGTCTACAGTCTCCCTATTTGCCACATCCCTTCTGCCCATTAAATTCTTTGGGTTTTTTTTAAATTGAATCATTGATAGTGTCCCTGTTGGATCATGACAGCTTTGCTTGTTGTAGTTGTCATTTTCAGTGGATATCAGAGCTGACCTAGAGTATGGCTGACAGTGACACTGCTCTGAAATGAAAATTAAATGGGGATGACAACTCCAGCTGGATAGACAGTTTTTTGAGAATATATATTCAAAATAAATAGTGCTAAATCATGATGAATGAGAAGGGAAAGTAGATAGTCTTAAAAGAGGAGATGGGCTGTTGTAACAGTGAATAAAGCAAAAAGCAATGTGATGATACAGAAATAGAGCAAAACGAGTGATAATAGCAATGCTGTTACTAATAATTTTAATTATTAACCATAATAATTGGTAATGCAGGATGGCACCGTGAGTACCACGTATAGGAAGAAATATTGCCTTAAAGAAATACTAGTCTGGGCTCATTGGTAACATGTAGCTAAAACTAAATAATGCAGAACATAGTATAAGTTGTGAAAAAAATTGTCTATGAAGAGGCAAAAGCCTAAGGGAAGATATTGGAGGTTGGAGAGTACCTGAGAGAAGGATGAGAGAGGAAGGGGATGCCAGACCAAGGGAGTCCCAAGGGTTGGAAAGAGGACTAGGGACAAATGTCCTATTGTGGGAGTGTGTCCTGATATCCCTCCTAGTGTGAGAAAGAGGATTTGAGAGGGAGATTTGTCCTTCGTTTGAGTTATGTTCCAATATATTCGAAAGTTAAAGATGTGTCTTGCTGTGTGCCTGGACTCTGTCTTCCCTGGGAGGGAAAGTCCTTCCTTCAGAGAGAGGAGAAATACGCAGAAGCAGGAGGAAAGCTACCATGCTGCAAGAAAAGGACACAACTGACCAAGCAACACAGCTCCAAGAAAGGATCACTACTTCATCCAAACTTTTATAATACAGGTTGAACACACTGAAAAAATAAACCGTCACAGATGAAGTGCTATGTGGAGGAGAGGAGAAGACACTTTGGCATCTCTATCACATGACATGGAGCCCACACTGCATGCAGCATCAATAACGATGCGAGGAGGTGACAGGTTCCTTTTTTCTCCCACATTAACCCATGTCGAATCAGTGTTGATTTCAGACCATGGAACATTCCTTCTGAACATGGAAATCCAACTCAAGTAAAATACCAACACTTAACTAAAAGACAATGCTATTTTTTCAAATACTGAACAATTAAAAGGAAGAAAAGTAGGAAAAATTGCATGTCAGTAGCTGTATGGAAGATCTTCCTAAGTTGTCTTTTCTGCCAAAGTTTTTCTTTTTATGGTTAATGAATAAAAAAATAGAATTTATTAGAGGGATACATATATGTACGGATGTATGCACACATCTTAATCATTCTTTTCATCCTCTTGAAGGAGCTTTGTTATAAAGGGTCCAAACTATACTTCCATGAAAAAACTCAACTGATTAAAAGATGCAGAAAATGTAAAGGTTGGGGAAAATGTTAATTAACGTTTGAAGATCAGTTCAAGACTTCAGATAAATATCTTTTCAGTGGAACAGCAGGAATGATTAGCTGACCAGTGAAGATTCCTTCCATCCACATATCTGTATGAAAGTGTTTAAAATTTGTTTACCTTCAATGCATACATATTTATTTTGGTCTTAATAGGTTTTACACACACTAGAAGATAAGTACGAATGCTGCTGATTCCTATCCTTGCAACACAGCTCATTTTATAGAATGTTATTTTAACCAAATTTTGACTTTGAATCAGCATAGAGAGAGGATACTGTTTGGAGCGATGCCTAGTGAGATCCTAATACCAAACTCACAGTTTTGTCGTTATTAAAAGAAAACTCGCCTAGGGAATCCTAACAGAGACTTAAGACTTGCAATAGTGTTTTCTCTTGGTCCTATTCTCACTGCAAAGAATTGCTGCAAATGCTGCAGAGAAACAAGTTGAACCAAAGGCCAACTATGTTTTTGAGAGTGTGGAGGGTGGCTTTTATTTAGTCTCTTCTCCAAGTTTCCCTTCTTCACCTACGCTTATCAATAAGCTCCTATTTAGCAACAGGAGAAGTCTTTGTTGACTGACATGTATGATGTCACTAGGAAAGACAGATACCTGACAAGCCAGACTTTTGCTTAAGTAAACTAAGGACTGGGTGAACATAATCTTGATTCTCAGATGCTGTTTATAAAAAAGCCGTACTCCTTTCAGACAAAAAATTAAGCAAGCACAACCGATCAGTGGAAAGCACAAATACAAATGTGCAATGCACTACAGTATTTCAAAAAGCAGTGGGCTGCTGAAGTTATGTTAATGTGCACCAGCTGAGGATTTGATCTTTAATTCCGTTTGGTAGCAAAGGGAGTAAGTTCATAAGGATCCTTATTTTCAGCATGTAACTGTAAATCCTGTCTCTGTACTGCAAATAAATAATCTTTATAATAAGCGTGCATTTCCTTCAGCTTTCATTTATTCCGATTTTCAGGGAGAACTTACTCATTTGTATCTATTCTAATATGGAAAATTATAGAAATATGTTCAATAAGATCTGTTTCCCAAAAACCACAGTTGCTAAACCTTAAGAATATTGTCCCACTGTTTTTTAACTTGCTTTGAAAATGCCTTTAGAAGAAATGTGAAGTACTGAAATGTCATCCTCAAACAGTCAATCCCTTTATGGCGTCTGCAGAGCTGATACAGTGAAGACAGTGGCTTTACATGCTTCCGCATTAACCCAGCTTTAAAAAACTGGAGCGTCTTCCTTCCTAAGGTCATTTCCTATTTGTTGTTTTCTACCTATCAACCATCAGAGGGTAAAAACTTCCATTTGCACTAACTCAAAAGAGCCAATTTTCTACTTATTTGTTTACTTTCTTTTTTAAGACTTTTCCCATTTCTTCCCACTTTTTTTGACCGGAATCTGCAGTTTGACTTTCCTTCCTGAACAAAGCAAAAGTCCTTGTTCCTTTACAGAAGTTAATGGCACGTGTCATTTAACATCACCTGGTGTCATTTAACAGCACCTGGAGTCCTGCCCATCTACTGTGTGTCACTCATATGCACCCACACCAGCGAATGTCAGTGCAGCCCGGTAGACTTATGACAGTTGAGTTTTTCTCTGACCCAAAATCTTAAAACCTGAATACCTTTCAGGGCTGAAAGATACAGGGTAAACAAGCTGAACAGTTCCATTACAGCTTGGTGTTGCTAGCTGTAGTTCTACTTGTTCTCAGATGGATAAAGAAATGGAGAGATATTTTTATAACAATTTGGAAAGAGACTTTTCCTTTCACAAAGGAATGAGCTAACAGAGTCTGTAAGGTAGTTACTGCTTAAAATGTGTTTGGATTTTATACTCCCTAAACTAGATTTGGTTTTGTTGTTCTTATTGTCTAATCTAATTCAGAATGCTGATTACTGAATAGTAATTGGTACACCTTTGAGTTTGTTGAGATGAAGTCTGCGAAGTTTGTTTAAAAGAAGGCAAAGTAAGACAAGAATTGTAATAGCTTGAAGGGAATAAATTGCTTTACTGCAGTGTGCTTATGCATGTTGTATTGCACCTGGGCATTAAATCAGCCCTGTGCTCCTGCTGCTGAATCATGCAGCACCACTCTACTGACAGCAGAGCCAGCAGCTGAGAAGCAAAAAGGATGATTGCAGGCTCACGGCTGCGTTAATCAGGAATGTGGGATTGTGCTGGGGTACAGCTGGTCTGTGAAGTATCACCTGTGATGCTTCTGCACACAAAATTTGTGTCGGTGGGGATGTCAACGCCAGAGTGGCTACGGTTTTGGCTTGGTTCGATTTGGTTTGGTTCCTCGCATGACACTTTGCAAGGGCTGTTGGGGTACCCTCTATCTGGACGGGCCTCTAGTGTAACATTTGAAAATACTTCATCCCAGAGGAAGACCAATACTTCTGACATCAAGGACCCAAAGGCATATTAGGATTTCTGGAAAATGGTGCAGAGGGGCCAACGTAATGTTAGACAGATTTGGGACTGAGGGATGAAATCCGTAACAGCCAGGCGCAGAGTTAGTACCTATATTAATCGGTAGACACACCTCCTGGTTACGTGAGGACTTGTCATTGCTTTGAGTTAACACCCATACGGCACTGGCACGAGCATTTCCAGTCTGAATCCCCTTCCTAGCCTCAGAGAACTAAATCTCTTTTTGGAAGAGGAGTGATCTGCCTTTGGCACAGGAGTCGCTGGCTCCCGCGTTTCTCTCAAAGCCGGGCAGGGATGGTGCCACCACCTCTCTCTGCCAGCCCGTGGTTAGAAACCCCAGGACACAGAGTTGAGTATTTCCCTGAGGCTGAAGACATTTAAATGCACATCTTCTCCCAGCAAGGAGAATGCACCATTTGCCTGCAGAAGGACCAGGCTGGACCAAAGACACATTTCATCCCTCCTGTACCGCAGCACTACCAAAACCGCAAAATTAAAGGAGAAAAGATAGAGGGTTTCCAAACAAAACACAGCGCAACTCGGGAACCTTGTGGCTAGGGCTCCCTTTCGGGGGATGGCAATGTCAAACTCTGTTACTGGGACTGAATTAGACAGGCTTTGAATAAAACATGTGAACAACATCAGGAACATAGACTAAACCCTCATGTGGGTGACTGTATCACTGGGCTACAAAATCAAGCTGCTTTTCCCCTCTCTCTCTCTCTGCCCTCATGAATCTTGCATCACTGAGCATAGTAGCCCAGCTTCTATGTATATCTCCACACAAAACCTGCACACTGTATAGGCGTGATTTGAGACAGATACCAATAGTGAAGGAAATGTTGATTCCTTAAAGGAATGCTGTTGTTTTTTCTGCTCTACAATAATCCTTCATATAGGACCTGAGAGTGTGTCCAGACTTTCCTACGTTATGTTTATTTCCTTCTCGCATTTCAGCCAGAATAAGGTGAAAGGTTCACCCTTTCCAAGTATTTATTTCCATCTTTGTTCCGATTCAGTATTTCAATAATTACTTTTTCTTGGCATTTTCTATTAATTTATTTTTCACAAGCATCAGTCTCTCTATATGTGGTTTATTTGAGTGCTTCATACTGATGTAACATTGAAATAACTCATCTAACCTTGTGTCAGGCTGGCAGAGGTGGACTGCGCTCAGCAGTCAGTGTATTTTAATAGTTCATTTTGTTGCATGCATTTCTTATGAAAAGAAATTACAGGATGTTAAGCACTGACAGTTAATGTGAGTGATACTCTATTTGGATTATTCCATTCCTTATTGCATTGGTCTATTGAACTATCCAACCCAGGAAACAACTCTTGGCTGTATGTTCAGTCTTTGTTTCCATATTGATGGGTTTTCAACTGTCTCATTCCTTTGTAATCTTAATCAAGAGCAACCTGATTATTTATTTATTTTATAATGCCATGTGGAGCATTACTCTCTTGTCTTTGACTTCATAGTACTGCAGAGAAATCTCCTGTTTCTAAAACTTAACCCTATTAGTGCTGGTTAAAAGATGTGTTTTCTAATGGGACTGGAAAATAAGACTGGATTTTTGTGTAGAAAATGTATGTACACATACACAGACACACATATAGATTTGCATAAAAATTTAAAAAATAAATACCCAGCACTCATTAACTCAGAAGCTGTGGCTGAAAAATTTAAACAATCTCCACACACAGAGTGAAGACCCCAAAATCTAGAGGTAATTCTTCAAAACAAATGTACTCCCAGCATACATTTTAAATAGATATGCATTGACATTTTCCAAATATAGCAGCATATTTCTCCTGTAGTTGTACATTCTTCTGTGCTCGTCAATGGATATCTGCAAGGTGATGTTTTGTAAATTAACTAGGACTTAAAAATATTTTTAACACAACTGTGCTATAAACAAATTTTAGATGGTATACATTGTCAGTATCAGAAAATACCTGTATGATCTTAAAAACTAGAAGAAATAGTCCATGAATAAGAATATTTCTGAAATACTCCTTTCATTAATGCCTTTTGGTCTCCTGTTTTCCTCCTGCCCTTTTACAATACTGTGTTAAGAAACCTGAAAATATTAGAATCCCCCAAGCTAAGATGAAGAAACTGAATATTTATTTGGAAAAAGGTGAATGTCAGTGGTTATAATAAGGAGTCTAAAGCATTTTAAAAGGGATGTAAAATCTCACATTCCAGGTTGCAAGCAAACTTCTGCCTAAGAAGTAGGTGGAGGGACATTTCCCCATGGTCAGCTTGTTTCCAGAGTTCTTATGATGTTTTCCTCACAAGTGTCTAGGATTGGCCATAGTCACAGGATAGTGCCAGAGCACATCACAGGAACCATCCACCAAGGCATATCTTACATATCTCATAATATGAAACTATCGTATCACATGCAAAGCAGGTGAATTTCCAATTATTATGATTATGATTATGATTATTATCACTAATTTGCAGCATAATATGTCCTTTGAATTCTTATATGTCTGATGAGACTCAAACCTGGAAATTTATGAAAGGTGGACCACCTCTAATTTGTGAGAGCTCTGGAACCACTCCTGTCTTTCTCTAATAATAAAGACTGTATAACTGGAAAAGATCCCTTGAGAAGGAATTCACTTGTTTCTGTTGCCATTTCTTATAACCAGTTCATTGTGCTCTGAACCCTCTTGCTGTGAACATTAAAAGGAGAGGCTGCTCCTCTGGGAGTTGTCTCTGCTCCATCAGATTCCAGCCCATGCACAGCTTTGGCGTGCAGCAAAACAGCATGTGGCCACGCAAAAAAAGACTGCTGCTGCAAAAAAACCTCAGCTGTCACAAACTCCAAGTGGCAACCGGTCCTGTAGAGCAAGCAGACGTTATCAAACCATTGAGTGACTGGCTCTCTGAGAGCCACATCCCCAAGAGCTGTGGAAGGGACCAAGGCATTAACAGGAGGCTGTGAGCACAAATAAATTAAGGACAGTTCTGCAAAAGCAACAAAGAGCCTGGCTGCAGCCCATTTGCATGGATGGGTGTCTGAATTCACTTGGAAGTACCTGGGGTGGGACAGGGCGGCAGCAGCACTGGTTGTAGTTTCAGCCTGGGAAGCCATTTAACAATGCAGTTCTGATTACACCATTTCAGAAGCACAGGCTGTGATTTTCATGCGTCATTTTCCACTTTTCAAGAGCACATCTCCTTACCCCTCAAACAGGCCTATAGATGGCCTTTCCACCCTCCGGCTGGCTCTCACGGCACAGATCTTCTCCAAGCTCCTTAGAAGAAAATGGCAGACTATTGCAACTAATGATCAGACACCTAGAAATGAAGAACATCAGAGATCCCAGTAGTTATTGCTATCAGCTTGATCTGAAAGGGTTACAAAGGTGATGGTGATGGTATGAATGTTAAAATGAGTGGTGATTAGTGAAAGGCAGAACTTCCTGTAAACATCCTGTACTTTAATTTAAGCATTTAGACAATCTCTGTAACTGCAATCCATTTCTGTGAAACCTGATAACAGGACCAGATACATGCTCCTGCTACCTAAAACATGCAATTCTGCATTGCAGGACTTTATTATTCACCAAAATTTCAAGGCGGGGCGGGAGGAGAAAAACACAGGAAAAAGAAAGCTAGTGTACAACAGGACCTAGAACTCTCTGTAAGGAAGGAATAGGAGGGAAGTATCCTCGTTTAACAACTTTGAAGTTTGGGGTTTTTTTTAAAATATAATTCTAAAGTTTCTATGAACTATCCAAGCAACTTGACCACCTTTCTTTCAAAAATGTGCTCCAAAGCCTTATTCCTGCGAACATGTAAATCACTTCTTTACTCCTGAGAGTACAATGTACAAGGGGACATTCTCTGCATCAGGAAGATGCAAAGGGCCAGACCCTCATTTTGTATAAATTTTCAAGGATTCATTCATTTTAAAGAGTTAGATGAATGTACTCCCCTGAAAGCATGAGCTATGGTTCAGATGTAGGAGTAAGTTACTGTGGCTGCTCATCAGGTGAGCTGTAGTGTCTGCACATTTCTGCATGCGCTCAGTCAATTACCACAGTCCAGTTGATGAGTCGTAACTCAGTAAGCAGTGCCAACTCAATTGTGTCGGAGCTGATGATGACTTGTGAGGTTTCCTGGCATAAGAGGATGGTATTGCAGCTTCTGCGTGAGACAGGAACCCCTAGATAATACTGAAAAGCAGTGAATAAAGTGCTCACACATACATGGGCTTCATCTGATCTAACTCATTTCTTATACTCTGTGGAGGTCTGCATAAACTGTCTAAGCTCCTCACTGCAGTCAGTGAAGATCTTGTCAACAGAGTTAAAAGAGCTTGCTGTCTCAATTCAGTTCCCATACACAGGTACCTACAGTGTTTGAGTTGCCACAGAGTATGTCAGGTATCTTCATGGGTGATATGATCCAGAGACATGCTCCCTCGTTCTTGCGCTTTCTGTAGTGGCAGTTGAGGGCCGAGCAGGAATCTTAATGTACGTCTACATGTGGGCAACTGAATGAAGCTTTGTTGTGCCCTTAACTCACCAAATGAAGGGATCTGCTTTTCCTACACATCCACTACAGTCTACTGCCAGAGACAGGACAGTGGACTCAGTGGATCTTTGATCTAACTAGTTGCAACCATTTCCATCTTCCTATTAAAATGACAATGGAATTTATTTTAAGGCTGAGCTGTTACAAGTCACATAATTTTATAAAAATTAATTCTCTGCTACAACATGTTTATTGGGAAAGGTGTCTCAGGTGAGGATTTACTGTTGAGAACAAGATGGCACCATGAGAATAGACAGCAAAGCATCTGACTGGCGGGTGGGTTTGGGTTGAGGACTAGGCTGTAGTGGAGGTGACTGGACCGAGCTGCCAACTGAGACCACAGCCCAAACCTCCTCCTGAAACCTTCCCCCAGCCATTCTACTTCCTGTTGCTTCTTCCACCTCTTCTGGTACAACATCCACCTTTCTTCACTCGTAAGGCAAATCCTCCCTCTCTAGAAGTCTGCCCATTCAGCCTTGACCGCAAAGTCCTTGTCACTCTGCATCACCGTTTCAGAGACCCTCTCTATCGGCTGTGTGTCCCAGTCCTGGTCCTTCCTGATAGTCATGGGACCTGCTTCCGAGAGCCCCTAACACAGAAAGGGCTTCACCTTGCTAGATTAGGAAGACTTCTTCAGCTCTGCTAGTTATACAAAATACAGGGTCTCTTATGCCTCAGGTTTATTTAGTCCCATCTCTTGGGTGAAACAATCCCCCTGCACAGTTAATTAAACCTCACCGTTTTCCTATCCTGGCAAACACTGTCCATCTCCGCCTTCCTTTCCCTCTTATTTTGACCCTGGTCCTCTTTATTCCAGGGGTGGTTTGTTGAGGGTTTTTTTTCAAATGCATGCACTCACGTTTGCTCTGCTGATAACTGTAGTTTATAGCAGCCGGTTCTGTTTGAATACCGAAGTCTGAGTGTTGTCTCAGGATTTTTCACCACATTTCTAATTGCTGTTATCTGATTTTATTTTTTATTTTACTGCCACTAGCCCTATGGCCACATGCAGAGGGATTTTGTAGGAGAATTCAGCTAGGCTTTGTTTTCTTGGATGGCCAATACTATTGCTGTAAGTGCCTGTCATCATAAGCCTTTAGAAAGTATGTCATGAAAACAGGGAATGACTGGGGAAGACAAGAAACAAAATAAAAGAATACAAGTACATGTGGCTCTAGTTTTAGAATTAGAAATTGAGGAAAAGATCTTATATAATCCATCGAAAGAGCTTTATCTAAGTGGTTTATTTGGTTTAGTAAAAGTGACTTACTGGGTCTATTTTTGTTCTAGGGGTTCAATGTTATAAATAACAGCAAGATCTCTTTCAACCAGAAATACCTGGCTATGATATAAACTTTTCTGATTCTCATACAGGAGAGATTAGGTGGTGCTGGATGCAAGTCTAAACTGGCACTCCGTCAAGTGTTTCTTCAAAAACAGGACTTAGAAACTTTAATTTACAGCTTCGGAAGTTAAAGGGTAGCTGCAAGCACAGAGAAGAGTTATTTCTCTTCCAAAATTCATCCAGATTTCTGCCTAGTCCTACCACAAGCCCCACAAGTCCAGCTTCTCTACTAAAACATAACCTGTCCATTATCATCCAAGCTGCTACCTGCTTCCTCACCCAGCAGTGGAAGTCACTGTGTTGGATCATCTACAGCACAGGACAAATGTCAGAGCACACACAGGAGCAGATAGCAGCAGCCTCTGACAGAAGAACACCTTGAGCCAGCTGCTCCCTTGTAAATACTAATATTCGGTCTTACTCTATGGGATACACAAGGTAGCTTATTGCTTTCGCATATCTCGTGCATACCCACGGTTAGCAGGGAGCAGCTAGCACAGGGTAACCTTGTTCTGGGAAGCCTCTTGTTAGAACTGGTTCCTGCATTGGCCTTGCATCTATTCAAAATTATGGCTGCCTGGAAGTAGGCATTTTCTTCCTGCTCCTCTCGAGTTATTAACAAAACACTTTGAAACAGTACAGTCCTAGAGACTTTTTTTATTATCCCATTTGGAAACAAAGGAATTAAAAAAGATAATTTCAGGAGATGCTTCAGTATTCTCTCTCTGGACAATCCCCAAGCCCCTAAAGGATTAATGCCATTTCCATGCTTTCACTTAACGTAATGGAGGTTATTGCTAAGAATACAAACCTTTTTCTGCCCCTATGTTTCTGGATCACTTTGACAGCAAGTTAGGGGGAAAGCCTGAAGCTCAGTCACATTATTAGCCACAAGAGAATCTGCCAGGTGGAGTTTCACATAAACAAGGAATCGTAAGTTCAAGTGCTCACAAGTCTGGTAGCTATTTTCTGCACTCCAAAGAGTACAATGGAATCAAGCCTGAAATACAGTGGTGATTGTCTGGAAAAGCTATTTGTGTAGGTTTTTAACAAGGTGAGCTGGTTCTTAAAGACAGTTTAGATGCCTTGGTGAAAGAAGTACATCCAAAGGTAACGAGAGAGACTCTTTCAAAGATTGTGCTGAGCTATAAAGGCGCAGGCAGAGCTTGGGAAACAGCAGAGTTTCTCTTGATGTTGAGGCATATGGCAAGTGCGTATAATTTTTTTCTTTTACTAGCTGACTTGAAAAATTAAGTGAAATATGGGTTAATCTGTTGATGTTTTCTTTGTTTTTTTAGCAGATGGAAAATAAGTTTAAACAATTTTTTTTTTGAATTGAAGTTAAATATTTTCTCTTCTTTGGACATCTTTTACAAATTAATGTCAATACATTTTTAGACAAAACTATTTTGAAATACTAAGGAAAATGCTTCAGTTAAAAATGTCAAAATGAAGGCATTTATTTTTTATTCTTTTTTCTGTGATGACACTTGAAGGCAAAAAAAATGGGAAATTAACTGTGCTTTCTTAGCTAGTATATTATTGGCTGACACAAGAGTTTACTAACAAAAAAAAAAAAAGCATCTGACTACCTGCACCCATACAAAACTCACGTGAGAAGCACCCTCACCTGATAAGAGGGGTCAGGTTCTTCTTGACCAAATATAAATGTCTGTAGAACAGGCACCTACATCCTAAGAAGGCTATCTTAAACTGCCTTTCTAATGAATGGGGTGCAATAGGGAACAATTCATCCAACATATTTAAGTGTCTATTTTAGAAGCTTTCTATACTGAAAAATATTTCAAAAGAAAGTGAAGGAAATCATGCCCTAATTATTTAAGTTTGATTCAGTTGCCCATTGATTAAGAACTACCACCGCCTGAGATACTTTATGGAATGGTGTCCATGTGAGATGGAGATAGTCAGTCCAGAAGCATACAAGCCTCTTGTGTGCCCCATGTCACACTGCAGGCTGGTCTATTAGATACCTTATGGCATCGCATACAGCACCAGACACTGGAAATAGATATGGGCATATGACATCTATTCTCTGCATGGGCAGTGGGAACAAGCACCTTTTTTCCACCATTGATTAGAAAGGCCACTGAGCATGTCTTTGCCAAAAGCAGAGAGAGTATATAGAAGAATCCAACCAAGACATCTGAGAAAACAGATTTTGGTGGGAGCAGAATAAACTCAAAGAGAACAGAGATCTGTACCATGCAGAACAGTTCTAGACAATTACAAGCAAATATCATGTGAATGTGATTAATTTCTTATGAACTGATACAGTAGGGAGAAACATAATGTAATCTCTAAGCAAATGAAATCTTCTTAGCAGCTTTAGCTATTCAGTTTATTTGCTAGTGAGCTGACCTACAGATTAAGAGCGTCAACATGCACTTTCTATGCTCAAAGGCAATGTTAGGGTAAAATAAATATCTTAATAACCCGATATTTAGATTTGAAGAGAGTTTGACAGGGAGAAAACAAAACCAAAAGCCTCAAAGGAACAATATAGCTTGTTTCCAAAAATATTGATTGATGCATTGCCTTTTGAAATCAGCTCAGTTCAGTCAGGCAGGTGGTTGGATGAGCTGAAGGATCGTGCACTGTTTTGACAGAAAGGCAAACATATCAGTTTAAATTTAGCAATCCTTCTACTCAAGTTGTCATTCCAAAGCTTTCTTATGCCATTGACCTGACATTAGATCAATAACATTATGACATTTTATGGCACATCAGTGACAAAACAAAAAATATTGAGTGAAAACCCTAAAGGATGGCAAAATGTCAGAAAGCATATATTACATGTATGGGTTTTTTTTTAAAAAAGTAATGGCCTCTTACACATCAAAGATGTTAGCTTGCTTCATATTTGCCATATCACTTTATTTAGCAGTTATTGAAATTGTATCAGGAGGATCACTTCTCCCTGAAGAAACTTGGACTGACCCTAAAGAAGGCCAGTTAGCTGAACTCATTACTTTTTGTCTGGATATACACATTGAAAGATATTTAATCTGCTTGATTGTTTCTACTTCAATCCCATTTTTATCTTTCTATTATTTCTGTATGAGAGACAGTATTATTACAATTTTTTTTTAAGTGTAGCTGGGCACACACTGTATACATAAAACAATCTTTATGAACAATGACCAAATATATATTGAAAAGTTATAGTTTTAACAGTACTCTCAAAGTCTAAGTGGCAAAAAAATAACCTTATCTGAAGACTGACCATAAAACACCCTCTGCTCAAGACAGCCTAAACTAGTACAAGTTTAGAAAAGAGTAAGAATAAAAAACTTTGCAAGGCATAATACCTGGCACAATATAACTGAAATGCAGCAAAACATTGTTTTGTGATGTTAAGAAAGTATACTATTGATATAAATTATATTTGGTGGATTCAAAAATTTAATTTCTGTTACCCTGGACTTTTTCTTAATTTGAAAGAGTGCATCAGTGAGCTGATTGCAATACAGGACACAAATCGCAACAATATGATGACAGAAGGGATTTTGACTCTCCAGGGGCAATTTGATCTGAAGAAAGCAGCTTCATGTTTTACTTCTGGTCTGTAAATCCTCTGCAACATAGGCTGGTGATCAAACATCTTGGACATTGGGGTTTTCTGTCTATGGCAGCAACCTTCACATTATCTGTGTAATATTACCTCTAAGCTAGTCTCCCAAGAGCAGGTGGAGAACAATGGGTGCTTAGAGGTGTGATTTGCCTAACCTGTTTTGGACAAATGCATTAGAAAAAGTTAAACCGATCTATAGACACCACTGGCAACTTCATCTAGCCCCATAACCAGAGATCCTAGAATGACTAGCAGAGCTCTAGACATCTGGTCAAATGAATCCCTGCTTGGATCATTTTGCAAAGAAAATAACCCTGCTCTTCATATTATTTGTAGGAGGCACATCCCCTTAGAGTGTGACTTTTCTGTTTGAACACTAAGGATCTTTTTAGTGAGGGAATAGGCATTGAAGAGCTCATGTGCCAGATAAGATTGAGACTGAAATTATGGACCTTAACATTTCCCCCAGGCTATACAGAGGTTGACTTGAGCGACTCAGGATTAACAGTGTGCCTCTCCATGGCTTCTCTTCTCCTGACGGTAATAGTTGGGCATTTTTATATGAAAGCGTCAAGTGTGGCTCCACAACAGGCTAAAGCCTAAAAAGTAGCAGGGCAAGAGAGCACTCCAGGGAATACCACCTTCTTATGCGCGAATCCACAGGGTTTGCTGTTGGCTAATGCAAGAACAGGAAACGTGAATATTTGATCTCACCAGCTATGTATCTTCCTGTGCCTCGTGATCTGACCTTCTTTCTAACTTCTTCATGGTTCATATATCTAGGATTCTGTTTACGTTGGAAAGCTGTTTAGGCGGGGTTCTGTTTGGTTTTTTAATGTCATCATTCAAATAATCTTTCAGTTAGGCCAGGAATAAGCAACTTTTACTTAGATTGCAATTTAGGTTTCTCAGGAATACTGAGATCCTAAGATCTAGCTGAAGTGCCCTCTGATTGGGTGGCTTGTTTATGAATAGGTACACAGGTACATTAGCACATTGGTACGTTATGGTAGAAGCAGCTTCTGCCCAGCAGGTTTGCATACATACGTGGTAGCACTTCAGAACACAAACATAACAGTGACTTGCTAAAAAAGGATGGGTTTTTCATGTTGTTGAAAAAGAATAAAACAGATTGGAGCATAGTATCAATTTTCCAGAATGCATCGCTGTGTGAGTAGTTCAAATTAAAGGTCTACTTTTAAGTTGTATTTTGAAGTTTTGCTCTCAAAAACTTGAGGGATTCCTCCATGTCCTGGTTTCAGCTGGGATAGAGTTAATTGTCTTCCTAGTAGCTGGTACAGCGCTGTGTTTTCAGTTCAGTATGAGAAGAAAGTTGGTAACACCCTGATGTTTTCAGTTGTTGTTAAGTCATTTTTAGACCAAGTCAAAGACTTTTCAGCTTCTCCGGCCCAGCCAGCAAGAAGGCTGGAGGGTCACAAGAAAGTTGGAAGGAGGGGACACAGCCAGGACAGCTGACCCCAACTGGCCAAAGGGGTATCCCATACCATGGGACGTCATGCCCAGTATATAAACTGGGGGAGCTGGCCAAGGGGGAGGAGCGCTGCTTGGGCATTGGTCAGCAAGTGGTGAGCAATCGCATTGTGCATCACTTGTCTTGTGTATTCCAATCCTTTTATTATTATTGTCACTTTTTTGTTGTTATTAGTGTCATCGTTAGTTTCTTCCTTTCTGTTCTACTAAACTGTTCTTATCTCAACCCACGAGCTTTACTTTATTTTCCGATTCTCTCCCCCATCCCACTGGGTGGGGGGGAAGTAAGTGAGCAGCTGCGTGGTGCTGAGTTGCTGGCTGGGGTTAAACCACAACACTCCAAATGGCTCCATGGATGTCAAAAAACACAGATAATTGAAACCAAATTGAGCTCTTGATTTAAAAAAGTGGGAAGAGATATTTCAGTCTGTTCCTTCGATGTATGTATGTATTATATGTGTCTCTGCATAGATCAACACTTGTGTTATTCTTAACTCTTCTGCATAGTTATGATTTAATTTTTAATACGTAAGAGCCTAATACAAGAAACAGTGTTTACATACATTTTTTGCACAGCTTTTAAATTTTACCATCATATGTGTGACTAGTCTAAACTGCAAAGGCAAATTTTGCCAGATAGATACAGAAAAATTAGTGGCATTTATTATAGCCTCCAAGATGTAAGTTTTAGTGGATTGCAGAGACCTGCAACAGAGCAAAACCTCCGTACACAATGCACTGTATTGCTCGTTAAAGTCTGTGCTTCACGGTGCCTAAAAAGTGGTTAAGAACAGTGGGAGAGAAAATAGATATAGAGGAAAAGTGATTTATACATGGGTGCATAGCCATTGAGCAGCAGACTAGAGTACAGGACCAACCCTCCTGCTTCTCAGCTGTGTCCTTTTCATGAGGAGAAACCGCATCAGTTGAATAAAATCAGAAGCTAAGACAATGGCCTTTTAGAACCCGGATGCTGCTTATTCGATCATGAAGTTCTTCAGTTTTCCTAAAATTTAATGCTTTAATTGCCATTTTAGGCTCCCAGACTATGGACACATTCAAAAGATTTCTCTTTCTCAACTAGCTTTTGATCCCTGCAATTGCCTAACTGACCACAGGTCTGCCTCTGAGAGTGCCACAATGCAGATAAACTTTGGATAAGATTAACTGCCCAAAATAAGCGTGCTTTCAAGCACCACAAAGAACGTGGTGCCTTTCAGTTCAATAACTCAATAGTTGGAGTGCTCACCTCAGATGTGGGGACACTTTGACTGAGAAAATTTAAACTTCACTTAATCAGCATGAGTTTTCTAGCCACTGAAATAGCTGGCAGCCTTTACAGCAGGATTTTTTCAGACCTCTTGGTGAAGTTATTTCACTCTGCACTGAATGCATAAAAATTAACTGGGCTAGGGAGAGGAGAAAAAGTGAGTTTGATTCTATGTTTCCACCTGGACACCTTTCCTCCTACTGGAACCACGCTGACTAATGGCCAGGAGTTAGTGCCAACCTCAGCACCAATCTAGCGGGTCTTGTTCTGCACTGCACATGTTCCCTAAGTGTTTGGCTTTTTGTCAGCTAATGAAAACCAGCCAAACCCTAGTGTAGTCGGAGGATGTAGGCTGACCAGCAGTAGTGTCTGGGGTAGTAAGTGTTGTGCATATCCTAGGTCTCCTTCTAACTTCAGTTCACAAAAACTAAGGGCTTGATTCAGCTGCTCACACGTGGATATCTCATGCCATTTTGGACTTTGTAGGGTTGTCGCGTGTGGCCTCCAACTGCTGCCTCCAAGGTGCACGGATATCTGTTGTAGATCATCTGTTATATTTGCCAGCCCCATGTGGGTGACTCGGGTATCCTACGGCATCTCACAGCAGGGGTGCATTCATAGCTGCAGCTGAATAGTTCCTGTTTAACCTTGACTTTCTAGACCAAGCTGTCGCTTTTAGCTCTGGAGCGTACTGTGTTCAAATCCCAGTGGTTTAATTGAATGGTATTGTTCAGACTTGGATGCTAAATGAACAGTCCTTCAACTGATACTATCAGATTAACTTCAATGGCTTCCATGGCACAACATCAAACTACATCAACTGAGGATATCTGATCCAGTGGCAACTGATATAAAAACTCAGCAAAATCTTGCTTTGAGTCAAAGATGTGGGCACCCCATTTCTGAATGTTTGCATATGATCATATTCTTACACTTGACTGGACACAATGAAAATTATAAACAACGGTGCTTGCAGTAAGAAAGAATGGAATCACTATCCCTAGCTGAAACTTGAGCTAAAGGAACTTTTATTATTTCTGGAAATTAATCTCAGTGTCTGAGAAAACTGGTAAGAAATAAGGATCTTCTGTAGCTATCTGGAAAGAAATCATACGTTTGATGACACCTCAGAAAAAAAATTACTGGCAGTCTGGATTATTGTCTACCATTTCAGTATTCTTGCTTATTCTGTAACTTTAAGGAAATATTACTACAGATAATCATTGTAGGCATTGGTGTCCAGAAGACAGTGAAGAGAGGTAGAACATAGGAACAACAGAATAACTTGAAATAAAAATTATTAAAGTCACGCAGGAAGGTTTTAACAAGAATTGATTTAGCTTTGCTCATCTCCTGAAATAGTCTCTTTCATTTTTCTTTTTTATGATACATTGCTCTTTTGCAAATAAAACATCATCCCCAAATTATCAGGAAGGGATTAGCTTGCTGATTAACGAGCTGACACTACTCACAAGAGCAGTTTCCAGGTGCTTCATGTGAAAAAAAAAGGAACAAAGGGTAATATTGAAATTTTAGAAGATTTATTAAGCTAGAAGAGATGTGTCAAATGCTTTGCAGCTCCTCCTTTACATATTCAGGATTCCAGTGAGCTTCTGACTTTGCCACCTGCTTGCTGGGAGTAGAGTAGAGAGAGGAAGGAAAATGCAGTGCTCAGAACACAAAAGAATGCTTTCAATATGAAGATTAAAGGCTTTATTTTGGGGGGACAGGACTCCTGATGGTACAAATCACAATTACTCCATTAAATAAATCTGACCCTTTTCTTTCACTGATCCATTTTGCTCTATGATATCCTCTAACTGGTTCTGGAATGGTCAAGCTGTGTTCATGTTAACATTCTTCCTTGATGGATTTTCCATTCCTGCAACAATCTCTTCATGCAAAAAATCTGCTTTTGTGCTGGTACTGGGGGGTATGTTTTCCTTTCATAGCTCAGGCTCTGCTAGTCTGTGCTATTGGTTCTTTTTGTTTGTTTTTAAACTAGTAGTCTGGCATAGCTAATAATGCCAGAACTGCACATAAATAAAATCCATGCGTAATGGAATGAGCTATTGGTTCTGGCTGTATGAAACAGAGATCTGAAAACACAAAGTTAAGACAGAAATTCCGCATTGCAGAACTTTCCACATTTTTTTTTTAGATGAAATGTGGTGTTGACTCGTAAGATGGAAGGAGACATGGCCTAACATGCAGGTCATGTAACAGGGGAAATACCACACTGCACGAAGGGAGACAAGAACACAGAACTAGTGAGTGCTAGTGGAAACTACTGGTATAGGAAGACTATTTCTCATTTTTGTACATAGAAGAAAATTTGAGTCAGGACAGTGTGTAAAACAGTGCTGTCTACCCAAGATAATTTTAAGACTTCAGTGTCGCTGCCTAAACAGCCAGATTTTCTTCTGTAGTGATGTTGCCGGCCTACATTACTCCATTTGTCTTTACACATTTGATTGCTTACACATACTGCTTTTCTCCATCTTTGGCTGAATTTCACTTGCTGTTTCTCCTGTCTGTGAATTTGATGAGTGACACTGGTCTGACAGCAAGTGGAGCTCAGCCAGCAAACGGGCAAGTGATTAACAAGCTCTGAGTAAGGACATGATGAATTACACCACATCAAGAATTTGTAATACCACCCGTGAGATTTGAGAATGAGCAGAGGAGCTGAGAGTGTCCACATTTAGGATCACCAGCTGTGTTGCCAGTGACCCAAGGGAACACACAGGATGCTGTAACTTCCACTTGCCAATTCCTTTTCCTTTGCAAAACCATACAAATACACCTGTGGCTCTTGGACCATAAGGAAGATATAGCTAATTAGCTGTGCAAAGAAATGTCACTTTAACTAAGTGCTATGATGGCTGTGATTTCTATACATTATTTATTTAATGCATGAATAAAGCAAGCTAAATATATAACCCATGTTCAGTAGTCACTTTTCTAACTGAAGGTACAATTTCCTAACTGTCCTCTCCCCAATTGCCTAGATTGTGATAGAACTCCTTAGATCCTTCAATAACAGAGCAATTAGTCAAATAAAGTTTGTATAGTTATATACAGGCACACACAAAAGTTGTGTCCAGGGCTTGGAAGAGCAGGAGCAACACACTGAGCGTACCAAACACTCTGATACCTGTTAGGGAATGCAGCACCGTTCATGGGCAGGGAAACACAGAGACTCCCACTGCTCTCTTGATTCCAGGTTTTGTTTATCCAGACTCAGACTCAGGTCTGATTAACAGGAGTCTGAAATCTGTATGCCAGGCTTTACATTTGCATAAAGGCTAGACATACACGAGCCTTGCAAAGAAAATGGGGTGAAATTCAGTCACCATTCAAGTTAGTGATGAAACTCCCACTGATTCCTCTAGATCCCATTTTCTTCCCTGAACTTTACTGCTTTATCCCAGTGATATGACTGACGACAAAGTGAGAAGAATGTCAATGACTTGCTTTATAACCAGACAAATTTTGGCTGCCATAGAAGCTACTTTTTCACCTGAGCACAGGGCAGATATAGGAGTCAGCAGACTCAGGGGAATGGATCTGTGTCTTACCCTTGCCCCCGTAGGTGAGCAGACTTCGTGCCCAGGCATGATTCTGCTCACAACCTTTCTGTCTCTTTCTTTACAGTCTATATTAAACAAAATATTAGCTAGACAGTAAAGTTAGAGTGGATTTGAGATTAGGCTGTACAAGTTCACCCACCACTAATAAACCATCTGAAAGGGTGCCATTTCCCCTCAACACTTGACTCTACATTTATTCAGAAAATAAGTGCACTAATCTCAGTCCAGTTAGAACAAATTGCCCTTCTAGAAAGCATATCTCATACTGAACACTCATTCATGTAGCAGTTTGTACTCAGGATTCTTTCTTTTATGTGGCTGCCTGGACAGAGAGCACATTTAAATGGATCATGTGGAAATCTTTCTACAAAAGATTTGGCTGAAACACTAGGGAGGGGATTTTGAAGAACTGGATGATGGAACTACTACTGTGACCATGGGAGGCTGCCACCTTCCTTGAGCTCTCATCAGAGAGAGAGGTAAAACATCCAGCGAATTTTCTCACGTGTACTGAAACATGTAGCAGTGTGAGAACAGTATCACATATTTCCTTGGTATACCTTTCCTTTGGCATCTGATTTTGACCACCACCAGAGACAGGATACAAATCCAAAGACGGAACTTGTGCCTGACTCATTAGTACAGCCATTTTCATGTTCTGAAAATATATTGTCTCCCATTTTTTACGGCAGCTGGGTAGTGCCACTAACACGCAGTTGCTTATGAGAATTATTTCTCAACACTTTCTTAAAATAGAAAAAGCAAAGTATGCATTGCCAGAGAGTTTCTCTGCTTTTAATTTCAGATATCTAGATTTCAGGGCAATGCCGCAGCTTAGTGAACAGGAAAAGGCACATCTGTGATACACTATAGCACGCACTTTGTCCCAATGGCAATTTGTTTTCTACCATGATGCTTTTTTCATTCCAGTTGGTGTGACCAAATAGGAAAAGGGCATCAAGTTATGTACTGGGTGTGACTCAGAAAGCAGAGTCAAATCTCACAACCAAGGAAGGGCAAATGGTAAGTTGATAAGACAATTTTCTTGGGACTTGGTGTGTCCTGTGCTGAACGACAGTTTCTTCTAGACCTGTCCCTCCTCTGGTCTCACATATCCATTTATTCCATCTGATTTACCTTATTCTTTTCACTTCTTACCTTGTCTCTTCACTTTGCACTAAAGTCAGGCCTGTGTGGTATATTACAGCAGCTGATTCCTTTGTTATATTCCACGTGAATGGGGAGACCAGTGATGAGCTCACAGAGGGCAAAAGGCGAGGTGCTGCTGTGTTTTCGGCTGCTCCCAGGGACACACTGCCAGAGCTTGCTACTGTGGGAGGGCAAGAGACCCTTGTTGCCTAGTGGAGGACAGGAGCTAAATAATTTCCCAAGTTAATTAACTTCTACCTATTCCACCACAACCCCCCAAAAAAATAAAATTCAGGAATAGTACAGAGCGTCCATATAGAGTTGTTAAAGATTTCCTGGCCCTCACCCTAGCACAGTCTCAATAATTTAGTTTGTTAAGTTTTGGACACAATGAAATTGGTTGATTCCTTAGGCACAAGAATAATAAATCTGATTAATAATAATTAATGCTTGTAAAGCTTTTTGGAAAAAGATAGTTGCTATAGAAACATTAAGCTGTTTATATACACAACCATTATTGCAGCTTATCTAATTTGAAACAGTGAAAATAAGAAAATCCGTATGTGGCAGAGGTTAATAATACAAAGGTGTTTTTCTATAAAACAGACACCTGAAAGTATTCTCTTTACTTATTAAGTTGCAGATAACAGGCTACCTTCATCACTGAATTATTACAGCTATTATATCAACCTGAGTTTGCAGCAGAATAGGGCTGGAGCAAGGCAGAAGTGAATCACATCCATAATTCTTACAGTTCCTTAGGGAAACGTGGCTGCATTTCAGTGTTCTCTTTGCATCCACGAACAAGGTGAGGCCATTAGCAAAGCACAGGTGCTGGGGAGTATTAAGTACTTTGCTGGTAGATATTTCTATCTACTATTAACAGATCTATTAACAGATCATTTTGTTTGGAAAATCCATTCCTGAAAAGCTTCAGAAGTGGTTTATATATTTTTCTTACATTCAGAAAATAGTTTGCACTTTTAAGTAGAGCAACATCTGAAAATAAAAATACACATGGATGGGTACTTCATTCCTTCCTCTGCACCTATATTTGAAACAAAAGTGCCGCACCAGCAGAAAATAAACTCAAAGCCCCTCTCTGATGGAGCAGATCTTCCTCGGGGCTGCTGCTTGTGGGGAATGCTGAATCTTCAGGTCAGTCACGATTGTAGACACTACACTGAAAGAGTAACATGCAGCAAAGGCAAGATTTCTTCTATTTCCCCTACCACTATTTCTAGTGGGTTCACAGTACAAGAAATGAAATGTTAGTAAAATTCTTAGGTTATCCAGATTTCTAATATTTAATTTTGTTTTCCCTGTTTTATTTTGCTCTTAATACTTGTATTCAATTCACAAAAAAAGTTTTCATTTGAAGATATCTAAACCCATTTCAAGGTCATCTCTAACAGTGTTACCACAATTCACAGAGCCTTTGGAAAGACTTCTTTTTGGGCTGAACAAATCATAATTTGTCATCTCAAGTTTTTAGAGCCATCTGTTTGAAGAAGGCATTAAATCTACACTATTTTTATCCAGCAGCTACAGCATCTATTTTTATTTTTGTTATGTTTTACAGGAGCTCTTTTGTTAGCTTTTTCAAGTCTTCTCAAGAGGTTTAAGCTTTGGATGACTTTTTATTTTTAACTTTCTGAATTGTTACCTGTTATTATGTTTGCCTGCATTTATCTATTACGGGGTAACTCAATGTGTTCAAACTACCAGGTTCCCTTGCATCTTGTAGATGACCTGTTTCCCATTTGATACATATTCATGACTGTGTTTACATTTAAAGTTTGAAATTAAAATTTAGAATGCAAAATCATGTTTTCTATTCAGATTCTCTTTCATCTGCCAGACTGCTAGCAGGTGCAATGAAGCACTAGTATGTCATCCAGTGTAAACCAGTCTCTTTTGACCCTATGGGTACACACTAAGAAAAAGAGAATGTACATATACCTTCTGTACAATAGGGGGCTAATCTTTATTATTCCATGACATAAACATCAGAAGGGACAATTTCTTTCAAAGATACAGATATCTGTACCCAACAGGAGAGCTGAACTGGGAGACGGATTTTGATAGCCTTCCCTGAAGAAAAGGAGGAAAAAAGGTAACAGGAAAACAAAGTAAATAAATCCCAGATTTATTTGGACAGGTGTTGCAAGAATTAAACCTGAAGTATATGAAATACATTACTTATAAGTACTTCCTTCTATTCCTTCCCTATTTTACTTTAGTTGAAAACTGTCTTAAGACTGATGATATACCAGGAATGCTACAGGCTGCTGGCCTTGAAAAATAGAAAACAGGTGAGTATACAAACTCTTGAACTGCTTGCTCTATCACTCCCCCCACCTCAGCTGGACAGAGGAGAGAAGATGTAACGAAAGGCTCATGGGTCCAGATAAGGACAGGGAGAGATCACTGACCAATTACCATCACAGGCAAAACAGACTCGACTTGGGGAAAATTAACTTAATTTATTGCAAATCAAACCAGAGTGGGGTAATGAGAAATAAAACCAAATCTTAAAATATCTTTACCGCACCCCCGCCTCTTTCCTGGGCTCAACTCCACTCCTGATTTTCTCTCCCTCCTCCCCCCCAGTGGTGCAGGGGGACGGGGAATGGGGGTTGGGGTCAGTCCCTCACACCTTGTCCCTGCCGCTCCTTCCTCCCCAGGGCCAGGGCTCCTCACTCTGCCCCTGCTCCCGCCTGGGGGTCCTCCCACGGGAGACAGTTCTCCTTCAACTTCTCCAACGTGGGTCCTTCCCATGGGCCGCAGTTCTTCACGAACTGCTCCAGCGTGGGTCCTTTCCACGGCAGGCAGTCCCTCAGGCACAGACTGCTCCAGCGCGGGTCCCCCGCGGGGTCACAGCTCCTGCCAGCAAACCTGCTCCGGC
>JAVKLA010000053.1:42272608-42298449 GCA_034782735.1 Sagittarius serpentarius | reverse complement strand
GGGAATCTCTGCTCCGGCGCCTGGAGCACCTCCTGCCCCTCCTGCTGCGCTGACCTGGGGGGCTGCGGAGATGTTTCACATATTCTCACTCCTCTCTCCGGCTGCAGTTGCTGTCATGCAGCAACTTTTTTCCCCTTCTTAAATCCGTTATCCCAGAGGCGCTGCCACTGTCGCTGATGGGCTCGGCCTTGGCCAGCAGCGGGTTCGTCTTGGAGCCGGCTGGCATTGGTCCTGTCAAACACAGGGGAAGCTTCTAGCAGCTTCTCACAGTAGCCAGCCCTGTTGCCCCCTGCTACCAAAACCTTGCTGTGCAAACCCAAATCACTTAAGCAAAATCACAGATAAATATATACGGAACAAAGCAACCAGTAAATTAACACATAGTGGGGTAGCTGGATGTAATGACTCAGTGAAAACGCCATTGCCAATAAAGTCAATAGCAGTTTTGACATTGATTTTATAGGGACCAATATCTCATCTTCAAGTACACATATTTTAGACAGTAATTTTTGAGAAAAGTGTATGAATTTACATGAAAAGCTTCTAGTTTGATTTCAAACTCTATCAAAAGAGATGTACAGTAGGACTAAATAATTCATATTTGAATTTCAACATTTATCTTTCTGGTATTTACAAATGTACAAAGGGTGATATAAATAGTGTAAGGGTTGCTGTCTTAGGCTTTTACTGATTAAATAGTAGATCTGAATTCTTTTACTAGGTTGCTAGTCTTAAATTATGTCTACATGAAGCAATTATTTTTGGTTAAGCTAAACATGAAATTAAGCAGAAAAAGAACCCCACAAGAGCTGGGCTGGGTGGTCCTTTCATTTTTCAGGCCATTGGCTAAATTCCTGGTAAAGAAGTCTTCTTAGCAGAGTGACCTTGCAGTATTTCAGTCTCGCATTCTGGAGACCCACTTGAACCAGTGTCTGCTAAGGAGTGGGAAGACATAGCCACTCACCTGGCATGGGAAAAGTCTACCACAGACCCAAAAAGTCACGGAAACTTTCTTCTGCTGTGGCAAAGTGCTCCACTGGACTCTTTCTTGACCTGAAATTATGTTTACTATTCCAGGATATTCTAGTATATGTCTATACAGAGTCTTGTTCATCAGCTAGGGTGGGGGTCTCGACCTGCATTGTATATGCCGTGCAAAGCCTGCCAGGACAAATGATGGCCAGTGACCATCATGTAGTAGATCTCTTTATTGAGGATAACTTAGAAATGCTTGGCTGAAAACAGGCTGGCTGGTGAGTAGCACTTCTTAATGCGTTTGCCCTTTAGACCAAGCCACTCAAAAAGGGTCTGATGACTCCTATGCAGATGAAAGCTGATATTCAGTGTTCTGAATTTCATCCTTCTGAAGTTTAACCGTGACTGTTAAGCCCATATTTCAGTATTTTCTGAATTCAGGATATTGTTTGTTTGTTTGTCTGTGGTAAATAAAGTGTTCCTGCTTGTCTGGACATTAATTTGCAACTAGTATGTCGCTAATACTAATAATTGCTTCTTTGCAATTAGTAAATAATAAGAAATAATCCATATGAGGTTGGCTGGACCAAGGTGAAAAAAGGAGTTTCAGGGTTGAAAAAAAGAATTGGTTTATTTCTTGAAAAATGGATTAGAGGCCCTGTGTGTTATGTTCTGCATTCAACCAGTAACCATGCTTTGGCTGTATAATACATATTTATGTGAGTAGTACAAATCCAATAAACTCTTCCTTTCCTTCTTATTGCTGGGCATCACTTTATCAGCTGTTTTAATCAAGGCCTTCCCAACATAGAAGGAAGAAGCTTTTTTATTTTGTCTCCGTTTGTTTTATTTTCCAATAAAGGGTGAGTTGCTGTTTTCTTTTTTTGTTAAAGGTTTATTTTTTTTGTGGTCTTCTTGTTTTAATTTATCAGTGCAGTGCTGTACATAAACAGTCACGACAGCCAACTCTTATTTATCATCTTAATGAAATGCTTAATGTTTACAATTCCATGAAAAACAAAACAAAACAAAACAAAACAGTTGCTCTTAGTTTGGTTATTACTATTAAATGGAAAAAAAAAAAGAAAGAAACACACACAAACTATTATTGGTAAACACACTGTATCAAGAAAACAGAGTAAAAACATCTTGAATATGACTTTGTGATAGAATATGGCACCAAGAAAAATCTGACACTTGTCCTTTTGTTTTCTGCAGTTATTTGACTGAATGCAAAATCATACCTCTTCTGTATAAGAAGATGAAGGAGTGGAGCTGGTTCACAAGCCCATACAGGGGTGTTTAATGTCATCTCAGATGCCACCCTGCCTGACACTCAGACAGATATGGTCCTATCAGAGACCCAGACTGGCAGCCGGAATCCAGGCTGGATTGACAACGGGTTCTCAAATGCTATTAGACATCTACATGTAGGCAACGGAAGCACCTCTGCTTCAGGGTGAGGCGAATACCTTGCTAGGTTCCTTTGTATTGATTTAAAACTCCATTGACTGTCGCAGCTGCTTACACACCTAACTTGCATTTAAACCCAGGTGTCTCCAGCCTGAAGCCAAGTCCTGCTCAACAATTCCGAAGAGGGAATGAGGCCAGCTAATATTCCAAGGGCAAAAGAAGGTAGGAACAGTCTTCTGTATTTACCTACACTTATGTAGGACAGGGTTGAGATCAGCAGTAAATCTCCAAGGTGCCATCACAGACCATTGTACACCAATGAACAAGTGCAACAGGTCAAAACATTTGTTAGCTAGCCTAGCGTTGCCTTACTAAAATAAGAAAAAGAGAGAAAAAGATCCAAGTCTACCCAACTGCTGCCAATAAATATACACATCCTATGTTTTCTGTCTTGATATAATTTGCCATCCGCAAGAATAGAAACAAATTAAAAGTCTATAGTTTGGATGCGTAAGAAAAAAAAATAAAACAAACCACTGGAATGTCTCACGTAAATTATTTTTCTGTTCTTAGAGACACTATTGATAAAAGCTACGACTACCCAGAGGGAAGATCCTGTCACCATCTCATTTGCAAATCTGTGCTGGATACTGTATTATAAAAGAAGAGAGAGATGAAATAATGGCAGTTCCACTTTAAGTACTAAAAAGAGGTTTGGGGTTTTTTTTTGCTCTTAAGAGTTCAGACTCTCTTCTTCTGCAATGCAAATAATGAAAAAACTCCTAGAAGCAGAAGATTAGATCAGAGCTTTGCTGTTCTATATCCTGGCAAACACAAATTAAGCTTTAGAAGCCTTAACATTGCACTGCTGAATGAAGGTAAAACAGATGGATAGAAATAAGAAAAGATCACTAAGCAGATCAGGAATAAAGAGCCCAGGTGCTAAATCCATATATGAGCTTAGACACAGCAATGCCAAACCTCACACATTGATGTGACAGTACCCAGGACTAGACCTTAAGGAGCCTGAGAAAGTATTTTGGTGACAGCTGTGTTCCTCAGAGATAACGTGGAGGGAATGTTAATCTTTAGTCCTGGGCACTAAGAAGGACAGGAATTTTTTCAGTGCTGTTGGCTGTTCTTTTACTTCCACGTGAGATTTCTCACCCTATATATAACAGGCTCTCATCCAAAGGCCTGACTGGAGATTCCTTTTGACTTTATACCCTGATGCCATTTTTTTAATTGGAGTTTTGGGGAAAAAAACATGGCTTTCTTTTTAACAGCAAAAAGTAGCTTTTTCATCAAAAACATGTCTCTTTCCAGTGCTGAAGGTGAGTAAAGAAAAAACTTAACTGAAAAAGCCACTGACTGGCAGATTCTAAACTGCCAGCTACACACCAGCTTTATTTATACAATTTTATCATCCTGCTAAGTACTTCACAATCTTTTCTTTCTTTCTTTCTCTTCATCTTCTGCAGGCCCATATTAAACCCGTTCTGTGTATCATGGGCTTTATATTGAAAGCCACCTGAGATGACTTACGATTTCTCACAACAGGACAGCAGTTTCACCTCACGGGTCAGTTCCCTCCCAACACAAATATGGGCATCGGTAAAGGAGGTATCGGGGCCGTGGCTGTCTCCCCAAACAGCTGCTTGCTTGCCGATGTCCAAAAGCTGTTGAAGGGGAAATTCTAACTACTCAGCAGTAGCAATTTGTGACTGAGGTCCTGTCCCAGCATTTCTCATTTGAGTAATGCTATCTTTAACTTGGAATAGAAAAGATCTGAAGTGTGTCTTAATGTCCCTTATAAAATTATATCTGGCTACAAGACGCAGTGCAGTTGCGTGTGGGACATTTGTGGCAAAGCCAGGTGTTAGGACTGGATGGAAAGGCTACCTTTTGAACATCAGGCATCCCAAATCAGAGGCTTCGTGGATAAGGGAAAGACTTGAGCCCAGCAAACCACTGAAGGGGTGAGGGTGTCCTTTTTCCCCACGTACACACCTGGAAGTTAGCATTCTTGAGTCCATGCTTAAGTGAGTAGGGAAAGAAGAAGAAGAAAGCTAAAGCCTGCAGGCCCAGGGAGCACAGTATGTAGCTTTATGTTCTGCTTATTTTCTGATTATTTTCTCTTTTCCTGAACTGAGCGTAGAAAGCTTTCTTCTATCCTGAGAGGGGGGCAGCAACAGCAAGGGGCAAGGCATACAAGAGGTCCGTTTTAGCAAGAGGCTGCAGAATCAGCAGCATTTTCAACAGTCTGATATGGACCAAACCTCCCACAGGGCAGCTTTGGCCAAGGACTATAAAGGAGTTTTTAAAGAGAGAGTGCATGGCTAACAAACAAGATCAAGCATGATAAAACCGATGTAGAGAGCCAGTAAGAGCTAGGATGCCTCTTGCAGGCTCAGAGCTTGGGTGAGAAACAAAGTGACTTCAACCGATAGAGCAGGAGAACGGGAGTAGGAGGCACCCTCAGGGTTGTATTTTAGGAAAAAGCAATTGCAGAGACTGAAAAGAAAATAAACTCTGATTTCTAAATGCTTATAGATAGCTGATAGCTCAGAGTTTTAGCAGTTGCTTCCATTACTGCTATTTCATGCAAATATTGCAGGTGAATCTTTATCAAAATCGCCCCGTTTGGAATACAATCATCTGTGTAGTGTTCCATGTGAGAAATAGTAATTCTGTTTTCTTGCCTCTGCCAGTGGTGCCAGATGAGAAACTCCACACTATTTTTTTATGAGTGATAATAAAATCAATTGGATTCCACAATTGTTCAGAAATAAGGAACTTAAATATTTTAAAAGAACTTGGTCTAAAATAAGAATAGGAAAACAATTATCTCCAACTGTAATTTCTTCCTTGACTGCACAACAATTTTCTACAAACTATCTTCTTCTGTAGATTCAGCTGGAATTCAGCCAGGATGGATCCTATTAGAAAAACGTTTACATCCCTCTTTAAAAGACTTGATACCAGCCACACTCACGCTTCCTTTGCTTTGTCTACCCAGAAAGTTAACCCGGGTTTACCTGCCTCTGAGTAGCTGGATGGGAAAGGCCCGGTACGTGGCAGCTCTTCAACAGCTTCTCTTGAAGAGCCCTTTTACAGAAATACAACTCTTGTCCATATGGATTAGGCAGGTTAGATGGATTTTAGGGAGCATCTTGTGTTCCCCTAAATGAGGGGGAGATGGGAGAAAAACTGAACCTGGTAGATGGAGAACTGACACAACAAACAAGCAAATCAAAACAGCAGCAGCAAGTCTCGCCACATGTAGCAGCTCAGATTCTTACTTCATCCAACAGGTAGGAATCTTCCATGGGAGTAGTTCTTCATCTTCACTTATTATTAGTGCTGGTGAGTTGTTTTCCCATGGGATATTTCAGTTTTTCTCTATTTTTCCCATTTTCAAGCTCCTTTTTCTCAGGGAAACCTTAAGGGATGAGGCTGTCAGCACTGCAGTCTCCCTCCTGAAAAAAAAATAGTATATTGAATTAGTAGCCTTTTTTTCATTCTGTCCTTTTTTCTGCTAGGAATGTTGACAGGACAGATCAATTGGGCCTACTTAAAACCTTTTTATTTCTAACCATATTATTTTCAGTTAAACTTGAGAGACGTGTCTCTGGACTGCAATCTAAATGCGTCAATACTCATTTCTGAGCTACATAGGTGAAAAAAAGCCTCATTTTTCTTTAAAAGACACATATTCTCTGTCACAGAGTCTAAAAAACCACATAGTTCAAATTTCTTCTTCTAAATTATTGAATAGAAACCAAGCAGTAAAGGTGTACAATGTTGTGTGTATTTAAAATGTGGAAGTCTTTTTGGCTGTATTTGTCAACCAGTTCATTGAATTTTCCATAAATGTAACTTCTGCAAAAGAATATTGCCAAGAAACTATTAAATAGCAATGTTTTGCACACAAACTTCCGCCATCTGGATGCATTGTGAAAAGAACAGAAGTAAAAAGCATTGAGGAAAATGTGTTTCCATTTGCTTTTGCCAATAATTAGAACTCTGGTTAAAGTTTACTAATTGCTGAATATGCTTAAGGACCTATATATGAACATGTATAAACATGTTTTATATGCATACAAGACAAAAAATTCTTCTGATTATTTCTTCTCGGGGAGACTGACACAATCTGTCTGGTTTTACTTTCTTAATTTTGTTGGTCATTTTTCCATCTCTTTTTTTGACATTTGAAATAGCTTTCCATGATTTCTAGGTGGAATTATAAAAATCCAATTTCTGTTCTATTTGAATTAAGATGTCCTGGAAGATGAAATTCGGCACCCTTGGATTCAGCAAGCTGCCAGTCCAGTTTCTTCTTTGCATACAGAAATGTCCACATAAGCATCAAGCATTAAAACCACAGCTGGAAATCGGTATAAAATTGGACGGAAAACCAGTAAGGGCAAAGCAGTCACAGGATGAAAGTCACAAGAGAAAGTTAGTTCTATATGTAAGAGGAAAGTACAGGGAAATAGTGATACGAACAGCAAGAATAAACAGGAAAGAGAACAGGCAACACGCCAGTTTGAAGCCTGATGTTTCAATGTCATTATAGAACAAAGGACAGAAAAGCAGAAGTATTTTCTCATTTTCCAGTGCAAAGTAGTCTGAATATTTGCTGTTATCAGAACAGAACACAGGGAAGAAAGCAAAAAAAAAAAAAGTTGAGACTTTTTTCTAAATATAACTTGTCAATAAGTATAAATTGTTAATGACTATTCTAAAGGGTTATGCATGTATCTGGATCGTAAAAAATAAGGTAAACCTTTTTATCTAAATAATGTTACAGTGTTTGCATATACAGTTCAAGTACTTCCACATTCAAATAAGCAGTTGAGCCTGGACTTTAAGAAAGCAATTAATAATTTACAGGGCCATCTCCAGTTGGAATATGTTTTTTACACATCAAAAATTCTTCAAAAAAAAAAAAGGTCATTGAATATTTTTGTAAAACATGAGTGATTATTTAAGCCGAGCCATTTCCATACACATACATGACTTCAAGGCATTCAAATTAGGTACACATTTTTTAATTAGGAAATATGATTAGGTCTTTTTCTTGTTAGTGATAACAAGATTAACAAGTTAATAATTACTAGATCTAGAATAGAATCTTTGTTTGACAGTCTAGTCTAATGATCTTGTCGGCAAGTGCTCCACAACAAGAACTTCCATAGGAAACTCCTAAATATCCCGCGGCCCTTCCCTGCTTACAGCATAAGAGAGGCAGCTGCAGCAAATATGGTTATAATACTTCTGGAAGAAAGATTCTCTAGTCAAGTTTGGGAGGTAGCAAAGTTAGAAGATGGAAATTTCAAATTCTATCTGTTTAGATAAACAGAGAAACAACAAGAAATACAGGAAATAATAGTGGCAGTGGCAATTCTTGAAAAGCCTCAATCTAAAGTATTTTAAACACTTGTCGTTCTTTTAAATTGTAATTGGTTTGGGGTTTTTGTGTTGCTTTCAAGGTGGTGTGAGCTAAAACTAATTGGGAAATTCCATAAAAAGGGGCAGATTTGGAAGGATATTATCACAAAGAGGCCACTCAAATGAAGAGAAAATGAATGTTTTTAAAACTAAACGGGTAAATGAAAGAACAGCCAAATGGATACTGCTTACTGTTTTTCCCACTCAGGCCTGGGCACTTGCTGGGTGTCCATCTGCAGCCTTTAATGAATATGACTTCCAAAAAGAACGAACTCATAATGTTATGAAAATACAGTAACTTTCATGTTCTTTAATTTTGACAATCAAAATCAACGATGCTGAAAACCTTAAAAAGCAAAGGATAGCTTGGACTGGATTATCTATATTTTGGGAACTCATATCCTTTTAAGACTCTTTGTCTTTGGACTTAGGGACCCCAAGACCTCCATTATCATGAAGAAAATGACACATGCTTATCCCAAAATTGCTTTGTGAGAATAATCCTATGGGTTTATGTGGGTTGCTTGAAAACTGTGATGATGATTTACAGGTAAGTGAGGGATGGTGCAAGCTGAAATCCTCCACGTCTCTTCCCTGGTAGGGAGGATATAATGCCCTGAGAAGGCAGCTTGCTTCTTTTTTCCTTCTGACAGAAGGAAAAAATTTCCTTCTGAAAGACAAGTTTTGCGCTGTTTGCTTTCACTTCCAGCAATGGTGACTTTTCTCCTCTATTCTCCTGGCCTGGAGATCCATCTTTCCCTCCTCTCATGGTAGTTATGGCTGGTAGATAGTGATGCAGAGGGAGGTCTGTTATGGTAAACTTCATTTTACAGTCCCTGACTTTCCAGAATTATAGTGTTTGTCTGTTTATTACTGTGTGACATTCTACTAACGCCATTCTATTCACATTATTTTAAAGGTCAAAACAGAGTTCTTTAAAAGTCAATAGCTAGATGCTTTGGACTTCCTTTTATTTCTTTTTTTTTTCTTCTTCTATTTGGGAATTATTTCTCATTATTATTGAAACCAGCTGAAATCAGATAGCATCAGAGTAAAGACAAAATGAGGGCTGGAGCTCATAAAACACAAAGCTCTATACAGCACAGAGCATCTGCTTGAGTCAAATAAAACCTGAAGCTGTGTAATGTTGCTCACAAGGCAGTAAGATGCCATAACCACTCATATCAAAGCTATATTTTGGTCAAACAGAACAAGCATTCGCCATTTATCAGAAGCTGAGCCTAGTAAATTATTTGTCACTGTCCCCAGTGCTCCCTAAGCACTGTCAACTTTCCATACTTTGACTGTTTTAAAGGCCTTTTCTTTCATAAATGACATTTGAAAGGGTGGTAAAAGCAGCTTTTTCTTTTTGATATATAATTGTATATTGTTAATATTTGGTACACCGTCCCAGACAGTTGATACAGTACAGAATCCCATTGCCTGTAGGGCCTGTAAGGGCAAAAAAAGTTTTTAAAAAAAAGAGCTGTTAACTGTTGTTGTGAAAGGATACTTTCTTTTCTACTTCAAGAACACATGATAGTTGAATGAAGCAGACACACACCTAAGCTGTAGAGTGTGAGAGTTCACATACTTATTCGGCCCCACACACCCTGGGATTTGAAGCTACATCCCCCATATTCCAGAAAAGTATTCAGATTATTGAGTTATTTTTACATGACTCTCTCATTTGGCCTTCATTTTTACTTCCATCCCAGTTTGCACTAAAAGATCATTTCAACATAGTTTTAGTGAAATCAGTACACTCAAAAACACTGCGGCTTTTGTGACTGACATTTTCAGAGGAAAAAAAGTCCTTTTATCAAAAAGCTCCTCAGCTGGCGGACAGAGTCAGAAGAGCTGTTGCTTTCAAAGCCCCAAACTCTATACAATATTGAAAACCTCCTATTTGAATCAAGGAAAATCTGTACCAACTCTAACTGCAAAATATGCTATTAAAGGACAACCACACTGAGGATGGAAAGTCAGAATTTCTGGGGAGAGTATCCACAGTACAGGGTTCTCTGAGGTCATTAAGGATGTTCCTTAGATGACTGTTACTTCCAACAGTTAATAACCTGAGTTTCTTCAAACTATTGTCAGCATAGAGTTAATGGTGAATTTGAGGTAAATCCTCAAGCTCTACAACTGTAAAGCATACGATAAAGCATACCTAAAAGCCAGGAGTGAATGGTCTCCCCAGTGATGCCACTGGAAGATTTTTTTCTATTGGGAATCCCAGCATCAATTTAAAATGAGTATTTTTTTAAGAAGGGTGAAGCATAGCAGATCTTACTGTTCCATCTACAACTCCTTGTGATTCATCCTACCCAAATTTAAAAAATACTATACAGATATCTATTTCTGAGATAGTCACTCAAACTTCCTTTATGATCAAAAGAAATGGCTATTTTTAGAGCACAGTTTATCTGACCTATTTTAGATGTGCACTTCTGATTGAGATTAATTAAGCCCCAATTTCCATTAACTATACTGACTACCATATTGCTGCTGCCTGTAACAGGGAACAAGGGTGAATTGCTCACATGTTGATACTTACCAAGAAGATGAAGCCAACTATGTAACTTCAGTCTGGAAAAGAATCTCTGTGAATTCCAAGTGATCTGCAGGGCAGGTCCTAAGGAATGGTAGTGCGAAAGGATGCATCCATCCAACACACTGCCAGGAGTTCTCTCCAAGGATTTGTAGGCTTTTGTACACTGAACTGTAAAGACTTACTTCTAAAACCATAACACTGACTGTGTTTGAATAAGAAGGGAACTAAGGACATTTCTGACTTTCCTCAGTCTTCTTGATCTAATCTCATGAAGATTAGGGGAATTGACAAAGCCTTTTGCTTTTCCTTTGCTCCTTCATTATGCTCCCTGCATTATGATTTGCAGAGAAAGGAAATCATAACACATGTCTGAAAGGGAGATGTGGTGTGCTTTGGTTAAGTCCATAATCCAAATGACTGAGGAATGAAACATCTGTATCTTATCAGTAAGTCATCCGTGATGTCTCTCGGGGCAACTTTGCTAACCAAAGTTGCTTGGGTGACATCAGGACAGCAAGCAGAGAACCTGGGATTTGAAGATCTGTCAAGAACTGTGCTAATGAGCTTTGATCAGCTCACAGTAACACAAGATTCAACCACGATTGGTATCTGTATATGTTCATACTGAATGAAGAGTTAATGAAAAAACATAGTTTTTCTATTCAAGTATAAATTACAATCTATATGGGTGAGTGAGAAAATTTAGCTCTGTCTGTGGATTATGTCAGTATTATTGAGGAAGTAAAATTTGGTTTACTGTCCAGTTTTAAAATAATTCTTTTTTATATGTAGTATATACATAGCTTGAAGAGGAGAGGAATATTGTCCTCAGAAATAATTAGAGAACAAAAGCAAGTAATCTCTGATGGCCTGTCTGCAATTAACTAGGGGATCATATCACAGTGGTAACACACCCCTAATTTGGACTACTTCCATCCTAATAGGACAACCAAGGGGCTTAAGTGGCAGACAAAAAATCTAACCAGGGAGGATGATCCAGAAGGTATTTTTTTTCCAAGACACATAACAAAATTGACAGTGTTTAAGATATTATTTCTGTACAGGTCCTACATCTTCAGAAGAAAATTAGAGGAGAGTTAAAATGAAATTTCAACGAGGACAACTTCAGACATAAGGGTCATTAAGGGGCATACATAATTAGATGTTTATGAGGAGGAGAAAAGCACTAAAAAACCTTGTACACTTATGGGTAATTTGAAGACCTAAAGAATGCAACGTGTGATGCCACATGAAGTGACTAAACCAGGAGCATGACCGTGACTTGCAGTAAGCACAAAAATGGACTGAAACAGTCCATAAACATTCTCAGAGCAATAGAAAACCTTGTAGTGAGTGAATGGAATGGATTATTAACTTAAACACTGAAGTCCCTCATGTCACGATACTGTCCAATTTAAACACATGATAGGAAATCAGAAACTTGTGCTAAATAAACAGTAAAGCTTATCTGATCAGAGTGGAGAGGTTGTTTTGACATCAGGTGAAGCAGTGACTAAGGTTAGTACTTGGAATGGAGGAGTTGCTTCTGAGCTATGAATTTCTCCCCAAAAGCAAGTAAGTGGGTAATAGGACATAAACAAATTTCATGCAGAGTAATAATACTCAGTCTTTGAGTAGTGAAAATCTCCTGTTGAGCCAACATAAATGTTTTCAACAGCAAAAACTTCGTCTACACTGACAGTCCACTTGAGGTTTCAACTCCACAGGAGGTTGGTACTGAGGCTTGATTTGTTTATCATCCATAGTTCTTCCTTTCACAAAACGTAGCAGGCTGGATCTGCAGAAGGCTGGATCTGCAGACACCTAACTGGTGTTGCTGGAGGGAACATAAGGACATTACTGATTACCACCTTAAGCCCATCTGTCCTTGCAGTGGCACGGACATGGGTATTCATCTTGCTCAACACCAGGCATCTCTGTGTGGGGTAGCCACCCTAGTTTCCCTTCATAATTAGCAGACAGAAATAGACATCTCCGGGCTGCGTTTCATCTGAGAAAATCCTGATGTCTGGTGCTAGAAGTGCCTGTTTCCTTCCACTCCGAAAGAAACCTGTATTGGCTTGCTCAGATGGAGCCTTCCTATCTTGTAGAAACTGGCTTTTATTATGGGAGTGACCAGTGTCAGAAGGAACAGAAAAGTCCATGGGGCTTCTTGGAGTATTCCTAGCCATAGGGGCAGGGAGGATACGTAGGCAGCCCAAACCTAGGGTGAAGTTACATTGCTCGTAAAGATGTTGTGGATACAAGTTTCACATAGGGCATTACATCAGTCCTGAGACCATCCAGGCAAGGCAGACCACAAACACAGCCGTGACTGTGTGTCTGTTTCCGTCTAACGCTTGGACCACGTGGAGGTCTGTGATCCTGTAATAGCAAAGCAGGCTCGTCTTTGTCAGGCAATTCCAGGCTTGTAATATTCAATCAAGTATTGCTGGTTTTAATCTCCTTGTTGATGAATTAAGGACATTGCACCTATGAAGCACATGTGAAATGCTTCCAGATCCAAAAAAATAATATTTTATATACTTTTGCAAAGCCGATTGACTCCATTTTCACCTCACCTTATACAGAGCTTGCATCTGCACATGTGCAGCCCTACTGCAATCAGGTGCTGCTATCTCTGTGCAAAATAAGTACTTCATTTACAAGAGTTGAAAATCTATATCACTGTTCAAGAAATGATCTGACAGGCCAACTAAGCAGTGCTTTACAACATTTTCTGATAAGCAACAGCATATAGCCTTTTACAACATAGCTGTGTTATTCCTTCATTCTGTTGGCCACCTCAGGTCCATCATAGTCTCATGAGGAAAGAAGGGGAGGGAAGAGGAGAGGGCAGAGGAATAGAGGGGACAGGAGGGGAAGAAAAGAGGCTGGTCTTTGGACATTTCCTTTGAATTTGCATTTCTTTGCTATGCTACTGAATTGCATAGCCATTCTGAGATTTTTTCTGATAAAGTCAGTATATGATGTTCGTAAGGAAAATTGACTCCAAGATTGATTTTTTTTGCCCTACCTTCCCTTTGGGAATTGGGATCATCTTATAATATATCTCCTGCAACTTTTGTGTGCTAATGGCTGGAAAAAAAGCAGTTTTCTCTTTATCTGGTCATTTTAGTTCCATCCGGCCCTAAATTGCAGGTTCATCAGATCTTTTTCCATTGTGCTTCCCTTATTTGACTTCAACCCCAAACCTTCTGTTTTTCTGGCAGCAGATCTTGCTCCTTCTTCCACCCATAATGATTCTGTGGCCATTTTTCTTCTATGAAAAATAAATAATTATGGCCATTTTTCTATCAATAAAAATAAATAACTAAATAAAAAGAAGACAGCAAATTCCTGAAACCCAATGATCACAAAAGCCAAGTGTCTTCTGTCTTGCTGAAAGGGAGGGAGGAAGAGTGTTCTTTAATCCAAACTTTGTGATATTCTGTTACATTCAAGCTGTGAGGCAGATGTTCCCTGATGAGCAATTAGCAAAAAATCTGTGACTTGAAATCATAAATCAGTACTTGCCTCTGATCTACAGGGTTGAGAAGTATATCAGGGCATAGGAGGCTACAGACATCACCTTAATGAGATGTGCTAGCTAACTGTAAAACTTCTTTGAACAAGGAGTTTGATCCCAGGGTGTGCTGGAAGCCTTCTGAGCAGCCTCCACTCTCATCAAGCCAGCACTCCCCAAGTATCTTCAAGCCCTTCTCACAGACACAGAAAACAGGCTGCTGAAAAGGTCATTCCTTTACCCATGGCAGGATCAAATACACTCATGGCATGTTTGTCAGATTTTTGTTTAACACGTTCTGTAAAGCTCAAGCAATGGCAGTCTCTCAGTCTCTCTGGGCAACCTATACCAGTGGTTAACTGTATTTGTCTTCAGCAAAACTTCCCTGTGAACTGCAGTATTCCTTGGTGCAATGAACTTAAGCCTATTATGTCTTATCCTAGATAATTCCTACCCTCTCTGCAATGATTTTTGTTATGTGCAGTATTACACAACAAATAGTACAAAGACTCCTGGGGCCTAGTGAGTGGAAAGAAAAAGTTGAATTTTGTAACAACGCTTCAGCATCTATTTAAAAACTGGTACAGAACCTTGAGTGACAAAAAAAAAAAAAAAGTTGATTGGGTCACTGCAGAGATGCCATTGAGACATTAGCCCAAGCAAGTGATGACAGCTAATTGCTTGAAATTAATGGTATAGTTTCTATCTAAGTATTCCTTCCTAAAAAGAAAATAACCAAGCAATAAGAAGCAAACACCCAAATGAAAGCATCAAGCTAGATATGAAACAGAAAAATTAGAATGAAAATATTCAGGGGAAATTAAAAGATGATTCAAAGATGACCTAGGTGTATGCACTGTCTTTACACTAATGCAGAATTTGTTTTAAACAGCTGTAAACATAATCATGCATTTAGAAAACAGAGTTGCATGTGTAACAGCTGCCTTCCAAAAAAGTGTTCCAAGGATTTACACAGCTAGAGCTAAATAAATTCATAGCCTGCTCTAATGGATTGGATTTTGAACTATAACTGATGACTCATGTCCTCTGGATCTGTTAGAGATAGGAAAAAGCAATATACATAGACCAATGTGCCACAGGAGTGTTTCCTCATACTACAGCTTAGGATGAGTTCTCAAAGCAGCTCACTCACCAAAGAGCAACTAAGCATAGAAGAAGAAGTCAAATTATGCAGCCTTTTTTTTTTAAATGAACCTTACACCTGTTTTCTTTTTTTAGGAAAAAAACAGTCCAAGAATCAATGTTATGCTGATTTAAAAGTACAGCTATCATTGATTGCAGAATGCAAATATCTGTATTGATTATTCTACGTCCCTCTCCTCCTTGCATTTCAAACATATTGTGTCTCTGTGTACCTTTCAAACTTGAATACATATCACCTAATTAGTTGGTCGGAGAAGTAAAGTGCATCTGATCAAGATTTCATCGTGACCTTTGATGTGTGTTTCATCCTTCCTCTTCCATGCCATTTCACTTTCAAAGTCTGCTGGATGTTGTTAAGGACTTTGAGCAGCCGTCTGAATTCAGTGTCTGCTCGCTGACACTGAATTCGCTCGCTGACAAGGTTTCCCAACCCATAGGGAGGGAACAGGAGAGAACTGCCAGGTTGGGGACAGGGAGAAGTCTGACATTTCAAATCATCTTCAAGAAACTTTAGTGCAGTCAGACACTGGGTGGTAGGTTTGGTTTCTTTTCAAAAAAAGTGGAAACCAGGGTAAAAAATCACTGTAAATACAGAACATAATTCTGAGATATTATAAGGTGGAAGATAATATAATACTTCCACTTATACCATTGCTCTGACAGATGCAGTAGTAGACTGGATAAAGATCATAAAACATTAGCACTTTTAGGGGAATAGAAAGATTTTTGTATTGAATACCTACTATAAAGTCAATCCGCTAACCTAATGTCAATCCGCTAACCTAATTATGGGATGGAATAAATATTCTGTTCCCATTTAGGGTGCACATCATGATAAAGACATCATTTGTTGCACTTTTGTTTTATCTTCTCCAGAGAACAGTAGATGGGAATGAGGAAATGGGTGTCAAACAAGAATGAAATAAGAATGGGCTAAGTTCAAGGTGAAGTCATTGTGCATTTTCATAATGCTTAGAAAGCTACGTGTTCGACTACAGAAAAACTAGATAAGGACACACAATGAAGATAAATTCCATAGCAGAAAACCATTAAATATATCTGGGGCAAAACCAGCAGTACATATTTCAGGAGACAACACATCATTACTGCAAACTTTCTTTTATTTGCTTGTCTTTATCCTCCTTACTCAGTTACGGAGAAACAAGACATAATTCATTCACTCAAAGATACCTACTTCACAGTAAAGTAAATTGTTCTTTAGGCACCATCAGCTCTACTGTTTACCATTCCATTTGATGATAAAGGGAGCTCATGGTGACTAGCTGAGATGTAGATGTCATCTTCTTTGATGCTAGTCAGATGGAACTGATTCTGTCAGTCCTGACTACCTGCTCTCTGCAAAGGACTGACATCAGCTTAGAGGTTCTTTGAAGCCAACATTACAGTTATCAATATCATAATTATGCAAGATTGAATGTGGTTGGAAGAAATTTGTACATTCTCACAGTCTTCTAGATGACTCCGTGGGGAAGACAAGGCTATAGGTGAAGAAGGTCCATCGATTTCATAAAGTCATTCTGTGATGTGGGAGGAATGGTGGACCACCACTCAATAAAAAAACAAACAACCAACCAACCTACTTCTATTGTCACCTTCTGAGTCTATACAAGGGAACACCAACATAGCCATGGTGGAGTAGCTGTGCTATTAAGACAACCAAGGCCTATTTGCACATGAAGGAAAGGTTGGAGAGGATAAAGCTCTCGAGTGAAAAGTAGATTGCACTGTTCTACCTTCTACATCTCTAGTGGCTCAAATAGTTCAACATTTCTTCACTCCATGGGCTAAAACACAGCCTGATTTTTAAATATAAAAGCTAGCCTATGGGTTGCATTTATGTTCCTATACAATCAGAATATTATTCCACTGTCTAATGTAAATGTATACAAATGAGGCCGGGGAGTAGTGAGGTTCATAAAGATTTGGGTACTAGCAAGGAATAAGACTAATTCTTGTAAAAGTGGGGACATGGAAAGGAATTGTGAGCTACCCTGGAGGTCTCAGCCACATACGACACTTCTAGACATTTTGGTTTTGCAGCACAATCGCCTCCTTACATGGTGTGTATAATTGAATTCCATTACAATCTGGTTTAATTTCTACAGAATTGCACTGCTTTAACTCTGTACAGTTAACCAGCACTAGGTAAAGTGTTTTTCTTTCTGCAGCTTTTTCCTCCAAAGTGCCATATTAACATTGGCTCAGATTTTAATCTGATTGCCAAGGTAGTAATGATTCCTCCAATCAAATAATGCAGGCACAATGCTGACCCAGGATGTATCTCAGTTCACAACTGAAATTAATTGGTTAGCATAGTAGTGTAAAGCTCCCATCTGAAGTCCTTGTTGATTTTTTTATCATCAATCAGATTTAATCTAAGCTATTAATCTCAAATCTTTTCACTTGTTTCCACTTGTTTTCACTGTTCTTCACTCTTCCTTACTTCTCTTTCTTCATATCCTTTTCTACAACCATGTTGTGCCTTTTTCCATTTCCCCTTAGCCATTTAAATTTCAATATGGATTAGGTATTTACTTTATCTTCAGATCGAAGCATGGGAATTCGTGACATATGTATTTTTTTCCTTCAGTTTCTCCTTCCCATTATGTTTCTAAAATAATACAATGGCATAAGATGCCCATGCTAACGTCTCACTGTCCATCAGTGTAATAGTACTTCTCTTACCTTCATTTTACTTAAATGTACTGCTGCATTTTTATCCTCTAGTCTGCAGGCTCCTTTTTCTAATATTTCAGTTCTAAATGGGAGATTTAAAAAAAAAAATTAAAACTAAACAGTTTATTGTACAGCTTTTATCTATGAGTCCTCACCTGATTTTCAAAAAATGAGCAGAATTTGGTAACAGTAAGACCTTGTTCCTACATACACGCAGGCCTTCACCTTGGCAAAGGCGGGTCAGTGGAAGGAGATGATGGATCTCTAATGCCCTGTACAGGAAACTATGCTGATTCTCTATTGCCTATGGATTGTTCAGCAACATATATGTGTTTCACTTTTTTTTAAATTCAAATCAAATAAAAGCATAATACCTTCATAACTTTGTCTTCAGTGGGATAACTTTAACATAGTGGCATAGAAGAAAAGGGAGAAGAGAACATCCCAGTAAAAGAATGCTCATCAAAACTACAGTTCAATACTACGCAGGAGTGCAAAAAATTACTAAATCTCTTGTACAGAATTTTCTCTTCTGAAAAATAAATAAGGTGCTTGAGTCTCATAACAATGAGTAAGACATTCAAGGTAACAGGACTAAATGCATCCATGTTACACTGAAGTTCAGCACATCATATTCCAACGTACTAACGTACTGTCTCTTGAACATTTCAGCCACGAAAATGAAAAGTGGTATTAGTGCTTACATTTTTAGAAGCTCTTTCTAGGATCTTTCTTCTTCCTGAACATTAGCCAACCATCAGTTTAGACATCAGGTTATCCCTCTAGCCCCTAGCGCTCTGCCAGCCCAGACAGCCATCGGTTTCTGCAAGACTTGCAACATCTGTCAACCCTGTATGGGTGTCTTGTATATCCTAAGGTGTCTCAGATAGTACTAGACAACTAATTTCAGGCAACTGAATTAAGTCCCAGAGAGATATTCAGTTGGCCAGATGCAGACATCTCTCTAGGGTGAGCTGAGGAGCTCCCTAAGTTCCAAAGGCTCTGATGGCGACAGCTCCCTCACCTATGGCTACCTGCACACAAATATGAGTGTGTGTTTTATTCTGGGAACTGAATTGTCCCTTCTAAAAGCATCCTCCTCTTTTACTGTTAGTGGACCTTTGCGTGTATCCAGAAGGTTATTCATCACATCCAAAGACAGATGTAGCATAGATGGCATAAACTATTTTTCTACTGCTAATGGTGAATGAGTCCTATACTACTAGGCTAAACCAGGTGCCTGTTTTAGATGGCTAGGCTAGGCTGAGTCTTGCTGAAACAAAAAAAAGAAAGAAGCTTAAGTATACCCTAATCATTGGCCATAATGGTCATATACTGATATATGTTCAGGGAGAAACTGGACAAATTCATGGAAGATAACTCCATTGCAGTTTTTTAAATATCTAGAAAGATCCAGCTCAGAAAATCCCTGAAGAGAAAATGCCTGAACACTGGGAGAGCACTAGGAGAAAGGACCATATATTCTTGTGCTGTTCTTACGCTTTTCAAAGCATCTACTTTAAGTCACTGTTGGAGACTGGGTCACAATATGTTTTACCCTCTTCCAGCACAACCATTCCTCCATTTTAAGGTGTAATGTTCTCTATTTTCATCTGAGACAGTTGTTGAAATTCACTTTATAGACAGTGACGAGAAGCAGAAACTTGTAGGGCATGACCCATCTCACTCTGAAGTAGATTTCTAAAGTAAGTCAGATGGATTGTGCTCTCCTGGGCCAGTTCCTCTCCACTGGTTATTAAAGCATTGCTGGATAAGTAGCTTAGGTGTAGGTGTCTATATCTTAGCTACCTAAGGTTAGATCCCATTCAAATGAGAGTTGAGTTGTATATAGGACTTGTCCATTTGTACACTTGTATATTTGGAAATTAAAATAAAAATGTATGAGCAGTTAACTGTATCCACAAGAACTGCAGAGTACAAGAGGAAACAGTTCATACTTGCCAAATGGGTGTCAGAAGACTGACAGAAATCTTGTAGTCACTGGGTTATATCCAGCACACAAAAGCACCATCCTCCCAGCCTACACTCCTTGCTGATGCCGTTCACCACCTTTCTTTAACATCCTTAATTTAGGTGCAAACAAACTGGGACATGACCCCTTCCTTTTCTATTTGTTCTTCACGGCACAAATCCAGCTTCTATTCACTGCTAAATTTGGATGTATTTTAATGGCAATTGTTTCACACCCTGAATGTTGAGACTTCAGGGAAGAGGAGGACTGTAAATAAGTACTGAGTTTATTTAGTTATTCAGTTAATTAGTCTATTAACAATCAAAACCATGTATTGATTATTCTAGGGATAGTAGATTATTTGCTAATTATACTGAGAGACTTGATTTACCAGAGATGCACAACATCAGCAAGATCCAAAATAAAAGCATGTCCATTTCTTTGTGGAATAATCCCCTTAAAAAATGGAATTTAACAAATCAAGCTAAAATTTAGAGAGGGTCCTATCAGCGCCTCTGAGTCCAGTGGTTTGAGCCTGGGGTGAGGGTGAAGGTTTACCCTTTTGAGGTCTTCAGTGGGAGGAATATAACACTCATATCACATATGAGATGCGCTCATATCATGCATGATACAAAAACTGTGTACAAAGCAAAACAAAACTAAACAAAAACACGTGCACAAAGCTAAAGAAAACTCAAAGAAATTAGCTAAAAGCCACCCGGTTGTTAGTTGCTGTTACAACCAAAGTAAAACAAAGCTCCAAGAAAACTGAGGCAAGTCCAAGCAAAACCTGACCACTCCAGGGGCTTAATACTGAGCCTGTGGGCTGGCACGAGCAATGGCCATTTACATTTATGGTGCTGCTGGGCCACAGACTATTTCTGCTGTCTAATGGAAAGAAACCATTAAGTACACTTCACTGTTGAATTTGAAAAGCTTTTTTGGAAGAGACTGATGAACCCACATTTTCATAAAGAGCTTCTGTGAATCTCACTACTAACGCCTATGAAAGCATATCCTTATTTCTTTTTTGGAAGATAAGAGATGACTCAAACATTATTCTTTTTCACTACTTTTTCTGCTCCACTTTTCTTTTGTTTGTCAAATGTAAGAGACTGTCAGAACTACAGAATATCAAGCTTACTCGTTCTTTTTCCTTTTTTTTTCAGCCTAACCTACTGTGTGATCTTGAGCTCATCTTTCTGTACCTGTCTCTTCACCTGTAAAATCAGATAGCAATATTTTTGTAAGGTATTTCCGTCATCTGGAAAAGGTTATTTATCACAGCTTTTCATAGAAATATACAGTACTTGTTATATACTTGAGATACTTTGAACAGAAGCATTGGTGAGTTCTGCTTGTGGAATTTTTTTCAATGTTGTTTCATATGAAAACCATTTAAGAAGTAAGACCTTGAACCCAATCCCTTGGAAGTAAGATGTGGTCTATTAATTTCTTTATTTCAAGCCCTAAAGGTCATATCATTATTGGAACAGTTTCCTGATTCATACCTCTGAATATATAATCAACATTTGTTTAGTGAAAAGAAAAGAACTGGCATCTCTTGTAGGAGTGGAGGCTGAATATTATTTGATAAATGTGGAAACTGAGCATTGATATAAAGATTAAGAATATTACGAGGAAAAGGTTTTGAGAAGTGGGTAAAAGATTTTTTTTCACTCCTCTGTTGATGTACATAAAATCATTCTTCATTGTTTACACTGGAAGAAAGTAGTAAAATTCTACAGTATTTCAATCACTCTGTATTTAAGTGGTACCTTGCAAGTCTCCCAGTTATTCATTATATTGTTTTACCTATACTCAGCAAATTATAGTTGCTAATTAAGTCATCAATTTTAGCATTGCTACCTGTCCCTTGTTGCCCTTGGGATTCTGACAGGGAAATTTTCTGTTATTTGAGGGAGAAGGGAGGGTAGAGTGTGGGGGGAGGATGCAGAGAAACAGCATGTCCAAGTTTTAGTTCAGAAGCAGTTTATGGATACTATAAAACAAAATTGAATACTTGTGACAATGTGCTCCCTGCCGTCCCCAACCTGACCTGTATTCCCCGTAACCCCACTCAAGTGGTAACCACCAGCGGTGGTCGTAATGGATGTGTCTGGGCGTGATGGGTGCATCTGGCTCAGAGTGGATTCGGGGGAGACAGGTAACAACCCAACAGCCAAGGGCTAATTTGAGCAATGCGCCCACCTAACCACAGTGCTGGTCAAGGTCCGACTGAAGCCAAGTTTGGCAGAAACTAACATCTGTAGTCAGTATGCAAATATGACTATGAGTAAGCTCTCCTGCACGGCAGCGGGATGCACGCGAGGACCTCCCCTCGAGTAGGGACGCCTCTCAAGGTTACACCTCGAGGTTGAGAGAATCCTTATCATGTCAGATACTCGGTAAGTGAATAGGGAATAAGAGCACTGAAACTTTGAAATCTTAGCTAAGTGATATAGAGTGATTGTGCATATATAATCTCAGACATAAGCCTTTGACCAAGTCTGGGAGTAAGTCTGGATCCAGCTGCACGTAAACTCCCCTCTGAGAAGGAGTTTAGAATGCAAGAGGGGTCTTTCTGAACCTCTTGACCCAATGGGAGGGTCTCCCTGACAGTTTTGTCTGACCCTGTCCTCTATGCAGTAAATAATCAAGTGTACCTTGCCATTGAATCTTGTTAAACCACTGTCACATTTACCATTGAACTTTGTTAACTCACTCGTATATCAATAAAACATGTCTTTGCTTCCCTCTTGTGAGTGAAGTGCTTGACTCCCTCCGTGACAATACTGCATTCAATCTGTCCTCTATCTTTTCTCTTTAGCAGTTAGTGGCTCCTTTCATTTAGTCTTAAAGCATTCTGAAAGACATTAGAAATGGAAACAATGTATAAAAATCTTTTTGCATTTTTTTTTTTTTTTTTACGAGAGAAAAGTGCCATTCTAGTCTACACAGTTTTCATGGGCAAAACATTTTTGCAGAAAGCAAATATATGTTATACAGTTTACAAAGACTTAGGCTGAAATGATGCTATGTGCATTAGCTCTACTTAGGACACCAGAACAGAATTAATGTCTACCTTAGGAAAAAAATGGTTTGTGTCTGGGCACAAATATCAGGGATTCCAAGTCCAAAATATGGGACTTTCACACAAGTGCCTGGCACTAACTAATAGTCTCGCAAATAACCTGGGGGAAGGTGGCCAGCTCCTTGAAAAATAAAAAGTCACATGGGGACCTACACAGTGATGCCAACATCTTAGACATATCCCCTTTCCGTGCTCCAGCTGTCTAAACACTAAATGGGGAAGGAAGCACAGCCTCCTGCCCAGCTGGAAACTGGCTTACAGGGCCAAGCACATCCCAAGCATGCTCAGCAGCTTAAAAGGCCACCAGTTCATCCTTAGAAAGCTTGAAGACTTCTCACAGGTTCAGAATAATTTGTAAGGTTCCAGCATGACTGAAAGGAAGCAAGTGTGGGAGCTAGTTGGGCTTTTGTCTGGCTGTTCCTGACTCATACAGACACAGCCAGCTGCCTCCTTTTGAGAAAAAGACTAAATGTGAAAGTCAAAGTGTGTGAATGAAATATACACATAGAGTTTACATCATACCATTCAGCCAAGCAATTAAATACAGGATTATTCCTCAGGAGACGTACTTCCATTTGCTGGACTTTGAGGCAAAGGCAGATATATTGACAAAAACCATCTGAGGTCTGATCTTGTGTGTGAGGCAACACATGTATTCAACTCTTCCCTATCAATTAAATCTGTAAATCAGGGACCCTCTGCAACTTCCTTAAGCCAAAAAAATGGCAGGCCATGCCATGGAGACTTCTATTAGGAAATCACATTGGCTGTAAGCAAAGATTCTTGTACTGAAAGAAGAGAACATGCTATAAATATAAATATAAGTATAAATATAAATATAAATACAAATGCAAATATAAATATATGTTTAAGTATTTTAAAGTAGAGAAAAACCTACATCTGTTTATCGAACAACCACAAAGATACATGAACCAATTGACTCCCACCAAACAAGAGTGAAATATCTTGTTCCATTTTTAATGCATAAGAACTCTATCCTTCCCTTCGCCTTACACCCAAGTGATTCTTGTCTGTTGCTCTGAAACATCTCTTGTTCCTATCAGATTAATTTATTTTTTTTCCCTCATAGGTAGGTATTCCATACTCACTATAAGACATCTGTTTCTACCACTACTGGGCATACAGATCATTACTTAAATTTCATCTTGATCCCTTTTTTCCAAACCTTCTCTTGGGTATCTCTGTATACTCAATATGCTCTTATTTTTACACAGGAGCATATGCATCTGATTTGCAATGTAGGAAAAGAATACAATACACTCCATTCTTCTCCCAGCTCTTCTAAGAGTGCAAAGGCATCTTCAAATTATTTTCCTGAGCTGAACTCTCTTATATTTAACCTCACCCTCTCCCAAGAGAGTTGCATCTGCACTTCTGTACTCTTTCCTTTATTTACTGGCTACCCTGTTGCAATCATGACTGTTTTCCAAGACGCAGGGAGAAAAGTAGAAAAATCATATTGAGATAGCCCTGAAAGACTAGATTTGGCTGAAGTGACTTGCTTTTGATTTCTCTTCTCCAGTTGCATTGCAAAGGTCAGAGGAAGGGTAAGCTCCCTGATGCTTCTTGGGGACAGTGATATATACTCCTCCCTACTTTCCTCTGTTGTCCTAAGAGACAGAGATTTGCAAAGCAAGATTCGGCCTCCCTGAATGGGCATTGGCCTTTGTAGGTCCCTTTGTCAGTTGTGCAGGAAAAGACAATGTATCCTTAATACAGACCCTAAGTGAGGTGTTTAAGGCAGGATGGATAGAGGCCCATGTCCCAGTCCATTAAAGATATGGACTGAGAACCATGGAAGTGATGTCAGATAATATGCCAACATCACCTTGAGGAAGGAGGAGACACTACTGGAAAGCAGTTCTTTTGAGTATGCTGGACATTGGTGTCATCAAGCTGTTTCCTTCTATTTCTTGAACTTATGCTCTTGTGAGGATCATTTGGGTACAAGTTGCTAGGTTTAAAAAAAATCGTCTGAGATGGCTCGATGCTAGAATTGTACGGTATATGCCCGAGCAAGTTCTTTTCTTAAAAAATCGTTTGTCAAAACTGACATGTTCTACTGGAAAAAGATTGATTTTAAAGAATTTCTAGAGCAAAAAAATCAGAGAGTAAGTAGTTGTATAATTCTTTTACAGAAATATGACCCTTTGGTTTAGAAAGTATTTTTATTTCTTTGCTTTGAAATATCTTAGTTTTTTATTGTTGGAAGTAGGCTCAAATGTATTCAGCCTCATACAGAGGAAAAGAAGGGGATTTTCTGTGTATGAGCTATGTAAAGATTTTAAATTTCTGAATCCAAATTTGAAATGATAGAGGACTATCTTATGGTCATGAGAAATAAGCAATGCATTAGTCAGCTCAGTGGAGGACTTGACTGCCTTTATAACCTCCATTTCCTTTATGCTGTACCAGAAAATGTTACTTATGCAGCCCCAACAGTAATGAGACTGCCTGACATTTCAAGGCACATCTAACAAACATCAGCATAGAGAAACAACCTTCTCAGCACAGTTTCAGGCGATTAATTTGTCTTCATCCACAGTAACTCACTTCAATGTCACAAGGATTAATTAATCAATGTTGGTAAACTGGTTATAGGATGAAACTCTATTAGATAGTTTTATTAAATTTAGTTTGTTTCTACACTTCGGGTTTTTGTTGGTTTTTTTTTTTTTTGTTAAAAGCATGAAAGTCTTTGTGCTGCATTTAAAAAAAACCAACGGGGTCTTAATGCTGTTCTAGCACTACAAAAATCAGTGAAATATTTGTCTTATCCAGTGTGCTGGTTTTGGCTGGGATAGAGTTAATTTTCTTCACCGTAGCTAGTATGGGGCTGTGTTTTGGATTCATGCTGAAAACAGTGTTGATAACACAGGGATGTTTTCCTTACTGCTGAGCAGGGCTTACACAGAGCCAAGGCCTCTTCTGCTCCTCACCCCACCCCACCAGCGAGGGGGCTGGGGGG
>JAVKLA010000053.1:42260955-42272280 GCA_034782735.1 Sagittarius serpentarius | reverse complement strand
ATTCTCCCCCCCATCCCACTGGGTGGGGGGAGTGAGCGAGCGGCTGGGGGGGCTGAGTTGCGGCTGGGGTTAAACCATAACATCCAGGGAGAAGTCCTCTTGGAAGTTATACTGAAGTAAAAATATCCAGATTCTCTTGGGATGAAAAAAGTGCGGTTGCATAGTCTGTGAACTATTATGACATGAAACAGTCCTATCCCAGCATTGGGCTCTGAAATACTGTTTCTCATAATTTTACAGAAAAAAACATGAATTGGCAAATGATTCTTTCCAGTGTAAGTATAAGAATATTGTAAGTGGCAAAGTCCTCATGGTGCTCTTTGATGATCCCTTAAAGAGAAAGATGAATATGCCCAATTTACAGTGTACCTTCCTATGAAATTTTTTTAAGTCGCTATGTCAACCTCTACCACTAAACAGAAGCAGAACATTAGACCATAGTGAGATTTTAGTTTCTCCATTCAGAAAAAAAATTGACAAGTTTTCTCCCTCTCTTGCCTCTGTAATGTAAGATGTATCTGACAAAGGTATAAAGTGTTATTGCAGGAGAACAGGAGAATTTTCTACTTATTTTGTACTGGTTGTAAGGAGTCCATTAAGGACAAGACATAGTAATCACCTTTAAGTTCAGTGGTAACAGATTCACCCTCCTGTGTTCCCACAGAGAGAAATTAATGTTTCAGGCTTTATTGTGAAAAACTGGAAAAAAATAAACAGAACAGATGATTAAATTTTAGCCCACATAAGGCCAGTGCGAGTTTTACCATTCATTTCAATGGGATCAAGAATGTAACCAGTGCTCTGTAAAATCTAGTGCTGAAACTTCTGTTAGAAGGCACATTCATGAAGGGGCTATCACAGAAAATTACAGAAAATAACTTTTGCAGCAACAAAACCCATCAAGATCAAAAGGGGCGAGTTGTTACGCATTCCTGGAGAGCCCTGCCATGCTCTTTTCTTTGTGCCAAAACCAACAATAAAAACTAGTGAAAAAATATAAAAGAAGCTCTTGAAGGGAAGGAAGCTGTATCACCTTTAGACCAAAAACACCAACAAACCTGCATTCCAAAGTGAACAACTAAGAGATTCTGCCCTTTCTGTACTTTCAGATTGATTGTTGTCCCACCTACCCCGTAATGCTCACTTCAATTCAGTTCAGGACAATAGCAGTTGTTTAAAAATACATGTATGTAGCTCAAAACCGCAAACTACTGTATATTTACTGGAAATGGATGTCTTAAACAGAAAGGGTATGGTGCAGGCAGCATGATGAGGGGAGGGTGACACAATTGCCAATGAATTTAACTTTATTTAAGTTTAATTCAGAATCTATGTCACCATTCTTATTTGCTGTTCTTTCCATTAAAATACTATATCTGAATTCTGTTCTCATAAAGCTGTTGGATCCTCCCATTGACCTACAGTGTAAGGAGGATTTTTCTTTTCTTTCTCTTCTGAATATGAAGAAGCATATACCTAATAATGACCATATTTTGCTCTGTCAGTACGTTCTGACTTATCTTTTTGGCTCTTTGACTTATCTTTTTGGCTCTTTGTAGCATAAACAAGAAAACAGTAGAAGTTTCCTCGTAAAACTTTAGTGAAACAGTTTCACTCCCATGTCAAATTTGTATAAAGACTTCACTGTCTATTTTCTGTCTTCTTTGTCTCTTTCATCTGGGGGATGTATTCAATATGAATCAATGTAATCTCAGATGGTTCTTTTAACTGTCTTGTTCTTCATATGACTAAAGGTTGGTACAGATTATTTGATCATCTGTGACAGCATTTTTGGAGTGAGGAGTAAGCAAAATATGCACGTGAACTGTTTAAACAGTGAAACTCTCATTAACTTCCTCTAAGCTGACTTTAAGCCAACCTAAAATAAGATCTTCCCTAACAAACTTTTTCAGACAGAAGAATCAGGACTTGAAAGATTTCTGCTGATATAGCTGCTTGCTTGGAAGGAACGAAGTTAATATTCTTATAAACTTCAATAACTCCATAGTATGGAGAAAGAAATGCATGCAGGACTGATTCATGGGTTTATATTCTATGGCTCTGAAGGGGAAAAGTGGTGCTATGTAATCCATTCATATAGCGTGCAAGTAGGGAAAGAAGTGTCAGTGTGTTTGATATACTGATATGACAAATTAGGTCATTTGCAGCATTGTGCCTGGCTCAGCAGAGAACTTGAGTACATGCTTACCTTTGGTAAATCAACTATCCGTGTAGTTAAAGAGTTAAGCATATGCTTGAGGCTTGTGATAAATGGGTTTATAAAATCAACACACAACCGTCCATCCTGCTTCTAGTACTGAAGAAACAGAATGGATAACAGGTTATTTGACTGCTGCATTTTTTTGTTTGCAGAGTTCGTAGGGCAGCGCTCACTCCACAGTACATGTGGCCACATCCTAAGGTTCTTCCTAAATTTTTATCTAGTCCTGAATTTAGATTCAACTCATCTTCCTTTCATCTTCTGGGGGCATTTTGTAAGATTCTTAGTACTGTCAAAATCTCAGTCAACCTCACTAACATTAATTCAGGGCTTCATAAATTTCTTAAACAGATTACATGATGTGCTGGTAGTTACAGAACTTTGACTTGGGTGTGCCTTTCATGCCCTTTTATTTTCTCATCATTTTTTTCTAATGAGCTGTGGCTACCATTGATGCTTAAACTTCATCTAAAAAATGCCATCCCTGGATCAGGTATTCAGTCTCAGTATGAGGCACTTCAGTAAATTGATTAATTCTCTCCCCCTTCATCAAACCATGATCCATCTCATTGTAGACCTGGCACTGCATCCAGGAATGGAAGAAAGATGGATCGTGGACACTAGTGTCATTCAGACACTCAGAAAGGAAATTCTGATTGAAATCCACACTCTCAGACTTTCTGTCTAATGTCTGTTCAGACCAATTACTTTCTACTATATGATTTGAGGGCAACACAAAACCCAAGGGGTGAACCCCTGTATTCTTCTTACCCTAAGTACTAAATTCAAGGGCCAAATTCACACATGTATTTTTGCTCACTTGACTCTGATCCTAAAAGTTGTATTCTTTCCTGTCTCATTTTCAGGAAAAATGGTGAATCTTCCATCATAACATCATGTAGTCTGGTGGACAGGACAGTACAAGGGCAGACATCAGCTTAAACCTGTTCACACTAATCCAGAAATCAATCCCAGGTCTTCTAATGAGGAATTATGCAAACAGTGGGTGACAGTCCTGCCTTCATTTTGGGGACAGTGAGTCCTCATTAGCTCAGCTATATGCTCCATCTGGTCCTCTGCAGGGGGAAACTGTAGAGATGGTCACGAAATCTAAGCTTGAGTGTAAATTAAGTGAACAAAGATGACATAGTCTGAATACCTGGTACGGACTGACATTGAGTTTGCCTATAAAATTAAATCCTGATTGTAAATTTTATTTTTTACTTAGTTTTTACCACTATTAATTTCTCTCATCCCCTATTTCTGAGCACAGTGGCAGATTTCAGCTGAATTTCAAATAACAATAAATGTCTCAGAAGTGACTAGAAACCTAGAAACTCAGCAAGAGGGAGGGTTGAGATCAAATATTTGTAAGTTTACATCTTAGCATAATTTGGTGAATGAGTGAATCAAGCAAAAGACAGAAATCCACAGTAAAGCAGCTTACATGAGTTTTGATACCCACAGGACTACTTAGTTATTATGACGCTTAACTTAGAGGTCTCTAATCAGCTTCTTTGGTTCTCTCTCTAATTGAATTGTTCAGCAGCAAAACTAATTCACAAAACAGGAGCAGGAACTAAAGCTTGAATCACACCTTAGGTACAGGGATATACTCTCTCCCTATACATCAGGGTCTCAGCTTCTGTACCTTTTCTAATGAGATCAGCTAGTGCTGCTGTTAATGCACTGAAGACAATTAATGAACAGCATCCCAGCAGTGCTCCTTTTTCACTGATGACATTAGGTACATTAGCATCATTTCGAGTCTTTATTGTCCTTTCAGATTCAATCTGAAGTTCGCTGTAGTCAATGGAAACAAAAATAGCAAAAAAAATTGAAACCTTCCTCTCTGAAAAATATCCGACTTTTAATTATTTTTAATTTCAAATTGTAACAAAAAGAATATTTTCCCTGAGAAGAGATTTTGAAAAATCCATTTCAGGATTTTTTCATTTCAACTGACACTGTATCTTCCTAGACGCCTGTTTTGAAGAATATTGTCAATATTTTTTTTTTCTTTTTTTACCCTGGTGGCAGCAAATGAAGACGAGAGAATATCTTTTTGGACTGGTATTTATTTTGCTAGCAGTGTATTTTCCATCAGAAACTAAATCCCATGCTAAATTCCCAGTCAGGACCCATAGAAATCTTTCAGTGGGTGTTGGATCCATTCTCACAATATATATGAGGAAAGGGAATGTTGTTACATAGTCTGGCAAAGTTTTATTGCTGGGGAAAATAAGCCTGTAGGACATGTTTTTCTTTCTGTGTAATATCTAGAGTGTGTTTCTATATGGAAGAAGAACTAGGAAGAGCTAAGATTAGAAAAGGTCTCACGCAGTTATTCCCTGTGGCAATATATGCAAAGTAGTGTCAAGTGTCTTTATTCTGCACCACTTCCTCCCATCAAAGACATTAAATAACTTCTTATTTTTAGTGAAAATACTAATAAATGTTTTAGTACAGGCATATTTGAATGGAGTTGCCAGAGAATGTCATCAAAATTTAAGTCCTTTCCAAATTTCCATTTCAGAGGTATAATACGTTATGGATAATAAAAACTCTTGGGCAATATAAGTGACTTCATACTGTTAATTGTAAAATAGTTTTCAGAGTAACATGCAACTGAAGACATGGGTCAAATACAACTGAAAATAACTTATTGTAAGGGAACAAAATTAAAAGGGTTTTTGTTTGAAATTTAGTCTTTCTTGTTTGATTTCTTTTGTCCAGTGATACGAAAATCAGCAGGAGAGCATTAAACACTGAAGAAATAGAAGCTTTCACAGTTTTCTTCTGAAAACTCTTCAATTTGATTTGAAATATATAGCATATTTAAAACATCAAGCTATTCAGAGTATAAAACATTCACTCTGTAATTCAATCTGATCAGAGTCCTATTGGGCATATTCCTTTTTAGAAAAATTTCCAGTGTTGGTTTAGAAACGTTATCACAAAACCAGGAAAAGTACTTTTGCCTCACTGTGATTTCCACTGCACTATAACTCTGCATAGGTTGCTTTGTATGGGGGAATCTATCCAGTATTGTGTGTTTGTACAGCAACTGGAAAGTAAATATTTAATATCAGGCAATTATCACAATATTTCTTAATTATGTTACAAGTGAGAAGAATTTCTTTACGGGCAGATTTAAAAGATAAGACATTTTGAAGAACCTGACAATAGTAAAATAATCAAGGTCCCGGTTTTCCTTTTTTCAGGCACTGACTTAGAGTGTATTCTGCAGCATACATCTCCCAGCACACGCTTTCCTGGAACCGCAGGCTGCTAAAGCATAAACCACATGCTCTTTTTGTCTCCCCGGGATTCAGTTAAACCACTGAGGAGTACTCTACGATAACAGAGAGAGAGGAGAAAAAAGACACTCCGATTGCTGTAACCAGAATTTAGAACACTTGTAAAAACCTTTCACAAACTGTGACGCTGCTGCTGCTGCTGCTTTTTCATAACGATGCTCCTGTTTGGCTGCACCATTTCAGTTGCCGTTATGTTCCACCGTGCAGTGGAGCAGTCCAGTACCTGCACATGCTGCCGCCTTGTTTTCTGCTGAGAGCTGACCTCTTCTGCCTCTGCAGTGAGGCATGGGCTTTCTGTGCGTGACACCTCCTGTCCTCAGAGCCTGGTGAGAGTGGCAGCACCCCTCCAGACTCCTCATTCTCTGCAAAAAGAGCCTGAAGGTCCTCAGGCTCAGCAGCTATTGCAGTCCTGCAACCAGTCCCTCCCTTCCCAGCTTCAGGGGGTAAGCATGCCCAGCAAATTACGGGGGGGCTCTGCATGCCTCGGGGCCCTCTAGCCGAGGATATAGGGTTGTAAGGAGCTTCCTGACCTGTTTAGACACATCTCTTTGTATTGCTGGTGCCACAAATCACGGCACCTTCCATAAACACGTTGAGCTCTTCCTTAAAGTCAAGCTCTGCTTCTCATTCCTATTATTTCCTTTTAAACCATTTCCAGAACTTCCCTCGTCCAGCTGTTGGGAACCCTTTTCTAAAGACCAGATTGCGTGTATCTGTGGACAGTCCTAACAGGTTGGGTGAATAAGTGTCTCCAGTTTGAATAATGCTTACTCCTCATCTTTCCCTTCTAAAGGAAAAAAGAACGATGCTCTTGGCACTCACAGTAAACAGGATATAGTTCTAGAATACAGTTCTACGATACAGTTTTAAAGGATAGTTTGAGGAGAGTTGTTGGGTCATAAAACCACATCAATTGGTATAACTTAATACAGATGGGTAAATCTGTAAGAACAACACCTACTCAAAAATCAATAAGCACAAACTGATGAAAAACTGTCTCCATGTCTGAAGTTCCATATAAGGACACGTAAAAGAGGCAAGACCACATATATATGTATACAAGACTAAAATGACACCTATAGATGAGACCAAGATGACATATATACATAATTCTGTGCAAATAGCAGTAAAGAGGATGGGGGAATGAAATGTCTGATTTTAACTGGGGATTTAATTGCAACTGTCTGCAAGACATCTCAGGAGTTTAATAGAAGGTGCATAATCAGCAAGCTACTCTGAAATTTTGGTACAAATTAGTATCAGCAACATAGGTAGTGTGAGAAGGGAAGACAGGTTGCAAAGACATCAGGTGAATAACCTACCTGTAGCAACAAGCACTACAGAATCTTCTGGGACTGAAATCCCTGGACTAAACATGGACAGTATCATCTTAGGTGTATATTAGCAACAGGATTATGGCAGTGACTGTGAAAGGCTTAGGGAGATGAGAAAGATAGAGCAGACAGAAAACTAAGTGCCTTGCTGACCCCTACAGGTAATAGGTTGAAGCCTTGAAACATGAAATTTAGCCGAAACTGTCCTGTTAATGCTGATTCGTAGGTGCCATAAATATGCTGAAAGCAATTCACGGATTCCCAGTTTCCAAGCTCAAAAGACACTGCTGTGCTAAAGCAGTCTGGCTCCTTCTTTCCCTAAAAGTCGGAATGTCTTGCAAGAACAAGGCAAAGGCTCATATTTGACAATATCAACTTGTTTGAAGGGGTCCCAGCAATTCTGAGACTAGAATCTCAGTGAGCTATTCCAGAGTTTCATTCTGGGAACTATTTTCTTTTTATCTGCTATTGAGAAATATGTCTAATTTATATTCCAAACCATTGTGGTTTATTGTTATTTAATTTGTAAACCTGAACAGACTAAATCTGCTCCTATCCTTATTCAATAGCAGACTCACTTTTCCATAAACAGATGCCAGCCTTCAATGATACAGTAATTTCTCAGATAACATTTCAGAGAGGTGATCTTTGAATCTACAGATCAAAAGGTTTACTGCCACAGTCCTTCAGCATTTATGGAACAACTTCTCTAATGCAGACTGAGACCTTTATGCAGCATTACTTCCTGTAGTACTGGACCTAAGGGAAAAACCACTTCCATATCTGGATTTTGATATCTTTTTTATACATCTAAGGATGAGGTTAGCATTTTTCTTTTCTTTTTTTAAAAAATTTGTGGTTCTCACTAAGAGATTTTTCCACCACAGTCCACAGGTCTTTCTCAAAATTACCACTTTTCAAGGCAGAGTGGTAGTTAATGGGATTGAAGGATGTTGTTATGGGGGATCATGTGTACAGTTCTGGTCAGGGCAGGAAAATCAATGAATTCTTTTCACAGCTGTTATGGGATCTGTCAGAACTGACAGGTCTGTATCTTCCTTTGTGGGGTTTATTTTAGTTGGTTTTTTTCCCCCGTATAGATTTTTTCCCCCAAGTGCAAAGGGGCATTGCCTAGGCTCTCTTCTACTGCAGTTTTAAAAAAAAAAAACAAAAATAAATAAATCGTAGGCCTCTTTCATCTTTAGTTTCCTTCTTTGGTCATTTACAGTTCTTGGTAATATGATGGATGATATCAGTGTTGGAAAATGGCAAGGAAAACTTATGCTTCTGTTTAGCTGCTTGGATACCTCATTAAACTCCAGAGAATTGTGACAAAACACTGATTTCTCGACAAGAAAACTTTTTTATGCAGAGTTTTGATGAAACATTCATTTGTAAAATATCCTTAAATCCATTGTAGATTTTCTGAGCAAAAACAGAAAGAAGCCTTCCTGAGATGTCGAAAGCCCAGACTGAAAATTCTGCGCAGACAGGAGACCCTGACTTGCACCTCATACATCTCTGGTGTACGACGTATGCCCTGATCATGACGTAGAAGAAACAGTCTTTGAGCTGATTTGAACCTTGGAAGGGGAGACATAAAGACAGAAGCATTCATAAATGTCACACAATGAAAAGTCTTGTTTTCATTCCCATGAAAAAGAGAAAAAAAAAAGAACTTTCTAACTGTGCTAGAAAATAATTGCTAGTGACCTTGACTCAAGAAGCAGGTAGCCCTCAGAGACGAGATCTTCAGCCAGTCCTCTTGATGTACTGACAGGGCTGCAAAAACTTTGTTAAGCCTGTCTTGTGAATTCAGGGCTACTAAATTTAATATGTATTATTTTAGCAACATATATACTCTGCCTGTACATGATTGTGGATGTGCAGGTATATGAGCAAGAAAGACAAACAAAAAGAAAGTAATTGTAATTTTTTTTCCCTCCAACTTTGTAAACTCCGGAGTTTATAAGAAAAACATGGAAAAGAATACATTTTACCAGTAAGAATAAATATCCATGTGGCATTTTGCAGTCAATGCCTAATGCTCAAAAACCAGCAGGAGGAAGGATTGTTTTAACAAAGTAATTTTTCAAGTTCACCAATGTGAATAATCAAGTTACTACTGCTCTCTATCAGGGTGAATATGAACCTGTCAAAATAACAAAACCTTTTATCGACGGCAAATAATGAAGGTAAAGTGATAAAACATCTAAAGCTTGATAGCCTTCCCCAGCATTTTTCCCTGAGAAAGTTAAAGGAATGGAAAAAATGCAAATAAAATGCAATTCTCCAATTCTGCTGTGGGCTAGGAGTGATGGAGACATTAAAATAAGACCTTACTGAAAGTCTGAGTGCACCAGAATGTGTGCCTTGAAGTCTGTGACACCTCTTGGTCTGATTCCTGTCACAAAGGCTACATGCAAACTGGATATGACAGAAGAGATTTTGAATGTGAAACTCTTGCATTATAGCAGTAAAAGCGAGGATGTAAATGACATGATGGATGCTTTAATGCAGTTTCAAGGAGCTCTGAAAAAAAGCAGTGGTTAATATGGAGCCTCATTATGCATCATAGGTGCAACAGAATGCACAATGTGCTGCCACAGAGCTGAAAATACTGCTAGAAGCAGGCAGATCTGCTTGTGCTCTTTGATGCGTTATGTTTGCACATTTTACATTTCTTTGGCATTGGAAGTAATCTGTGCAAGACGTACATTTCACCATGAAAACGAAAAAAACAGCTACTTTCAAACTTTTATCAGCTGTCCCAGCAGCTTGTAGAAGAGAACAGACATCCAGCTTGTTGATTGTGTTGCATACTGATGGCAGAGAGCCGTCAGGGAGGTCATTCCCTGGCCACTTTCTGCAACATGAACATTTGAATCCGTATTTTTTTTCCCATTTTTGTTAGCACACTGTGCCACACAATCCAGGATTTTCAGTTGACGTATGGACACGTGTGTGCACACAGATGTTTACACTCATGTGGCGCTGTGTGTTTGCATGAAGGCTTTCTTTTGAAGTTTTTTGCCTATAGGAACAGAAAAACCTGATTATTTGGGAAAATGGAGAAGACAAGCTCCCCAGTCCCGTCTTCTGGTTTGTTTGTATGCTGTATAAAGTGGGAAGTTACTAAAGAAGAAAACAGAATTAATCCAGACAAGCAGAATCTCCTCCCCAGTTGTCTTATCCTCTGAGGGTTCCAGAGCTAAATTCTGCTTTGTTTCATCTCTTTCAGCCCTATCAACCATGATCACTCAGCTGGACAATGATTCAGCTCAACACAAAGTTGAGTCCACTGTAGTCCTGCTCTCCCTTCAATCTATCTGATAGCCTCATTATGAACATTATTCAAGAAAGTGGAGAATTCAAGTCTGAATCCCTTCAAGGCAAGAGGAAAAATAAGTAACCATGTAATGTAAAAGAATGATTAAATTATCCTCTCTTTCAGCTGGATCTTTCATGAAACAAGACCATGGCTACCATAGATGGAAGGTTATGTGGGAGACCTTGAGGCCAGATGGGATGCTTCAAAGCATCTCTAATGGTACTAGGAACCTGTGCTTAAACAGCTGATTCAGGTTGAACACCACCTACTTTGTGGATCCAAAATGGCTTTAGGTAGGAAAAAGATGACTGAGAAAAGCAAGACAGCAAGGCAGCCTTGTAGGCACTGCATCTGAATTGTAGGTACCTAAGTGTGTGTAACAAACCTATAGTCACTTTGGGCAGTATTCAGCTCACCTGAAGACACCAGACATGTATGCGCTGAGCATCTTCAGTTCACATTATAGATAAGAGAGTCAAGAGAGGCAACTTCATTACCCATACATAGGCATCTACTACTGTTTGAGAAGCCTTAAAATAGCTCCTCTAGACTCCAGCTGCTGCTCCAGAAGTATATGAGTCACCTCTAGGTCCTGTGCCATTTTTTAAAAACCCTATGCAGATGCCTTGGACACTCCACAGCATATCAAAGAACGCTAGGTTCCTATACTGTGTCTATATTCCTACTGAATTGTGCCCACACAGTGGAACTGAGAAAGTCGTTTGGCTCATGCTAGGGTAGACACCAATACATGAACTGCCGGCTAATTCTCTACAGTGCACTGAATGTGTTGACTAAATCCCTAGTGACGAGAAGAGAAGCATAAGCACCTACTGCACACAGCTGGTCCACAATCAGGTGTTTGAATTTGTGATCCGAATCTTAACCTTCTGTCAGGTACTGAATTGGCCAAGAGGAATTTCTGAATAATGATCTCTAGGTTCAGAAACTTAAATTCCTTCTAAATTGTAGTTTACGTTTACATGCAATTTTCAGAATCTTCCATTTGTACCGTACCAAAGTGTCCTGGTTTCGGCTGGGGTAGAGTTAATTGTCTTCCTAGTAGCTGGTACAGCGCTGTGTTTCGGCTTGAGTATGAGAAGAATGTTGATAACACCC
>JAVKLA010000053.1:42248556-42260855 GCA_034782735.1 Sagittarius serpentarius | reverse complement strand
TCCGTTCTATTAAACTGTTCTTATCTCAACCCACGAGCTTTACTTTTTTTCCGATTCTCTCCCCCATCCCACTGGGGCGGGGGGAGCGAGTGAGCGGCTGCGTGGTGCTGAGTTGCTGGCTGGGGTTAAACCACGACACAAAGCATTCAGAATTAAGGTGAACACATATACACATTTCTGAGTCTAATAAATCCATGGCATGTAGAGGTTGCCTGAAAAAGGAGGAAGCGTCTTTCTTTTTTAACATTCTCCAATTAATATTCTTCCATTTTCCAACTCAGAATGACATTTTAATTTTTAAATTGGCAAATTAACAGAAAGTTAAAGGGATTAAATAATAAAAATGTGAAACACTTGAAGTAGAGCACTTCAAGGTTACTCCAAATGTTCCCTGTAATGTCGTTGATATTTTCACTTGTTGCAATACCCATTTCATCCCTCCTACTCCCAACATCTATTCCATTTATACCCAGATCATGTCCACAGCTCTTCTCACTGATCCTCATCTTTCAGCGTGGTGACTGAATCAGAAGCTGTTTTTTTCACGCAGATCTAGAATGGATTAAGCCTATTGTTACATCCAAAAATTAGGGAGCTACCTGTGGAATCAGATTTCTGAGACTGCCCGTGAGAAAACCTATGACAACCAAAAGCAGATCAATTCAACAGTGGCATTTTTTTCATGCCAATTGTTTAACGTGGTTCCATAAATTATACTCATGTTTGGTTTTTAGCTTTTTAAGATGATTGTTTTGTATTGCTTTTTTAGATGACTGATCAGTAAGTAACTAGAAATTATTTTTATTTATTAAAAAAAGCTCTTTTGTTCTGGAGAAATCTCTCTACCCCAGCATGAACAGGTAATTCAGATCATTCAGAGTAGCATTAATATACTCGTTTGTGGATTAAGTGGCTCTTGTAAAGTTTCATCTTAAATTAATTTTTAAAGAGGATATCAGGATGGAGATTCAGAAGCTTTTTAAGTGAGAGAAATACGCTAAAACTTACAGAACCTACAGAAATATACCACAAAAATATGACTGATTTGCAATCTGATCCCAGAGTAAAGCACATAACTGCAGTTCTCTGAATCAAAAATACAAGCTGCTTCCATTTTACTGGGTGTTTATGAGATAGAAGGAAACATCAAGGGTGCTACAAAATAGAGTTTGGGTCATTTAAGTGATATAAGCCACAGAGACAAATGCAAGGAAGCAATTTTTGTGGTGTTTTGGAAGATATGGTTCATCTTCTTCATAACATACTAGAATTACAGTTTGTTTCTCCCCTTCATCTTTGGATGTGATGTCGCATTGTCTACTTCCATGACTGGGATTTAAACAAAAAAAAATCTCTTAACAAAATAACACCATTTCATTGCTGTTAAATGCTTTTCAAGTTTTTGTATGCACATTATTAGGACAAAAACCTTAGCAAAATGATTATGAAACCCTGGTTCTTACTGGTACATTGGCTTTCTGCTAATTTCATGCTGATTTATACTTTAAAACATACTTCTAATATTTCCTGGTATCAGCTCACCTCTTTCAGTAAACAAAAAAGGAAGTGGGATTAACATTTTTATCTTTGATTACTATCACTAGCAAACAATAGACCCAGCTCAGGCACATAGTTAGAGGCAAATTTTGCCCCAGAGAATTTGCCATCTGTTTAGGCAAGTCTGACAAAAGGTGGGAGAAATGGGGTACTAATCTCCTGGTTTTATAAGGAAAACAGAAGAGGGTAAAAGAAGCTCACAAAAGAAATACAAGGCAAAGAGAGGATCACATTGCCTGAACTGTCTTCCAGAAGGAGAATATACAATATTCTCTCTACCTGTCTTAGCATTTATGACGAGGATGTAGGGAACATTTATGAAAACAAGTCTGAATAAATAAGAGAGTGAAATGTTTGCTAACCTAACTGCTGCAGGGATGCGTGCCGCCAGCGGTGAAAGGCAAGGTAAAGTCCCCATCACGCCTTTCTACACCACTGCAGTTCTCCTGGCCTTTACTGCCGTTTGCATATCTGGAAGGCTTACTAAATTATCTAAGCTTTGAAATATATTTTAAATGGAATTACTACCTTTACACTTAGAGAAATACTTCTCTTTCTGGATCTCAGAGAACTTCCAGGCCGTGGGAATGTAAAGGATGTAAAGTGGAGGGACCCCTGGGCTCTGGTGATGTCCGAGAAAACACCTGACTCCATTCTGGGCAGAGATCTGAGAAAATACGTCTCCTTCCCCAGCTTTACTATGGCTCCCAGAGAAACCTCGGGGTACTGGAAGAACTGCAGTACACTGAGCATTTGTCATGCTCTTGCTGGTCACTTTGGCTGCTCAGGAGACACAGCTGAGTGATGTCAAAACTCTGCCCTTTTCCTTTTCTCCCCTTATTCCCACAGCAGATGCTGATCCCCATCCCTCATTCCTGGTTAGCAGAATGCTGTTTTGCCTGTGATGCTGTGAAGTCTCAGCTCATCTCCAAAAGCAACTGTTTTCAGTCTTAACATACCAACATTACAGATCTTCTCTTCCCCTACCCAGGAACTGCTTGTATCAGTAGATTTAATGACACTTTTGAGATCTGTCTGAATGGGATTTGTCTCACTTTGATGATGGTGACGATCAGAACACTTTGTTACAAGGATACAAATGACAAAGGTTGAACTCTGGGGTTAAAGGTAGAATGGACAAAGAGGATGAAAGTTTGGAACAGATTTCATCCAAGGATGTGAGCAAATCTCAGGTAAGGGAGGCTGAGCTGACTAAATTTCAAAATGTGACAGAATTGAGAGACGTGACCATCAGATTTTCAAAAAAATCTAACAAATCTGGGACCCTGGCTACAGATTAGCAAGCACAGTATTTCTACTTACAAGAAGGAAGAAAAAGGAATTCATCGAGTATAGACCAATTAGGCTGACCTCAATAATATGTCAGGGATGTAGAACACATTTTCAAGTGAAAAATTAATGAAAGACATGAAGCTAAATGGATTACGGGATAAAATAAAACATGAACTTACTGAACGTAGACTAAGCCAGCCTAACTCAGTGTGCTTTTACTCTTGTAAAAGAAATTATTTTCTGCATACAGGCAGCGCTCAGGCTCTCATCTCTTTGGACTTGAGTAAAGCATTTCATATAACACAAGCCACATGGAGAATTTTTACAGAAACAGAATATGATGGGATTGCTAAAAAGCTGTCAGGGACGAAAGATTTTGTTAAAAGGCATATGGAACTGGATCATGCAATAGGAAGAGCTTCCTGTCTGGAAGCACACTTCAGATGCATTCTTTGAGGATCAGCGTTGGGACTAATTTTACTTGATATTTTCATCAGTGACCCTGGCACAAAAAGTAGGAAATTGATCATTTGGTTTGGCAGCAAGTATGGAAGCACTGTCAATAAAATGAGGAGAAAAATGTCAGACAGGAAGAAACAGACCTGCTCGACTAGTGGGATAACAGAAATGAAAAAAAGTGTATTTGTGCAAAGTGCCAAGACATGTACATCTACTAAGAAAAATTATCACTGTATCCTGAGAGTTTCTTAACGGGAAATGATAGAAGATGAGAAAGAACAAGAAGCTATAAAAAAGCTAATATAATCCTAGATTTATTTTTTTTTTTTTTACTGTTGAGAAAAGGAATAATTCATTCTGCTATATGTGTCTGTGGTGAAGTGTCAGTAAGCACACAACACAGTTCTGGTCAGGTTATTTGTAAAAAAAAAAGGAAGCATAACTGTAACAGGAGCAAGAGAAGGATAACTGGGAACAGATGATTTACTGGACAACAAGAACTGGAGAAATGCTTGCTTGCCGTGCCACTGTCTTACAAAAATGGAGATGAAGGGGGCACATGATTGCCCTTTGTAAGTGATCTATGAGGACAAATAGGAAGTGACACATGAGAAAAAGTTGAGGTAAATGACCAAAAGAAATTTAAATTAGAGATTAAGAGAATGCTTCTGAGAATCCGAAGTGAGATTATGAGATGGTTTCTCAGAAGCAGCGGGAGGATTTACACACTGTAAAACCGTGCTCGTTAATGCCGTGACAGGGGTTACATGTCAGGCTAAACTGTTAGAGCAAGGAACTGGATTCAGTCCTGAGAACATAAGAAAGGTAATCAGTAGGAAACAAGGTAGTAAAGAGAACAGAGAACAACTGCTGACAATCTGCTGTTTAAACTTTTCAACTATTCAGTCCACCCCTTAGTCTCAGTCCCTGTTACACAGTGATGGTTTCGCTGTGTCCCATCTCAGCAGTGCGATACAGGAACTGTTGCAAGGCCGCGAGGACCGCAATCAAAATACCTCCCAGGTCCTCGGAAAAAGTACAAACTCGCTTTGGGAAGGAGACTTCAGGGAAGTGGGAGGGAAGGAGAGGGAATCTCTCTCTTTGAAAGACAACAGGAACAAGGTATCTATTTAAGCCCCTGCCTGGGTTGGGATACTGGACACAAGGCCAGGGCTGGCCCTAGCATAGGCCGAGAAAGCAGCTGGTGTCGGTGCGGCAAAATATCCGTTCCCATTTCACCTCTAGCAGAGAGGCATGTCAGCTATTACTTCTGTGGTTGCAAAAATGGGGTGGGGGGATAAAGCAGCAAAATCCATATTTAGCCAGCTGAGAAACCTGGACCCATCTCTGCTAGTACTCAACAGGGGAAGTGCTTTACCACTCCTGTCCCCTCCTTCGAAAGTGATGCTACCCACCCCCGCAGGCAGGGCAGCCCGCAGTGCTGTGTCGGGGGCTAGGGACTCCCCAGGGTTCACGACTACTCAAACAACTACTTTTTTCCTTTTCACTCCTGAATGGCCATTCTGCCGTTCTCAGTCCTCTAGCTGAACCGGGCACGTTTCACTTTGAGTGGACCCAGTGAAAGACAGAACAGGCCGCGTTTGAACCGTTGGTGATGCCTGCTGAAAACACAGGAATTGATTTCCTGAATAAGACTTTAAATGGAAAAAGACCAACAGAGTTTAAGTTGAACCCCCTCATAGGAAATCAACTTATTATTACTGGTAAAATTTTTGCTCAATACCATTTTAGTGTTTTAAAAAGATCCATACACAAGAAGACAGCAAAACCCCAAAATAAACAGCCCTGTGAAAATGGCTATGCCAAATGCTTCTTTGGCACATTTAACATCTCTCTAATAATATTTTTTATAATTGTTTCAGAATGAAAATGTGCAACATAACAACCTGCAAATCGTTCATGCATATTCATGCCTTCCATGTGTTAACTGATGGGGAATGTTCTCAGTTTGCTTCATATTATAAATTGTTACTTATTTACCATGCCAGTTGGTGACTCTGAGGTAGCATATGTGAAATGAATTTGCAGCTTCTATTACCGCTAGTTGAAATTTTCCAGTGAAATACTTTTTCAAATTAAAAAAAAAAGAAAAAAAGAAAAAAAGAGAGATAAAAAAAAAGAATCACCCCTACCATTAATCAAGAAGGCAATGCTTTGTAGAAAAGTATTTGTTCAGATGACCTGACAAAACATGGACGGGTTTTTATGAGAAGCAGTTTCCAATTATCTAAAAAGATCGCACGGGTGATTTCTGGGTGCTCCAGAATAGCTCCATCATGGTATTAGTCCCCACATGGCTCTAATCTGGCAAAATCCTATTATGGGATGTTTTTCAGAATCGGGGTCTCAGTACCTTCAGGGCGTGCAACTCCAGGTCAGGTCTGAAACAGCAACCTCTGCACCGATGTTTCCAAAAAACCTGCTGTGGAACAAGAAACTCAGAAGTTTGGAAAATACATCTCTTGTCAAAGGTCACCTCCTGGCTCCACAGCAATAGCCTTCTGCCATTTGTCTGCAGCTTGACTCGCAAAACTTCCAAAGTCTGTGCTGTTGAAATGGCAGCCAGGACTTTGCAGCTCTGGCTTCCAAGCTGTCAAGATGTCATCCCCAAACCCTCCTCACATAAAACATGATATGCAAAACTAATAATGATGGATACACATTATTAAAAAAAAAAGGGGGTTTTTTGGGAGCCCACAGTAATTTCCAAATTCTGAAATCAGATCTGGTTAGAAAAATATATTTTTTTTCATCCAGGAATAAAAATATTTTGCCTTGTCTTTATTGTATTTATTTTGTCCTAAAATAGTTTAAAATCATTACAATTTTCCAAAAGCATACTCTGAAGTTGTAAAGCATAGACATAAAAATGCTGCTGCATATGTTTTTAGGAGACTGAAAATGTGAAATGTGACATACGAAAGGATCAGATCCCTTGGTTCCTTCTTTGTCTGAGTTGTATAAAACTGAATTCATAACCGGAAAGGCAGATTAGTTTGAGGATCCAAACCCCTCTGAAAATAATTGAAAAACTTCCACGTTTTGAATAAGGCCCTCTATTAGCAGAGATTATTTTATATATATGTGTGTGTGTGTGTGTATATACAGACATAGACCAAGACATAAACTGAGCACAAATTTATTGGGGTGGACCATGGAGTAGATGGTATTTAAACTATCATCTCTTGTGCAGTCCCTAAACATGCTGTGTCTCTTGCTGTGCAGAATATTCAGCACATAAAAATGAACTTTCTTCCCCTTTTTGTTCAGATATTTGCAGGTCACCTTTCCACTCACTGGGAGAACTGAAACTTTCTTTTCTTCTCCAGTCATTTTCCATCTATCACACTATACGTTTAGAGAGGCGGGAGCAGACTTGTCAGACACAGAAAATGAGAGACAGAACAAAGAGAAATAGGCCCCTGAAGGAAAGAGAGAGCTTCTGAAAGCAGAAACAGAAGAAGTGAGAGAGATAAGGGACCCTGAAATAAAGATAAATCAACAGAGAATCAAGTCCCTTGAAACAGAGTATGAAAAATTTCCCTAAAGAGAAAATGGCAGCAAGGGACATCTGTCCATGAGAAGGACCTACAAGTATCCAAGAATTTTAATATTGTATTATTATTACAGCCACAAGATGAAAATCCATCTGTATCACTAACGGACATTTTATTAATCAGCCATTTCAAATGTAACTTTTAACATAGATTGCAGGATGAACAGTTACTCTCCTCCATCTCATCAGCCCTGTGGTTCTCTGCCCACTTGAGAAAAGAGAAAGAAGTAATCAATATGAGATGCAGAGTAAACAGCTGATCAGGAGAGCAGGTCTTGGTTGCTACATGAATGTTTGATTTACTGTGTAAAAAACATCTTAGCACAGCATTTCACGTTCAGACATTCTGCAGTCCACTGTACGTTCATCTATGGTAGATTGCAAGGTTTCCCATAAAATGAAGGGGAGCAGTTTGGTACTAAATAAAGTAATACTCCAAAATCAGCTGAATGGGTCATCTAAGGCAGCTGGAAGTGAAAAGAACAAAGGGAGGATGTCTATGCACTAAAACAGATGCCCTTCTTATTTGATCAGGTATCCAAGATCATCTGTTGTTTAACTATCTGCAGAGCTGAGGCTTGAAAGCACAGTATGCTTTGGGTGACTGCTGTTTCTTTGTTCAAAACACATTCCATCTAAACAGACTGTCATCAAAGCTTGAGAGGGCTCTGAGATAGGTAGACATGTTCCTCCCTCTCCTTTTACCATGGTTTTCATTTACTATTAACTTTTTCCTGGTTGTGGGGGTTTTTTGTCTGTTTTGGGGGTGTTTGTTTTTTTTCACTTAACTGTACCATTTGCTTATGTTGCTATTTCTAAAACAGAAGTGAAGGATGGGGAGGGGAAATGACCAAGATATTCTTAAATCTAGAACATTACTTGTCTGCAGGAGATGAGCATTGTAAACAGCTCACAGAGGGCATCAAAGCTCAACTACATTAAAAATTTCTTGCTTCTTGCACATTGGTGTCCAATTGAGAATGCCTGTGCTCAGCCTCCTCGTTCGAACATTTAGTTTAGAAAACTAAGTGAGCAATCACAGGCTTATGAAAAATAATTTATTTTATAGTCTAATGCATAGAAATCTTTCTTGGGAGGAGCTAAAACTGTTCAAATTTGTATTCCAATGAATATGCAGGTATTCATCTCTAAATTGGAGCAGCTTTCAGATAGGAGACAGAAGATTTACTGTTCTAGCGCAGCCCGGAGTCTGATCACTAGGGTGCCTGTCTGAAATGTGAAAGACCTGCACAGAAATCATTGCCACGAAGCAAGCAGAGCCCGCAGTGGAGCATGAGTTGCCTATATCCTAGCTAACTGCCCGAACACTGGGGACATCTGTAAAATATTTACTGTGCTACTAGTTGCACTTACATGTGAGCTGTATGTAACTTATCTTTATCCCTGGAACCTTTTGCTTAGAATATGAACGGTAAGGCATAATTTGAGGATTTGGGATGTTTGGGAGCATCTGGACATAACTTGACCAGCGATTTAGCATAAATTTTTTAATTTTAGGTGGTATCCAAACTGAGAGAGCTTGTTAAATAGCAGCTGACAGAAACTCAGTACCTGAACAATAAAGATATGTCATTAGGCAGCACTGAGGAACAGCTGTGAGTAAAGAAGCAAACAGATATTTAAAAACGGAAGAAAAAACGGACCTTAGTCTTTAGAGGGTTTTTTTAACTCAGGCTTCCTTCATTGGAAAGCATCTTCTTGTTCTGCATGTTACAGTGCAAAATGTATTCTTGACAGAGGTTGGGACTTGTAGACTGAAGCAATACAGTCACTAAAATGGTTGAAAGAACGGCTCAAGCAATGGCTGGCAGCATCGATACGCAACTCTAAGCAAATCTGTCTGTGTATCTACCAAATGTCAGTAATCAGCACATTATAAACCATGGAAATAATGAAAGAATTAATCCTGAATAGCAGTGAATTTTTTATTTACCAATGCTGGCAAATTCCTGAATGCCCTTGAAAGAATAAAAACCTGGACTTCATATTCTCTCGGATGTTACATGGTAGGCTTCGGTGGAACAAGGAAGAGAGAGAACAAAGGTCACTTTCAATCTGTTTCTTATTCATAATGTTCAACTTCAAGACCTGGCCAACTTAGCTATGATGGGTTGTTAAATGGATTGGCCTAGGGCAAGAAAATGAAACTAAGTGTACTCTAAAAGTTTTGGGAATTTGGATCAGGGATTATTCCATCTGTTTAACGGCAGGACAGACACAATGTGGTTGATGAACGACGGAAGTGCTTTTTATCACTGTGGTGTTAATGACATAATGAAGGTTTTTTAAGAGTGTAAATGTGGTGTCCTATAAATCTGCTTCTATACATTTTCCTTCATTTATCAAATATTAAGAGGATTTTCACCTTCTGTTCTAGAAATCGCTGCAGAGCTACTACATTGATTTAGGAGGGCTTTTAGCTGCTTTGATGTCTATTATATTTTACCACACTGATAAGTAGGGTTTATTTCATCACATATTCTGTTTAAAAGGTTTCAATATTGATAAAATCTGGAAAGATAGGTATGTAATAAATTTTTTTATTTTAATAGGATTATTTCAGAGAGCAAAGTTTGAGGAAAGGACTTGTACTAGACTTTTACTCGATAATCAATTTAACCCTTTTGACAATATACTTCCTTGCAGTCTGTTTATCAGACAAGTGTGAGAGAAGACCCTTACCCCCACATCCTTCAAAAATGATTTCTGCTTGTTCTATCTTTTACTTGTTAAAAGTAATTTGTTGAGAATTTTGGCAATCTGGAAAATCTGTACTCCCCTGCAATTAATCCTCCCAAAAATAAAAATAAAGTAACAGAGATGGGTTATTCTGTTGTTGTCATTGGAGATTATTTTTTCCTCTTTCTTTATCTTATCTTTTCATTCCCTCTTCCATTTATTTCTTCTTGCATTTTCCTTTCTTCTTTTAACATTTCCTAAGCAGTATTTAATAACTGATGATACATCAGTCTGAAATGTTCTATAAAGAAAAGATAATATTTGGAGGTTAAAAAAGGATATGAAAAATGGTTATACTATTTTTATAGAAATACAGACCTAAAGAACATGATGCAATTGCTGACACAGATGTCTACTGCTATTAGGGAGACTCCTGAGTGCCTTTCAGAAGACATCTGCTCTCCAGCTACGAGAAGGCTCAGGGTTCCTGTGGGTCCCATATGACATCTAATAGTCTTATCCTAGTGTCTCAGATAATGTAGGGCATCTCAAATGCCACTGGAAAGTTATAGTTGAACTGAGCCCAAAGGTGGGATTTTATTCCATGTTAGAAACAAAACCTAAATGTTTACAAATCGGCTGGGTGTCTAATCTCTCATTACAGTCAGTAGAGACGTGGTAGGAGTTCAGCAAGTCTGGAGTCTAAGGAACTATTCAGGTGACAAAGTTTGCATATTAACTCGGGTTAAGCTAAACACCTCTAAATCTTCATTAAATTTATTCCCTAAATCTAACTGGCAGTAAAAAGAACTTAGACATCCACCTTACAATGTAGGTACTGACATTTAAGTGACTAAATCTCGAGCTGAAGGCCAGCCACAGTATCCTACAGATTATAGCAAGGTATGAACTATTTAAGCACCAGTGTAGATGACAAATTTAAGTTTTCATTATCAGGTCAATGGATTTTGGACCAAGAAAACGTCAGTGACTTTCCTGGTTTATCTGTGGTGTTCTCTCCACAAGCATGGAGATAAGAGGGCATCCAGATAGCCACGGATTAAGGATGAGAGTGTTACTTTCTTGATTAAATGGCAATGTCACATTTTGTACCATTGATTGAATTATGGCATGTCCTCCTCCCAGACAACAGTGGATCAACTGGTAGTCCTCAGAAAGACAGATCCTCTGTCTCTGTGTTCTTGCCTCATCTACCCCCCAACCAGAATATTTTGTTGTGTAGTATATAATAGAGAATATTGTTTCTCGTTTCCCCTTTTCGAGATTAAGATGGATATGGATGCAAGTCTTACTTAGTAGCCAGCAGACACTGACATTTTGAACAATCCAGCTTTAGAATTAAGATAAAGCCTACCTGGGCAGAAAGAAATATTGCAGGTTGCAAAATTCGTTTTGTGTTATTTTCTCACACAATGCCAAGGCACAAGAAAGGAAAAGAAGAATACAAAACTACAAGAATTTCTTTCTCTCTCATGCACTTGACCTCCCTCTTCCTTCAGGCTGTACGAAGGCCCCCTGATAATATGAGAAATGGATCTCTTCTTTATGACTCTCTTGATACTATCAAAACTGCAGCTCTTTCCCCCATCCTAGAGGAATCTCACTTAACATAAATAAATAGCATGTCAGGTTACACTAGGAAAAACAAACAACCAAACAAACAAACGCCAAAACCAAAACATGTACAGGCCACTTCCTTGTACTTTGCAGAACAACAAAATAAAATATTTACAAACCACTCAGAAACTTGCATCAGGAACTTAATTTGATGCAACGAGCTAAAAGAAAAATGAAATAAAAAGAGATTTCAAGGCATCTAGTACAGAAGGAGAACCAAAGTAGTAATACAGTCCAACTGGATCATGGAAAAGACAGAGAAAAGAGAAGAGAAGGAAATTGGAAATCAAGAATGTCCAGAGCCAGAAAAGGATCTAGATACTTAAGAAATGGATCTTAAGCACAACTCTGGCACTTAACCATAAGAACATCATTCTAGATTCTAAAATTCTTCAGGCACATGGTATCATCCCCAGAAATCCTCCAAAGGACTGTCTGCATCTATTTCCAGATTTCAGTAAATCCAAATCAGTCTTCTGTATGAACCCAACTGGATTTATCAAATCTATTGAAATGCTTGACCTAATCATTGTAAAGGTCAAAATTTTAGAGATACGGTCAGAGAGAGAAAGAGCTTTCCCTTATAGGTTAATGTTCTCCTAGTTAGGGTATTTCTCTGAGGCATGGGAGAGGAAGTTCAATACATTTTTCAGCCTCAGAATGTTTCAATATAAACTACTTCCAGGAAGATCCTAATCAAAAGGAACTCTCTTCTTCAAAATTCTAAATATTTCTGTTCAGATGGAAACCGCAAGATGCACAGTTCTGCACAGAGCACAGCAGGCAAAAATCCAAGCTTATCTACAGTAAGCAAATTCAGATTAAAGAGCGCTGAACAAAAATATGCTTCAACTTAATAATGCACACGCATTGTTTTAAAACAGTTTTTAAGCCATAGCTTTTATAGCCTTTCAGAAGTACCTGTTACTGTGTACATGCAAGGCAAATAGTGCAGAAAAAAGTGAAAAAAGTCAATGTCCTGGTTTCGGCTGGGATAGGTTAATTGTCTTCCTAGTAGCTGGTACAGTGCTGTGTTTTCAGTTCAGTATGAGAAGAATGTTGATAACACCCTGAT
>JAVKLA010000053.1:42210279-42248456 GCA_034782735.1 Sagittarius serpentarius | reverse complement strand
GGTCGGCAAGTGGTGAGCAATTGCACTGTGCATCACTTGTCTTGTGTGTTCCAATCCTTTTATTATTATTGTCATTTTCTTGTTGTTATTAGTGTCACTGTTAGTTTCTTCCTTTCTGTTCCATTAAACTGTTCTTATCTCAACCCACGAGCTTTACTTTATTTTTTCCGATTCTCTCCCCCATCCCACTGCAGGGGCGGGGAGTGAGTGAGCGGCTGCGTGGTGCCGAGTTGCTGGCTGGGGTTAAACCACGACAGTCAACCTCACAAAAGCAATTCCATTTTGGCCTAGTTTTCTACCAACTACTTACTGGAGCAAAGGCTAAGTTCTGCTCCCAGTTCTGACATTTTCTATAATGCCCTTTTTTAAGCCAAAATCCAGCAGCTGTATTTATCATTGAAAACTCAGAGCATGGGTCAGACACTGTCAACATGCAGCTGAGCTAATGGTTCTGCTGCATAAAAAGGGTTATGGGTAGTGTATTAAAGAGCCACTATGGGTTTTCAATAAGAAGTCAGATGAGATCGTTCAAATCATATCATAGCAAAAAATCCCTTGTCAACTAATTCAGTTCTTTCCAGGCTCCAAATATTTTCCTGTAACTCATCTCCTTATTGATCTTGTGAAGCCTTCATGTCTCAATCCTTCCTGCAAATACAAGCCATCAGATTTTCTCACTTTAGTCTCATTGAGACCACTGTCAGACATGTGGCCCACAGGATTCAGGCCCCAAAACAGATGTACCAAAATAATGGGAAAGTTATTCGCATAATATTACCAATAGACTGGAAGGTAGGCAAACTGCAAGATAGAGACATGTTCTGTGATATGCAGTTGAGTGTTGCAGATTGGGTTCATACATTTTGGGTAAGTTTCATACAAACCATTACACTTTTGAAAGATTATCTGAAATGGGCCTGGGAGTTTAAGTTTTGTTCCCTATTGCTAATTAAGATGACACAAGACCAATCTTTCTGTTCTTGTGTCTCAGCACTCCCAAACAATTTCATATGCAGGCCATGAGAGTGTGAACCTCCATTAAACACATCCTGATCTGCTAATGTACCTCACGGACGTCAGTGAAAAGGCAAAGATGACAGCATTAAGACTGGAAATCTTCAAAGAGATTCTACATGACAGAGCAGAATGTAGGGGTTAACTGAACTAGCAAATCTGTTGCCCAGAGACACCTCGTTCTTGCTCTGGCTGTCACAGGTAAACGTGTTCTGCAGGATGCATAACAGGAGGAAGACAGAAGTAAATAAAGCACTCTGAAAGTCTCTGAGCAGGGTATATAAAAAAGCCCTCTCTTTAGCAAATGCCAATGGGTCTAACATTCAATTTGTTCAAGTCCTCCGATTTATTCATTGTTTTCTTTAGTGAAGATAAGAGACTACCATAAAGCCCAATACAAATGCTGAGCAGTTGTTCCGGGGTAAAAAAGAGTGGCACATAACTAGTGCCTGAGTACTCACTTTCCATCATGAATAATTTAGGGAAGATGTGTCCTCATGATTCTCTGGCAGGGTGAGAATCCTGGATTACAATGTCTGTCCTTCAATGCAGATGAATAGGATACCTTAGTAATGCTCTATCTACAGAAAGATAAGAGGCTATACTGGTCTGGGACAAGCAATGGAAGTTCATTTTCTTCCAAGGTTTTTCTGCATCCACAGCGATAAGCATTCAGCCTTTCCCTATAAGACCACAATTTTCCTGCAAATCCTTTTTCTATATTTTTTGGATTAAAAAGTCCAAAAATTGCTGGTTCAATGGACACCTCAGAATATAGGCTGTTATTGTAAAAGGCTCAGGTGTAGGAGAGTGGATGTGAAAATTTTGACTGATGCACCACAGTAAGGTAATATGGGTAGGACAGAACATAAAGAGGTAACTGAGATAAGCAAATGTCACTGTATAAAGAACAGTTTTTACAGAACCTTCCTATAATTATTATATGGGATTGGAGGATTCTGGAGCAAACATTAATAGGAAAAATACTCAAGGCTAGTAGAAGTAAAAACAAAATAAAAAAAAAAATAACATGTGCTATCTTCTCAGTGAACCCAAATACCTACAGGAGAAGGAGAGTAGAGTCATTAGCATTATTTGTTCATCATTATCACTTATGAGGAGGTACATCAATGTATGTCTATATATTTAGGCCCTGTGGTTTTAGTGCTTGAAAACAGCTGCAAAATACGGCTGAGTTTCATAACAGACTCCTGGAAAAGATCAGCCCCTGGCAGCAGAATGAGCTGTTTCCAAGAGAAGTTCAAAGAGGCAGTCATTAAGGAAAATGTCAGTTCTAAATTTATTTTCCCTGTTTCTTTCATCTTTGTCATCTGCTACGAATTGTTCCCCAATGGCTTTGCCTTTTTAATTTAACATGGACTCATATGTGAGCAACAAGTCTTTCAGAGCATTGCCATGGGCAGAACTTCTGCCCATTCAGGGTTAGGTAAGAAATACTATGTAATTCCAGAATCTATGAGGGTTTGTATCAAGGTAAGTGTTTTGTTTATAGAAAGATTTGCAGCACATGAAGAAATAAATTCAGTCAAATATGATGACTTATATGTCACTGAAGTCAGTCACTAGAGTGGAAGAAACACTGGCGAAGGCATGTGTCTTTAATCCACAAATATGACAGGAAAGAAGTCACCACCTGAGATTAGATTAGTCTCAAGATTATCTCGGTTCAATGCTGTTTACTTGCATGGACTTTCAGGCAATGATATCCAGACTACAGCTGGCTAAATCCTTCCATGCAGTATGACTGAAGTCCTACTCTATTTAATTATTAAACAACATCAGAAATGCAGTTCTTAGCCCCTCTTTGTCTCTAATGAGGCTAATACATTATTATTCTGTCAGAAGGCTTTTTTTCTCAACCTCCACACCTGCAGGATCACATAAACTTCTAAATATTGCTTTATTCAGTGTGGTTTCCGCAGGCTGGATCTCTGTTTCTCAAGGACTTCATCCAACTCAGTTTTTTTCACAGGGCACCAGGAGGGACAGAGAACAACTGTCAGTGCAAAAGGCAGCAGACAAGAGCTTTTTTGCTTTTTCTGATACTGCAACTATATAAACTGTAAATGGGAACTCCAGAACTTTTATCACAAGCAATGTAAAGGAGAGATCACGCTGCCCAATAAGGTTTATTCCTCTATTTATTCAGTCTTCTGCACAAACATAGACACGTATTTACATATCTCTATATTAAACTGTATTGGTAAACACATTTTACTGTTATACGGCATCTAAATCTATGATTATCCAAGCACTGCAGAAAGTTGGTTCATCAAGGCTCCTCTGTCTCATCATGAGAAATATTTTTTAATTCCCAAGGAGCCTTAAACAACCCGGAGCAGCACAACCACAAAGCTCAAGAGCCTCTTTGTCTTGGAATGTTCACACCTAAAAGTTCATCCAAATGTTCTCAGTATTTACAATTTACCACATTAAAACTGTAGATTAGATCCAAATGTGCCTAAATTTAGACATCTTCCATTTCTGTTTATTATTTGCATTTTAGAAAAAGGCAATCATAACAAATAGCTACACATCTAACTTTAATCTTAGGTGACATTAATCCCACTCTTAGTAGTATACTTTTGGATGTTTGCTGTGATTTACATAAGTGTCAATCATAAGACTGGCTATTGATCCATCACATCAACAAAGCAGATGCTGGACTCATTTATTACTCACAGAATGAAGTTCCTAAGGGACTCACATCATACATAATCTTCCAATCAGCCAAACAAAATAAGTCACTGAACAGAACAGGACTGAGTCAAAATCCAGAAGTTTCAGGGTTTGTTTCAGGCTACCATAAAGATTGATGCTACCCAGAAAGCTGAGCTTCCTCACAGTCCTACAGGAGTTTAATACAGGATTTACAGCTCATACCTAAATATTTTGCAATTCTCCTAATAAGGCTGAACAGCGAAGTGCAAAACCAAAGTACGTAGCAGTTTTATGAGAACAGTCTGTCAAGGAGCAAAAAATTTTGCAAATGTTTTCCTCAGCCCCTCATGCATTTCTAGTGCAACAAGCTGAAAAGGGCTGATAATCATGAAACTGAGGTAAATGTGCCATGAGATAAGTGAAATAGCTTTCAGAAATTCTAATAAATTCTTTTCATAATATGTTAGCATATTCTGCCCTATGGATCTCATTTTTACCTGTTAGAGAACTTGTCTGAGATCAGACAAAAGAACTTTTCTGTTCTACTGGCATGCTGAGTGGAATTCATTATTAAACATTGTGCTAGGTTGATCTGATTTGTGAAAAAAACCCTAAAGATGCAGGGGATCCTTTTATAAAGATAATATTTTCTGACTTAAATTAGATAACTGAAAGAAAATACCCACCAGAAGAAAACAGAAGCTTCCAGAATCTTTTTTTTTTTTCTTTTTCCCCAAAATTCCTCCTTACAAAATAAGAAGGCAGTACAGATTTGCCTGACTGAACTGTCCAAGTGACAGCATTGACCTACGCAGCTTGCGATGCCTGGTACATTTTCTTCATCTTCCTTAAGAAAATCAAAAAGTCTTATGGAGCTCTTTTCAGAGAAGACCTTTGAAGATCCTGGTAAGGATTCTCAGACAGAATCATAAAAATGAAGATTTGTGCTCATGTGTAGTGCTCTTACAGCCGTCTGCCACTTAGAGGCTCAGACACAGTAAGGGGACCAGCTAAGCTAGTCAGCTCCCAGTGCTGCAATTATTGCTCTGACCTTCAGTTTGTGAAATATTTTGGGACCCTTATTCTGAGACAGACTCCAGATTCACAGAAATTTGGCCTTTTCCTCTGGCCCTCCTAACTTCACCATCAACCTAAATTAAGGGGTTTATTTAAAGAGGGGGCAAGCTAAATCCAAAATCATCTTCCCACGTTCAAATTGACTCTATGCATGTTTTCCCTGGGAGGCACACCAGCCTGCGCTTTCATGGTACTTTGGAATTCTACCCCAGGGAAAAGAAGAGTGGATTTCCCTTAATGCTTTGGAACCTAAAGCTTTCAAGAAGAGCCTGTGAGCAAAGCTCTAGCATGGAAATGGTGTCTAATGTCCTCTTTTCAGTACCAGTGTTTAAGCCCCATTGCTTCTGATGCTGCTGTCACCACTCAGAAATCAGGGCCACAATGGTGTAGAAAAACAGTTCTTCCTCGGTAAACCTCTGTAAAGACCTTAAGCATGGGGACACAGACTATTTGAGAAAAGTGATACTGCTCACAGGCTCACCTGTGGGATTTCTACCCTATGACGTGCAAACCTGAATACCGATCTCAGCTGGTAATTTACTCTTCAAATCTCTGGCTCAATTTAACCGGATTTTCTCCCATGTGAGAATTAAAATCTCACTAGATTGGTGTTGTGGTTTAACCCCAGCCAACAACTCAGCACCACGCAGCCACTCACTCACTTCCCCCCCACCCAGTGGGATGGGGGAGAGAATCAGGGGGGAAAAAAAGGGTAAAGCTCGTGGGTTGAGATAAGAACAGATTAATAGAATGGAAAGGAAGAAACTAACGATGACACCAATAACAACAAAAAAGTGACAATAATAATAAAAGGATTGGAATACACAAAACAAGTGATGCATAATGCTATTGCCGACCACTCGCCGACCGATGCCCGAGCAGCGCTCCTCCCCTGGCCAGCTCCCCCAGTTTATATACTGGGCATGAAGTCCCATGGTATGGGATACCCCCTTGGCCAGTTGGGGTCAGCTGTCCTGGCTGTGTCCCCTCCCAACTTTCCTGTGCCCCTCCAGCCTTCTTGCTGGCTGGGCACGAGAAGCTGAAAAGTCCTTGACTTAGTCTAAAAACAACTTAGCAACAGCTGAAAACATCAGGGTGTTATCAACATTCTTCTCATGCTCAACCCAAAACACAGCGCTGTACCAGCTACTAGGAAGACAATTAACTCTATCCCAGCTGAAACCAGGACAACTGGCTTGACTATAAATATTACAGACAGACCTAACATGGTTTGCTCTGCGACTTTCTCTATCTCTTTTCCAAGTGCCACGTGAAGTTCGATTGCATTCTCGGGTGAGGAAGGTGATGTCTGCTTACTGAATTAATTCCACGCGAGATTGTCTGCGTGAAAGGTTGGGTAGGTCTGCGTACGAGTTTTGAAGATGGAGAGGAAGATCTCAAATTCAGGCATAACCAAGCAGCAGGTTTTGAATTCTTTACTATGGCACAAAGGGAACAAAATACAGGCATCAAAGCCTGCTAGATATTTCTCTTAATAGTACAAAAAGGTCATTTTTCCAAATGCTTAAACTGTACCCTCAGGCTTTCAGGATTATGTGCTGTGTCATTATTAAACAAAATCTCATTGCATTAAGAAGCAGCCATTGCTTTTAGAAACACTCATTTTGCCAGGCACAGTATGGCTGTTAAAAACAAACAAAACCAAGAAAGCCTTATCACATAAACAGCAAAAACTGCATGTGAAAATAAAGTTTGTAATTAAAATTGACATTTCCCTGGCTCCTGCTTCCACTGGCAGCCATCTTACTGAGGTCTGACAGGTGTTCGCAGGGTTGCCAATCCCCTAGGTTAATTCTGTGCATGAAGAACAGGGAGAATAAATTAGTTCTGTAAGTAGAATTCTGAAAAATTAATTGAAAAGGTGGACTACACAGACAAAATAAAAATATACAAAAGCATGCCTCAGACACCCTTCAGTACGGGAAACTGGACAGAGAATGTACTAAGCCTCAGCCTAATGTTAACTGGAATATCAGAGACCTTAAACTTCACCCAAGGCGAAGTCAAAAGAGAGGACCTACACCAGCAGCCAGGTACTAATTCTTCACTGAGAGTTGTGAATAAACAGTACATTTCAGGGCATAGCAGCAACTTTGCTCAGTGTAACAGTACATCTAGACAGTCATAAGTGAACAAGCTATCATGGTTTAACATCATAATTTACCTGATTTGTTCAAACTCAGCAACTGCAGGATCTAGATGTTGAGATTTCTTTCCGAGCCACCTTCATCCTTTTTCCACAACAGTTGTCATATGTTTTTCTAAGTCTACAGAGAAGGAACAGACAGATTTTACTTTACATTTGTAATGGGAGAGCATGCCCAGAATATCAGTGCCACAGTTCATCTGAGAAGAAGCAACTTGATCACTTGTGATGATCTGTTTACAACTTAATTTGGGCAAAGCAATGCTAGAGCAGAGCTAGTTGAAAGCATAACGTCTCAAAAAACGTATAGCGCAGGCACTGTCTCCTCTGCACCATTTCACTCTGCAGATCTGTTCCCACTGAGCTGCGGCACTTGCTGATTTACAGAGAACCTCAGACTCGAGCAGAGAGAGATTTCATGTCCTGTGCATTCCTGACTCCACTCGCAGCACAGAAGGCAAGGCAGAACCATCCACAGCAGAGGTGCATCCAGTCCACCTGGACAGTGGCAGCAGCACTCCCAGACCTGCTTGCCACTTCAGATACTGTATCCTGGGCGCTAACATGAAAGCATCCCACGCCTGTCAAACTAAATGGATTTTTATTCTATTAGCAAAGATTTTGTATCTGCAAGGGACTTTTCAGTTGTACAATCACAAACCGTACTCAGGTCACATCCACTTTCCTTCTGTAAGCTGCTATGTCTCTAGGTACAGTGAATATTGTTATCTCCAGGCTGAGCCTGACACATTCATACTCATTTGCACGTCTCTTTGTGTGAGCTAGTTCTTTTTAACTCAAAACAATCAGCAAAAGTAGAAACTTCTCCTAATCCCATCTCTATGGGACCGTTGAATACTCATGATTTATGTCTATAAGCTGTACTGTACACCTGGCCAGAGCAATTCAAAGCAATTCAGATTCATCAAAGTAAGACCTTCTGTGGGCCTGCTCTGTCTCGTCAGGACAGTCAGGGTCTGCAACCGACCTCTTTGTTAAAGGTGACCTCCCAAAAGAGCAAGACAATCCTGTATGCCTGCTTGGGTGTCCCCCAGATACTATTCTTGTCAGCGTGCCACACAGCCATGTGGACACAGCCTGTGTCCCATTCGTTATCCCACTTTCGATAATCCTAAATCCTTATGCTCCAGCCCAGCCTGTTCCTAGTTCCAGCCCTTCTGGTCATGTTCCTGCTCTTCCCTTTGCTTGAACTGGCTTGTCCAACAGCGGTTGTTACTTGCCAAACTGTTTCTTTTTCTTATTGATCATTCCCTCTTCCTCTCCCCATCTACCCTCCATAGATCAGACCTCTAAATAGATCTCAATGGCTGGAGACTGGCTGCTTCTTAATTTTCTCCTGTCTCTTTCCTTTTCTCCTCCTCCTCAGTAACTACTGGGCTAGCTCTAGGTGTCAGGTAAACTTCAGTCTTTGAGCTCCAGGTAGAGCTGGACATCACAGCTCCACATCCCACAGTATCACTAATACATTGTCTTAGGTCTTACATGACTTTCCTTCTTCTAGGAAGCTCAGCATTAGTAATAAAGTTAACAGGCAAGTCAATGTCTCTAACATTTGTCGATTTTTATTAGGTTTTGCAGACACACACACACTAAATTTTAGCCTCAATAAGCCCAGGCTCAACTTAATCAAAGTTTAGTGCAATCTCAAGGCTCAGCTGCCCTTTCAAATCCATAGTTCCCTTCTGACTCTGCCGGTCAGTGAAGTCTTTTATATCTGGTGTTCTCAGCTCCTTGCTCAGTCTCACAACCGAAAGGGATCCTTCAGCTGTGACTTGGCACCTTGCTCTCTTTACCAGCCTGCTCTTCAGGGCCACATTACAAGCTGCCTCCTGCTCTTGCCCAGGATACGTACTTGTGTGTGTGCCCCAGGTGCTGGCTGCACACACTGCTGGACCAACCAAATACCTGGTACGTGTGACTCCCTCTTTCCCCTTGCCCTGTTCCTCTCTTTCTCAACCATCACTAATCTCAGCTCTCCCCTACTCCTGGCCACATAACTTTAGCTTTCAACCATTTGTGTTGCCTCTAGCACCTGTCAGACCTTTTACTGAACTAATGTAACTCACTAAAAAGGCAGAAAAAATATCCAGTATTTCGCTAGGCTTGTATTCCTCCACTTGGGTGAGGTGTATGAACTCACAGAAAAGTCTCTTCAGCAGGCAGGCACAGGGTAAGCAGTGGGACAGCAGATGAGGAGGGGGACAGGGAAGATGGGAGTGTGCAGTGAGACCTCGCCTTCTGGAAAAAAAGACAGCTTATTAGTTTGACTCACCACGTCTTGAGAAACGGAGTCTTTAGGCATAATCTGTCCTTGACAGTACAAGGGAAGCAGCAGAGGTGCAGAGCCAGGAACAGGGGAGGGGAGAACAGAGCCATTCTTCATGCTGGCAGATGTTTTGCAAAACACCGCTCTCAGAGGCAGAAAAAAGGACGGGCAGAGTGAAACATCTCTCATGTGTCATACCCAAGCTTGCCGTACGGTCTTTCTGCCTTCCTGACTTTCACAACAGCCTCTGAACATGTTCTCACCTCACTCTTTTTTTGGTTGACTTCTCGACTATGCTAGTTCCTTTTGGTCCAGGTACCTAAGCAAACCCTTGCTTAGAACTAACAAGGCTTACAGCATGACAATGACAGCATTTTCCTCCTTAATTCCATCCACAGATGCAAGCTGCAGTCTATATGCTTGATTTTAGCCCAGTCCCACCCAGTCAGTCCATTTACCCCCAACGAAGTTAAATCTCTCTAGTAATCAGACGGTCAGGACCTCTGGATGGGTCCCCAGAGGCGTTTGAACGTGGCACCTTGGGAGCTGGCATACTGCCTCAATTAAGATACCCCCAACTACATATTCAACTCGAATTTCTGTGTGATCCAGGCCCCACAGGAACAGAGACCCATAATCTGTGAGCACAGTTAATCCTCCTGTGCCCCATTGGGAAATTAGAAACTGTATCATCTTTCTTGTATCTGTTTTCCCTTCCACCCAAAATATTATCCACCTTTTCCTGCTGAGTTTTCCTGGCACCTTTTTTTCTTAGCTTTTTTTAACCATGACACTTTGCTTTTACTCTGTTCCCCTTCAAAGTGATTCACAATGGGTTCTTAGAGCACTTCACTATAAGAGACGTCAGACTGCAGCTTTTTGTCTCTAAAACTGCCTTAAAACTTGCAACTCTGTAAATATTCTACAGGAAAGTGAGTTTCCTAGTATTCTGACTCACATGGAGGTGATATGACATGCTGTATTTTAAAGCAAGCTTTTTCCCCCTCCTGTTGTGATATAAGAAGTTGTTTTGTGAACCTTGTTGGTTACACTGAAAAGATCAGGGCAAAAGTGAAAAAGCAAGTCCTCCAGTAAAGTGAGTTTTCAACTAAAAATATCTGTGATATTTTGAACTAGAAGGAGGACTCTGTGTGAAGAAAGCTTGAAGTCACTATTTTCACCTCTTCTGCGAGGTGTTTGCTGCTCAGTAGAGATTTTTTATATGAGATCATCACCATGGTACTTATAACACCCTGATCAGCAGAGACTGTGAGGTCAACACTCAAAAAGAGCACATTCTTTTTCTGTAATATCTACTGTGCAACTGTTTTTAAGGTGTTCCTCGAAGAATCAAGGGCTAGGATTGTATGACACCGTTGCCTACATTGTTAGGGAAGATTTAATGTCCTGAGGAATCCCCTCCAGATCTGCAATCTCTTGTGTCAGTGAAAGATGGGTTACAAGAAATTTTTTTTGTATATACAGAGCTATGATAGAGCTGTACACTTCTGCCTTCCCCCAACAAGGAACAACAACAGAGGCCTCAATATTTGCTGCCTCCCTTTGCACCAAAGTTTCTGTGTCATCTTTAAGTTTGATCCAGGCTTAGTCATCTTGTGAGTCCACAAAAAAAAAGAGGGAGCAGAAGGGGTGAAAGAAAGCAAATCCCTACGCCAGACAAGTCTTCTCAAAATTTGCACAAGCATTAATCAGCACATTGCGGCAAAACAGAACAAACAAGAGCATCGTGTTCTTTTGAAAGACCAGTTTAAAGGGTTTTGAACTGACTCAGGCAAACATAGCCCTCAGGGACATCTTTGATTTCTACATTGTTCTCCTGATCACACAGTGTGTTGCCAGAATGAGATTTTTCACTGTTTGTCTTCTTTTTCTTATTGGGCACAGTATTTAGGCAGAAAATCTGTCAGAAAGGAATGGCTGCATATAAATGTTATTCTTAGTAAGGCTTCTGATATTATAGCTCAGCATGTTTGGAATATTGATCACAGCACTAAATTTGCAATTAAAATGATAATTTCTTTTTCCACTGATTTTTGAACTAATTTTATGCAAAATACAGCCTAGGACTGACATAAGGGCAATAAAAATTGCACAGAAAAATCTGTACCGAGTTAATTGTTAAACATATGGTCGCATGCCATGGAAGGGGCCAGGCACTATGAACCAAGAAGTGAACGGGCACATTGAGTATCTTTATAAAGACAGAGGCTTTCATTACTGCTACTACTTGCATTTTCATTCATTTCTTCTCACCTTAATTTCCCACAAAATTTTCTTTTCTTTTTCTGTGTTATTGATGATCAGCGTCCACATTAGCCAACAGTGGTGCAGCGAACTGCTGACTTCTAAGACAGAGAAAATTAAGGTGAAGTGAGTTAGAAGTGTGACCCTTGGGATTCTGGAATATCATTTTTGTGACGCACCAACAAGAATAAGGATGTTAAATTCAAAGAGATCACATGCAATAATGGCATGGTCTTCATGAAGTGTTTGCCATTTTACCTGGTTAAAACTTGGATCCATACATGGTTCTCTTCAGGCTAGTAAGTTTAACTGGAAGGCTTTCTTAATGGCTACAAATTTATTCCTTTGCAATCAAAGATCTTGGGTGTGCATCAAAAATTTACCTATTATTATATAGCATAAATCGAACTCACAGTCAGGGCAGTTTATTTTTCACTACTGCACTCTCCAGAATGTTCTAAGTCCTTGTCCAACCAAATCTAAAAGAGCACCACTTTCTGATTTTAGTACTTACTCAGTGACGAAGCATATTGGTGATCAATATGCTCCAATCTTCGCCAGTCAATATCTGACCTACAGGTCACTCTATTAGAACCTTTTCAACTTTCTTCAACAAAATGAGTTTTTCTCAGATTGTCTTCCCCATTCTACTCCTTAGTTCCTTTAGTGCATTGCATCATTAACCAATAAACTGTCTCATTTACTGCACTGATCCACATACTAGTATTTTAGATCCCCTCACAACTGCTTATCTCTGTCCCTTTATTTTGTCTCTTTAATATCTGATTTCAGAGCCTGCATCAATAATTACTTTTCTCCATTTTGTATATAAAAGGATATTTGAAATGCTCTTCACTGAAATGTCATCCAATTTTTCAGTCTGATCCAATAAAGCCAATTAATAAATGACATTGTAGTACTATTGAAACATTACTGTATACTTATACTTGGGCAAACATTTAATTTAACTCAGTAGGTAGGATTCTTCATTCTTTGTTCTCCTCCATTTTTGTAAAAAAAACCCTTACAATTAGCAAATGTGTACAATGGTTTCCTTATCAAGCAGAAAAGGAAAAAAACAGCAAAACCTCTCTTTTAAAACCCTTCTACATTTTTAATAGTGACTAACATAGTACTATAAATACATAAAAATGAATTTAAATCACTCATTTTTATGACGATAGGGTGTCTTTAATATTTTCCAATACTTTTTACTAACAGGAGACTTCATTATGTTGTTTAGATTATTACAGCGTACACTGCAAATGCATTTACTCATTATTGATGTTCCACTCATACCTGTCAAATGACTAAAATTTCATTACTCCCCTCATATTTCCTAACTACCCTAATCTTTTGTTTAGCTCCACTATTTCCCCAGGTGACCTCACTCTGGGAAACATCAAGGAACATGAGAACAATACAGAAATGATCACTTAAAATTTTTTATTGATCCTGTGTTTTGACAACACCAACCTTCTCTACCCAGTAAAAACAATAATCATCAATCTTGCATCGTAGGAGGCCTGGATGAAGTTAGGCCTATGAATGAGTGGGGAGGGGGGGAAGTGCCAATAAAGTAAATAACTGGATAAAATTAAATCATTTCCTATTGACTAAGTTTTTATCTTGGACCAAAACCTACCAATGGAAAACAACTTCTAGCTGCCAGGTCTGTCAAGATGATAACATGGGATACAGTGCAATCATTTAATGATTTAAATTTAGTTTAGTGAAGCCAAAACCATCTGGTACAAAGGACACTTTGGCAGATTGCGTAGAGTGAGAATACTGTTCTTGTTGCTGTTATGGTCTGATAACAAAGGAAAAATACACATCCAAAGCAGTTAAAAAATCATTTGCAGTCTATCTCACAACCAAGTTAAAATAATAAGAGGCAGAGCACTAATTATAATTGTATGGAGTTTCCCAGCAGAGACATTGCAAACCAATTGCCACTTGTCTGTTCTCAAGTATTTTCAGCATGCAAATAATGTGTAAATGCATTCATTTGTGGCATCTTTTCATTTTTGTGACAATATTATTACTTTTCTGTTTTCCCTGGCAATTGTTTTATTGCCATCTGGGAGTGATTAGTGAAACACTTCCGAAAAAGTAAGAACATCTCTGAATCTGCCCCTGATTTTAGGTCTGGGTTAAAATGGAATCTTAATAAAATAAAATTGTGCATTTTGGGAAGACAGGCAACCTTAAGATGCTCGTTTCACAGCTAGGACTGGAACAGAAAATGAGATAAGACCCATACCCCCCCACACACACACACAAAATACAAGGCTATTACAACTGGATGCAATATTCCATTTTCATTCTCAGCAGTGTTATTTAAAAAGGTAAATTTATTTCTTATATGCTTCTCTCTTTACAGAGCCAAGGATTTTTCATGGTCCTTTTTTGCTGCTCGATTTTGTGGACTGCTAGGGCAGAGCTGCTTGACCACACCATCTCCTAAGCCACTTTCCACTCTGCCTGATTTCTTGAAAATGGTCCCCCACTAAGGCACTATGCTTTTCATTCCTTCCTTTGAAAGACATGGCTTTGCATTGGTATTAAAACCCATTTTCTTTGAACAGGTACCTCTCATGAGGTGACTGCAGGCTATGTCACTTTGTCATCCACAGAATTCATATTTATTATGAAATCACTGATGAAAAAACTTGAATTCTTTCAAGCTAATAACCACTTTTCACAAAAATCCCAGACAAGCACTCCAATAATAAAAATACCACTTCTTATTTAGCTAGTAATTAATCAGTTGGCAAACACGAGCTCTATCAAGATTTTCAAATGTTAAGGAGTACATGGAGCACTGAGTCTGAAGAATGGCAGAAGCCCAGTACACCTATGCAATACCTCTCTGGAAAGTTTATTCCATCCCAAAGGCTGAGCAGAGACTATCATGAAAGGCAGGCACTATTATCTGTACAGAGGTGATAGTAACTAACAATCATTTTCTGAAATACCTGTCATGATTCCTTTAGCCTCTACGGTGTTTCAGCTCCTCTAGGAATCACTTTCTTTCATTCTTTCTCAGCATCACTTTAGAGAGTTTCATAAGTCTTGAAGCTGGAAAGCCGATTCCACCTAACCTGAAGTGCTAACAACTCCAGAGGTAACGTAGATGTAACTAGCAGAGAATACGGAGGAAATGAGACAGAAAAAGGAAAGAAGAGTGTGGTATGAGGAAGGGAGAACCAAGGGAAAAAAAGCAGGAATGGAGAAAGGAAGATATAATTTGTCATTACTGGACTTGGCAATATGCATGGTAGTCTTTCTTGAAGCTGATCTTGTTCCTCATCTTGCACCGAGTTTCTCCCATCCCCGTGCTTTCAAGGAAAAGTTTGCACAAGAATGCTGGGATAATCAGATAAGCGTTCAGCAATTCATTTATCTCTGTTATCCTCCTGCAGCTGACGTGACCTTCTCACCTGCCTACGTGTTATGGCCTGCATCCTGACGACACGGATTCATGTAAGTCACTTGACTTAGATCATTAGCCACACTGAAAGCAGGCATGTGTGTGGCAGCTCCAAAGCCTGAAGTTATTTGTTCACACCATATTTTGCAGCTTGGGCTCTGGAGTGGAGGAAGGACTGAAGGGACTAATGAATAGACTACCTCTCAATGTCATAACCAGCCCTTCAACTACTGTACTATCTCCACAGGAGAATTTAAATCAAATCAATACACAGAAATGCAAAACAAGAAAAAACAATAAACTAAACCTCTCCTGCTACAAACTCTTTTACATTAGCAATTTAATTTTATTTTTGTAATATATGTCTAGAAAGAATAAAAGAACACAACTGCAAGGTAATGTCAGCCTGATTAGTATGACTGAAAATAATAATAGTATAAATGAAGTAAAATAATCTGTACAATAATGAAGCTGAAAGGTCATCCACATTCCATATCTCACAAAAGTTCATGCAGCCCACTATCAGCCAAGAATGCTAAAAATCTGTATATGGATGTGTGAGAGATGAAAGCGACAAGCAAAATGTTACACTGTTTTGCCTTTTTTTAGAAAAAATAGTTGTCTTGAATATTGTCAGATAAAAATAACAATTTGCATAAGGGCATCATAGAGCATATGGTTTGCAGATAAGATTTTCTTTTAGAATTATAATAAAGCATGTGTTATTTTATGGCACAATTATAGAGGGAGATGAATGAATGTATGTTCTGCATTTCTGTACAAATTTATACAACAAGAATTAACTTTGCTGCACTCTTTACTTTTTTCTAAAAAAGAAATTACTCAATTTCCAGGCATGAATAAACAAACAACTTTTATATATTTGGAGGTAGTTAAAAAAAGGATAAATTAGGCCCTCCAATTATACTGTTGCGAACATCTTCGTTTGATGAATTTACAAGGATGCAAAATACCTGTGTGAACAAATAAACATTGCCTGTATTCAATTAAACCATTGCTTCCTTCATGTTTTAATTACATAATTAATGTGATAAATTAAACTGTTTCTCAGTGAACCATTTAGTCTAAGCTTAGAATTGATATTAGTATACTTTGCTATTTGTGCACAAAAAGTAATCTGGATCATGAAATTGTCTCTGAGGTACTTCCCTGTTTTCACTTTCACTTTAAAGAAAAAAAAAAAAAAAGACTACAGACACCAAAGCATAAGTTTTACATCGCTGTACTTTACAGCAGTGGAACATGCAGAAGAGTCAAGGTTTTTTTAACCATACCTGGCCAATACATTTTCCCCACAAACTTTGGGCCAATGCCCAAAAGGGATCAGAATAAGATGTCCTAAGAGTGCTAAAACCCATCCTTTTCCGTACATAGATCCATTTAGCGTTGCTGAATAAAGTGTCCTTCAGCAAGGGCACCAAAATGGTTTGCCTGCAGGATTCTTTCCTGTATACATCAGCACACCATGTGCTCTGCTTTTTCGGCTCATTTCTGTGTCATTCAGTTAAACTGTGCAACTCACTGCGTCAGGAGGCTATGGACAGCCTAATTCAGGAAGTTAGACATATTCATGCAAGAAAAATTCATTAAGAACCAAGCTGCCAACTGCTGAAAGATGGTAGGATGCACAAAGGAAATGCTTGTTGTGTGCTCACTTTTTTCTTATGATCTGCCCCAAATTTCTGTGTCTGACCCTGTTAGAGAAAGGGTGTTACTCCCAGTTGGGAGACAGATAGATACAACACTTTTAGCTCCAGCAGAGAGAGAATTACAGCCTGTCTCTCAGGGCAGATACATTATTTAACACAACAAGCACAGGCTGTGGGCAACGCAAATCAATCATGGTCATCTGAAGGATTATCCTACTTGATTGAAAGTCCCCTCAGACAGAGAGCTGGTCTCTCTTTGAGCTTCAGGACTTCAGCTAATGTAAAGCTTTTACTTTTTTTGTGGACTTTATTGCTGGTACAAACATTAACTGTTACTTAGACAACCATCCGGAAATTCATTCCTAGTAACGCTCCGCTTCCCTGCTCAGCAATAAGATGCTATTAGTAGTACCTGCTAAATGTATGGCTGGCCAAAAGCTGAGACCATCTAGGCATTCAAAAGAAATCCAAAACATCAACAAAACTCAGAATCCAAAAGCCCCAAAAGAAAAAGAAAAACGCACAAGTCAGTACCTTATTTTACACTTTAAGATGGGCTTCTGGTCTGACTTGGTATAGCTATTTTGATTTTCTTATCAGGGTCCCATGTGAATCAACAAGCCATGTTCTGTTACCTTTCAATGTGGAGTAATGTCCCACTCTTGGCTAAATTGTATTTCTGGCTGGGAGTATGTCACTGCCTTGACTTGGGGTAAGAATGAACTGTGGTGCAGATCACAGGACTCCAGAACTGGAAAAATCAATACCTCTGCTAACATCTTTGGGTCCACAAGATCTCATAGTCTCACGTATCAGGGGATTTTTGCCAATCTGCAGAGAGGGGAGGAGAAGTGGTAGCTAAGGCTAAACACAGAGGACTGCACATGTCCTTACTCTCCTTCTTGGCAGATGGGGAGAAGAAGGAAAAACAGGAAAGAAAACTGTGGTAAGTACAGCAACACTAAGATGGAGGATGTGCTCTCCCCAGCTTATCATAGCTATGTACCACATTTATCCATCCCACATTTCCTGCCATTTAGTAGCATAAGAAAAACCTAGTGAGGACAAGGCTCAGCTGGATAGGGCACAGGTATGACATCTGGGTGCTGACAGAGCAGGTACAGCTGCAAAAAGGGACGGCGCGGGGGGGTGTGAATAAACCATGCAAGAGTATGCTACAGGATCATTCATACCCCTGGAGTACCATCTGTTGATCCTTCCCACCCAATTAAATTACCACCTTACGCCTTGTCTCCCAGATGTTAGATAACAAGTCACAGTTTCTGGAATCTCCAAAGGAAGCACCATCCCAGATGTTCATTAGAACTAACCAAATATTCAATTATTTTTAATTGTATTTGAAAATGAAGTAATTCATACAGAGGCTGAATACTGCACATAATTGCTAGAGGGCTCTTTTCATTCTGTTTAGTGTGGCAGGAAGATAGGCCAATACAATTGGTGTTTCTGCTAATAAAACTGAGCCTATATGAAATCTGGAATGAGAAAGATGCAGTGAGGCTTTAAAAGTTTTTACTGGCTCTCTGGTGCATTTGAGTAAATCAATGTAATCTGTGTTAAAGCCAAGAAGTTGTCCCCATACGGCACTTTACTAAAACATCAGAGATAACAGTTCAACAATTTGAAATGAATTATTTACTTTGCACAACAAAACATGAAATGCAGAGCAGGGGGGAACCAGACAGCCTTTACCAAAAACAAAAGTTGCAGAATCTTTCAAGACATTGAAGTTTCAGTTCCTCTGAAGCTAAGTGCACTTTAAGGACAGGTTGGTACATTCCACCTAGTATCGTTCCTAGTTAGGGTAACTTCTCAGGAGACTCATTTCCTTAGGGAAGGAGGATTAAGGTGCAAAAGAGGTGGGTAACACACTGCCCCTGTCTGCAGGAGACTTAGAAACTAAAGGGAAGATTACTAAAGGTCTCTAAAGAAGAAGTATATATAATCTTAGAAGTTTTAGGAAACAAAAGTGCCATATCAGAGACTGTGTTAGGTAAGTCAAATTAAACACCTGTGTCACTCTGAAATTTTTACACGAATATGACAAGTCTACTGAAAGAAAAAAAAAAACAGAAAAAATACACATTCTCTGTTCCTAAAAACACATTTGTCTTCCATGAAGGAAAGGAGTACAACATAAGAGTACAAGAGAAGCTTCACTCCATACTCAAACTTCAAAACTCCCAAAAAGTTTTAAAACAGTCTGACTTTGCATTTTTTTCTTCTTTGCTCAAGACCATCTTGGCATGTATCTTTTGGGTGCTAAAGCATTTTCTTTCCTCATAACACAGTGCATTGATGAGATCAGCCTCCTGATAACCTTATGAACAGTGCACCTTACTCTCTCCTAATGCCTCAGGTGCCACCAAAGCTTTGTCTAAATAACCCGAAGCAAGGACAGAAGGGGTTTTAGTAACACCGTTTCTTTTAACTCTGAAGCAGCAGAACAATATGAAAATATTGAAATAGTTCTTTCAGGATTCTTGAGCCTAGTTGAAATACCTAGTTTGGCTCAGTTTAACCTTATTCATACCCTTAAGCTGCTGCAGTACTTTCAATGACAGTTGAACATTGTGTGGGGTAGTCACACTCTCTGCCTTCAAGCATCTAACCTCGATGCCTGAATAGGTTTCTGAAAGTTTTACTGACTCTATATATGACTCCTAATTCTGTTGCCAAGATAAGATAACTCACGTTAGTCAATGTGAACCCCTCTTTTGTTCCTCAAAGAGTGCCATAAATGTATTCATGTCAAGCACTTTTTGCACATGATGTAAGGGTGGTCTTTCCATGTGTGCAGTTTTGATCCTGCAGTCAAGAGAATTTCTTTCATTTCCTTTCTATTCAGCTATTACCAGGCAAGAAGAAAAACTTGACACAGACTGAAAGCTTTTTATTTGCATTCCTGTGTAACCTTCTCTTTTATCAATTTGTCATTTTGCTGATATGCCTCTCATGCACCAAGGCATTTATTAGAGTCATTATCAGAGAGCTCTCAGATCACTTTGTTGTCATGACAAAATGAGTTTTTCTATGCCCAGCTTGATGGATGGGCTGGATATTTTTATACTCTTCTGGAAGCCAGATCCTAGTATTTTTGACACTCATAGTCCTTCCTTGGTATGTAAAATCAAGGCCAAGCAGGAGTACATTAGAAGAAACAGTAACTTCATTGTCGTCAAAGAAAAGCCCTAAGCACACAGAACTGAAGTATAAACTGCTGAAAATAGATCTAAACCTGGGGGTTTTTAAACATCTCATCAGACAGTTTATGGCAGGATAAATTACCCCAAAATTTAGCCACCCAATAGCTTGACATTCAGTCCCTGCAAAGCAAGATACACCTCATCTTAATGCATGTGTCTAAGACTATAGAGAGAATCCAAATGGCTGCTTAAACTTCGTGCCAAGGCTTAGCTTCATCCTGATAAAGGTAAGATCAACGCCTGAGCAATTCACCCTAAACTCCCTTCAGACTCTATGAAGATTTTATTAGCACACTCAATAGAATCGAGCAAGTAATCCATCTCATCCTCAATCAGACACCTACTTTTATTTGAACCGACGAATCTCATCCCAACCTCCACATTGATGGTTCAGCTATACTGACTCTTGTATGGAGTGATGTAAGAACCAAAGACCTGTTCACTTCATGTTTTTCTTCGTTTACCTGCCTATGACAGAAAGTGACAACTCTGAGAAGCTGGCTCCGGCACCTACACTGCAGAGAGCAGTCCACGAAGCAATGAAAAGTTATCTTTGCTCCTCCACTTTTCAAAGGAGCACGAAGAATACCTTAAGTTCTTCTTTTATACAAATGGAAACTTTTAGTTCTCTTTCTTATTCTCATTTAAGTATTTTGTAGCTCAGAGAAAAAATTCTCTGCGTGGTTCTGCTTTTTTTATCTTTGTGAGAGACACTCGGCTAGGAATATCTGGATATGAGCAGTGACTCTACCTTTTTTCACATTATCTTAGTCCTTCTGAGGCTCTTGTTGTACCTCTGTAAAGTGGTGAACCAATGGATATGTACTGGATTTATGTCTTTGCCAGTATTTCATTGGTTTAGGAGCTATTCTGATCATAAGCCTATGCATTTAAATTACAAAACCGTTGGGCCAAATTCTATAAAAGACAGGTGATAGAACAAATTTTGTGCTTCAGAGTAGTTATTGCCGTCTATAAAGTTATAGCCAGCATTGGACAGGCACCTGTATCTACTTTCAGTCTCCAGTCAAGGCCCTGTAATGCTGCTCTGCAGCTCTAAAAGAAGCAGTCAGCAAATACAAGCTGACTAGCAGCTGTCACTGTAAAATGTCTCCCTTTTCCAAAAATGATTCTGTCATGCTGGACAAAAAACATCCCTGATAAACCCAGGAATTCATCACTATTTGGTTTTGCTGGATCCATTTGCAGAATGCAAGTCTGAAAAAGCATAGCAATGCATTGTGGGGAAAAGTGATTCAAGCAGAAACCTGTCCTAAAACGTCTGTGACTGCCAGCTACATGGTAAGACCTACCACAACTAAGAAACAACCCTAAAAGTCATGGTACCTTACTTGTCTCTACAATCCCATACCATTTCTCATATACCTGTCCCTATTTTAAGAGTGGGTTTTCATAGGAACTGTTTTTCAAGCTACAGTAATCTTTAATCTAAAATAAAACATTCAGAGGCTGCTGTCAAAAATTGTCAAGCCTATGCTCGAGCTTATGCCAAAATACTATTATAATAAATGTAGACTATCTCATCTCCCTCTCCCTTCCTCGTTTCCTCTATTTACCTCAATTGTTCCTTGGGACAAGGTTCTGATATTTAACATGTTCATATGGGTGATACATAGCAAATAAATATAATGAGCACATAATATATTGAATAGCTATCACTCAAGAACAGCTTCTGTTATATTATTTGATATAAGATATGAACTCTTTCCCTGGTGCACTGAAACTCATCCAGCTTTCATCTCTTCCGTATATTTTTATACATTAACCATCCATGTAAGTTTTATATATATGTTTTTTTCCCACGTGATATGCTAACTCTAGACTTACTTAAACCTGAAATATGCTGTGTTTCTAAAATATAGCTTTTTAAAAAAAAAAAAAAGTGGCCTTCCCTGTATTTTTTCCAGAATCATTAATATCTGCAGACATAAAAATGACATTACAAATGATCAACGAAGAATGCAGCTACGTACACATAGATTATCTATACTGTTTGGGATAGTATACCAAAGAAAACAATCCCCCTGGTGCATAACCCCAGGCAATTCAACTGTTCTTCACACTGTGGCAAACTGCACAGAGGTTTTTTTACAGACATTATTAAGTGTAAACTATTTGAATAGCACAATGTCTGATAAGCATCAGATCGTTGGTTTAATCTTACAGATAATCTTCAGTGCGGCTAATGGATTAGCCATTACTCAAATATGGAGGAACTCCATGTTTACTGATGAGCTGAGTCCATTAATCCTAAACAAATTACAGTGTATCAAAAGCACAGAGATAATTAATCATGGTATAATATATTTATAGTACATAAAAAGCTCATGGTGCCACTCCATGATGACTATTACTAAATACATTTTTATTTTAGGTTAGAAAAGTTATGAGGGTCAAATCAATATAGAGGAATTATTGCAAACATTTTTTCGATAATTACCAGATAATATTATTTACAATTTGAGCTATGGTTGCAACTAAGAGGCTGACAGGATTTCACAATGCTGGGCAATAGATGTAGAACGCAGGCTCAGTCCTAAGGAGCTTACCAATGAATATCATAAAACATTAAAACGTTTCTTTTCAGTCCTCATCAGATTCAGGATTTCTTGTTAACGTGCAAAAGATGCTTCAATTAATCTTAATTAGAGCCCATTTTCAGTGAGAAAAAGTACTATTCATCACTAGAATTGTTTCTACTGTCAATAATGATAATACTTACATGGCAGTTTTGAGCCTCGAAGTGCTTTACAAACATCAGGTAATAAGCCTCCTAACACATCATAAAATTACTTTTAGGCAGGCGAATATTTGTTTTACTCATTACTTAAGGAAATACAGAAATTTATGAGTTTGTGTAGGGGGAAATCAGTACAAGAAATCACAATCAACAAAGGCGACTATTAACCCTGCATTAACCATCACATCATGCCTCACAACATCAGGACACAAATGTATTATAGTGAGATAAATGAGATTTGAATATGCAGCCCATCAACTTCTTTTTAACAACAGCCAGCTTTCTGAGAAAGACCTTGTGTGTCAGAAGGCTTTTCTGTTTTAGTTTGGTTGTGGTTTTGGTTCTCCCGGGTAAGTAACTTGGTCTGACAAGGTATATTATCTCTCGTTAGAAAATCCATGTGGCTTAATCAGTGGCACTTTCCAGGCCTTCACAAGAGAGGCTGGTCTTAGCTTGCCCCACTTATAGTAGTCCTTCATTAGAAGAATAAAATGGCTATACATGCAGGCTGAGGTAACAAACAAAAAACTGAAGTCAGCATACAAATCATTCCATTAGGTCTGTCTTTCAACATACCAGGGGAAAAAGTAAAAAAAAAGGAAGAAAACATAAAAGGGACAAATCACCAAATACACTGTCTATTAATTACAAGCTGCGTGATTCAGGGGAATATCAGTCATTTTTACACTCCCTTTTCGAATGATCCTTTCTACACTCTTGGCATGCCCTGTTATCACCTAACAAATCTTCCACCGCAGGAAAATACTGTTCAATTCTACTTGAGATCTTTTAGAGTTTCCACAGTTATGGATTCTTGTGCTTTTGGATTTGTAGTTTGGCATTTTGCAACAAAGGTCAGGTTTGCCAAGCATGTTTTTTAAAAGCTATTATACATATTCTAGATTCTTAGTTGCTCTGGATTGGAATAGTTTCATTGGTTTCACTCACACTTCAAGATGAACTTCAAGACAAATTAATACATCACTAACATAGGCAGAGTTTCCTTAAGCTTTGTACGATGAAATTCAGCTGGCCAAGGTCTTGAGGAGGATTTGGTCCACCTTTTCTTTCAAGTCATTAACTGATTATCAATCTTTAAATCTACTAGACAAACATATCTCCCATAAAACTGTGATCTGTTGGTTCAAATTAAAATACAGGTTTTGAAGATACCCAGCTCCTTCCCATCCACCAGATCCTTGAAGACTAAGCTCATCTTTCCCCCTCTTGTTTTACAGCTCAGCAGCCTTCCTTGGCTTCATGCAGTGGAACAAATTCAACATATTCCTCTCTCTGACTGTAGAAAAGGCTTCTTTTCTACACCGCCCAAGGCTCAGCTCTGGGGACTGTGCTTTGCAGAGAGCAGGTCCCTGCTTCTTTTGGGGTTCCCCTGTTCTTTCCAAATGCTACAGTCTGCCTGTTTCTACAACTCTCTGGTCGTGGTTTGGGAAACATATTATTCCACTGTAAGCGGCAGTTCTGAAAGAAACAGTCAGTCTCCACTCTTTCTATATGATACTGTGCGTTCCTAATGCCATATTACTCTTCCTTTTATGTTCTGCAGGATTTATCTAGCTGTGGGGTGAACCAAAGTATGGAATAAATATGGATGAGAAATGTCATTAAAAATTATTATCAGATAACATTTCCTTGTATTGGTTTACCTATGGCACAGTGAAAAGGGCAACCTGGGAGTGGGAACAGACGGCCAAAGAGGGAGAAAGACATGTCTGTGTATTTAAGTGACTTTACTAACTTATTCTGGTTTAAAAACCCATGCCTTGCATCCTAAAAATTTCTTAAAATAACACACATTTAGAGGTCCCCATGGAAGATACAGTCTCCTCTTTATTCCAGTTTGTTCTGCCAATGATGGGAGACAGACCTTCTTCCTACTGCCACTGCCCACCCAGGTACTCCTCAGATCATCATATCTGGTCATGTAACTGGACAAAGACTCAGAAACATTTAAAGTCTTCTTCCAGGTCATGAATCAAGTATTTGGCTGAGCCAACAAACACAAGTATTTATACTTCTTGAATCTCTACTTTGAAAAACACCCGCAGAATGTTTTTTCATTTTTTGTCTTTCCTCCAGTGCTTTATTCCATCATCAACAAACAAAAAGGTCATTGTACTTCAGCTGCAGACCTTTTTCTTGGTACCTGTTTTTGGGGACCATTATCAGGTTTCCTATTTTTGGAAAAAGTCCTCGAATACTCTGTTTTTCAAAGTGCTTCAGAGTCAGAGAAGTACAATCCTCTTTCAAATAATACGGTCCTTTCTCAGTATGGTTCTATAAGAAATGGAGAAGTCTCTTTACTCCAAAAAGTTGTTAATGAGAAATGTTAATTTTGAGTTAGATTTATGAAAAAGACTGTAATCAGTTGAAAATGCAAAGTCAGTTGTTTGACATATCAATAGCCTACATTGTGCTGGCTAATTTAAAATAATAAATGCAGTTATTAGTTAAAAATGCCTATGAAGGTAAATAAGTGTTTTCATTAATTAATTTCCGTGAGTTTTTCTTCTTTAAGTGTATAGGAAAATTTAATACAGTAGATGTAGAAAGGCAATTATGTTTCATTTGGCGCATAAAGAATCAAAATTGCTTGGGTTCTTGTGTCTTTAACATTCATTTATGTCAAGTTTCTGCCATTGAAGAATGATTTTGAAAGACCACATTGATCATCTTGTGGTTTGGCCAGGAAGCTGTTTGTAAAAAAGTAAGAGAAAACAAGTAGTTAGCAAAAGAAATTTTTTACTTTACTGAAGTCCTATATTTCACAAGTAAAATGCTTAAGGGCATTTGACATCATTACTTTCACTGCATTCAAACAGAAAATGAAGCACAGGAAGCCTCTTGAGTGTTCAAAAAGAGGGGTGCATCTGAGGGAGAAATATAATTTCCTTGCTGTATGTTGGTACAAGAGAGAGTTTGGGACTGTAGTCTGGAAAGATGTGTGGGTTTAACACAAGTTATTCCTTCCTTAGAATGACAGCAACACATTGCTTTCTCTGTGTTCACTGAGAAAGTTCACAAGATCTGTGTCTCCATTCTGTTAAGGAAATCTACTGCAGACTTGGCAAGCCAAACCTGATTGCTGAAAGGTCAGGACAGAGTAACTAATAGACGTCTTGATTTAGCATAGTTGTTGAGGATTTACATGTAAAAGGATGTAAGAGTTACTGGTTGCTGTTAGCAAACTACTAAGGACTCCAGCTTGCCATATGCTCCATGTGGAGAGCTGAATGTTTTCATTACCTTTCCTTACCAGTAACGGACAAAACCTAGTATCACTCTGTGGAAAGCCTTATACCATACTTAAAATACAATTGCCTGTTTTGGTGTTGGATTTATTTCGATCTCTTGTCCATTCATCTGCTCAGCAGTTGAGGTACCTTTAACTCACAGGCACTACTGCAGCTTGTAAGACATAACGTACAGAGGGAGGTTTTAAGATACGTATTGTGTATCTAATGATTTCAGATTTCCCAAGCAAATTGCAAGAGGGGAGAAGCAGTAATTCAGAAAGTATAGCTGAGAACTTTTTTTTCTTTTGAGAAAAGTAAAATCACTTTAAAAATTCAGTCTTATAAAGAACAAAATTATTCATGAACATGCATTGCATTTAGTAAATTAATTTAACTGGAAAAAGAAGTGTGAAAACATTGGTGTTCTGAAAGTGGCAGTCAACTTTTTGTGAAACAAAACTTTCTGTTTTATAAAGGTTGAAGCAAAACCTTTCACTTCAGAAATGCTGAAATGTTTTGCATTGACATTTCCAAAATGAGCCTTCTGAGTTTCCAGTTTACTGTGGAATTTTTTCATTTAAAATAGATGCCTAATTTTATTTACTTATGTAAGTTACAGGAGTTCAAGAAGTTAAAGAGGGGTAAGTCATGAAAAGACATAGATCATTCCAGGTTGAACAATCTAGATTAAGAAATCCCTTAGTTGTTTAATGCAGCCACAGGGCTATTTTACAGTCTCTGACTTATAAAACAAGCTCTGTATCGTACGTGGGAGAATAAAAGCAACTTTACCTGGTTTTTTTTCTGAAAAAAATAGGGTTTTCCAGATTCACTGCATCCTGGAATTTTTAAACGTTGACAAGAGGAATGGAAATATTATAGACACAGAAAATTTATGTCTCCTTAAGTACCTCAGCAGTATGAAAGGATAAGCATGGCTATTTTTAAGAGAGCAAAAGGCTGCTGGGTATTTCAAGTAGGGTAAGAATCTCTTTCTCAGCAGAAGTTCACCTAGTGAACAGGAGGGTAGAAGAGGAGACTGGCTAAAGCAAATGACCTGGCACGACTTTCTTCTGGGGCAGTCTGGTCCGCTGAGTTCAAGAGCAGCCTCTCTCTGTTCTGAGAGGAAGGTAATGACAGCATGAAAGACCACTGGCTTTTCTCTGAAAACTGCTTGATAGTGCACTTGTGGAATGAACTATCCCAGGTAGCAAGGGTAAAAGCTATCAGAGGAGTAGTAAAAGCAGTAGTAGGTGTGATAGCAATAGTAAGACTGGTCCAGCAGCACATTACTAGCTCACTGATGGAAGCAACAGAGCGGTTATACAGACACAAGCAGCCATTCCCCTCTGTGAACTTTCTGCGTAACTATGGGTATGTACATACGGTGGTACAGCACAGAACTGTGCAAGAGACTTCTTCTAATCCAGGCAGGGCATTCTCTGATGTGGTGATATTGCTTTCAGTACCTAAACTTACTTAGTTCAGTCAGTTTTGCATCTTTCCCTCTCGCTGTGTAGCCATGTCCTTGGAGCAGTATGGAATATCAGGGTGCAGCACACTTTCCTCCTCATCCACAATACCAGTGATGGCAGTGCCTAAAAAAAAAAAGGGAGTGTGAGAGGAAATTGATGGCTTATCACCTAGGCTGAATTGTTCTCTCACAGAGCCTAATCAGAGGATTACTGGAACTGATGGAAAGGTTCCCGCCAGCCTTACTTCAGAACACTCCAAACCAAACAACAGATATAAGAGGAAGAAGCGAGGACTGTGGTGCAAAGGATGTTTCAAAAGGGAGGCAAACACTGTGGATGTTCAAACATTAGTTAATAGATAAACTCACTGTCTTTCTTAAGAGTGTACAATATGTTCAGAGCTCTCTCACTATCAGAAATCTCATGGTCTAGTTGTCAGAAACAGGAAAAGCAAAACAATGTGTGAAAGGAGAAAACATGCTATCTTTTCCAAAAGTATATCTGAAATACTGGAGGCTGACATGAAAAGGGCATCTAAAAATGGTCAGGGCTTCTCATGCACAAAGGGGACAGACCCACATACCCCTGCTAGTAGGTGCACTAAAGATGGTAATAGAAAATGCTTAAATAAATGTTACCTAGTAAAGCTCATGTTTGGTGAGTCATATATTGTTGGAGGATGCAGAGGGCTTATCCACATGTTGCTGCTGCTCTTAGCGCCTACCATCAAAGTAAGCTTCACTCCTTAAAATTACTAGAATTCATTCTGTAACTGTCCAGCTAACTAGATTTCCCATCTTCAGAGCCTGTGGCTGGACTGTGAGTGCTGGCCGGCAGTGGCAGTGTTGCAGGAATCATCCCCTTTTGTTAACACCTCCATAGGTCTCTCTTCATAATCTCACAGTGCCTTTCCTGGCCCTTGCCTTTCTTTGCCTGCTGCCAGTGAGGTGACATAGCACCTTAGATGCAGTTCCCATGTCCTGCGAAGTGTCAGCTTCCTCACACTGTGCTTACACCAATTGGATGACAAAAGACTAAGGGCAAGGTAGCTCTGGGCAAAAGCAAGTTTTTCTCAACTGCTAAAATAAATAATTTGTCTGCAGTTTTATCTCAGCTTCTTCTAGGTACAGGTGGAATCTAGCTGCGAGAGAGACTGTATTCACTAAGGGCCGTAGCTGACCAGGGAATGACAAAGTGGACATAGTTATCGGCCTGTTCGGTGCAGGCTGGCAGTGGTTTCTCTTCTCGCTGTTACAAGGGAGGGTTGGGATGTGTGGAGAGGAAATATCTCAAGTGTAGGAATGACTTCTGACCTCCACAGCAGGACCAGAAAGCCTAACCCCACAGGCTTTTATCTCTAACTGCAACACTGAGATCTTCCACCCAAGTGGTGAACCAAATGCTATAGTCACAAGACCTGACTCTCTTCAAAAAGGCATTTGTATTACAGCTCCCATGGATGGTGTGGTAGGCTGTTTGGTACAGTATAAGGAATAGATCAGTAGACTTAAGCCATCGGTGCTGATGCCCCTACATCTTCACTTTATCTGGTTCATGAGAACTATTTCAGACTAAATTTAATTTGATCCCATAGAGCAAAAGTCTCCACTATGGTCATGGCTCAAAGATTGAGATTTCTGTGGCCTAACAGTAGTCAGAGTGCCTGTGCTTCCCTGGAGTGGTGCTGACAGGTCAGTTATGTCCACTGACCCTCATCACTCAGGGACCTGAGCCACCACACAGTAGGCAGTGACAATTAGGGGACTCTTTTCAAAACTGCACCACCACTCTGAATCAATACATTAATGTAAGTGCAGCCTGAACGACATTTTATATCACAGCGCTTACCTGGCTAGAGTGATCCAATGTTATCAACACCACTGACTGGCAGAGATGAAGTCAGTACCGTCATCAGTCTGCCATAATGGGCTGGGATGAATTGCTGCCCTGATATAATTTCCTCATTGCCTTTTGCTTTGAGTATTAGAAGATTCCCCTTCCTTTGTAAATTGTTTTATAACCTGAATTTTGTATAAGTAAATCCGATTAGAATATCTCCTTATTCTCTCCACAATGCAAAATATATCTATTCAAGTCTTTTCCAATTCCATTGTAATCACTGATCCAATAAGTTCAAAGTCTGACTTTTCTTTTTTCTTAAGCAGATATGCTCGATGTAATGAAATATCTTGTTCTGTAATAACCAGCTGTTATCTTAGTCTTCCTCCCAGTAGAGGTTGTTTCTAATACCAACAAGGGATTTTCCACCAGTTTAATTATTTGATCTCATGGTTCTGAAAGTGTTTGGAAGAAAAGCAGAGGGAAAAGTAAGCAGGTTTGTTTACTTTAATGGAAGAAGGAATGGTTTGGAAAACTAAGCTCTGGTGAATTTCTAATTCATTTAATTTTCTGGCTGATAGGGTCTCTTTAATTTGACCATCTGTTTATTAGTGTTTGAATATGGATGAAGATGGGAAGGATAGGCCTTTTCACACACGGAAATGGAAGTGTGCAGAACCTCTGATGGAAACTTAAGTCACATCCCAAAAAAAAAACAAAACAAAAACAAAAACAAGAAACCCATGACAAACTTAGCTGTGTTTATTGTCTTTTCTGCAAACTCTAGACCTTGTTCAATCATGCATTACATTCATGTTCTACCTGACAAACAATCTCAGTTTCTTCTCTGGAATTTAAACAAGTGCCTTTCTGCTTTAGGTCTTTTGTTCTAGACACTACGTAGGATTAAAACTGAATTAATAATAAGGTAATTTATTTCAGAAGAAGGAGGTATGATTTTAGACAGCTAAATGCCAGTGCTTTGCCATCAGAACCAGATGAGTTAGCTTTTGCGACTCTGCTTCAGCACAAAGGCTTCCAATGAAGATGCAGGAAAATTCGGAGCAGGTAATCTCACAAAGTGTTGAGACCTGCTTGAGTTTTCCTCCTGTTATTCAAGATTAGCTTCTCACCCAGTAAGGAGAAGATGTCTCTTCCCTTAAACTCTATAGGTTTGGGATCAATTTAATTATCAGCAAGTGCCCATATCAAGCTGCAAATATGCTTAAAAGAGAGCAGGTAGACATAATTATCTACACCTGGTACAGGAAATTAGGTGTTGCCTTTCTCCATTGATAACAGATGGAGCTTAGAGAACCTTCTTACAACAAATGCCTAGTTCGGGGTTTGGCTAAATTTAGGAAGAAAAGCTCGAACACATCTATTGTATATCACATTAGTTGTACTTAAACCAATGATAAATCTGGTAAGATAAATTATTTATAGCCTACCTTTTTCACTTTTGCCATATTTTGTATTGTACTACATCAGCCAAATAGCTAACACAAGTCTGTGGAGCCTCAAGGAAATCAGTCAATTCCTGCCAACACATTTTAAGCGAAAGTCAGACCTAGGACTTTGAATCAAAGCACCATGAAATATGAGGAGGTAGCTTTTCTAAGCGAAGAAGAATAGAAAGGTGTCTCAGTGTCTCCTGTCTCAGTGTCCTTCTCTTTCTTCCATTTCAAGCAAGAAGGTAGAATAGAAAAAAGATATGCAGAAGCATAATTAAACACAAAACTGGCAAGGAAGGCTCTAGTTCAGCCTTTCAATAGGAGGCATGAGCTGCACACAAAAATAATCTTTTTTTTAGAATACAGCATAATTTTATGTGATGTGGTAACAAGGATTTGCAGGAGACCACGTAAGATTATTTTAGTCTTCCATTTTTTATGATTAATTTAAAATAATTAAGAATTCACAATATTTCTAAGATATCACTAGAAACTTGCAAGCTTTAATTTTATTCATTAGGCTGTTTTGTAGGGAACTGGGAGGGATTTTTTTATAAAAACAAGTTCCCAAGACAAAAAAGCTAAGCTATTCTTCCCATTTCCTCTGTGCATTCTTCCTTATGTGCTTGCATTGTATATCTACAATGGTTTTCAAACAGCAGTTGCTAGCCAATTGCAAATATTCTGAGATGAGTTTTGAGGGCAATAAATCTTTCACACCATGAAAACAGGTTTTTCAATATTAGCCACCTGCTCCACATAAAAGAAAAACCTGTTACTGCTGTGCAGCAGGGAGCGTATGAACTCCATGAAAACAAAACTATTTGATTTTCTAGTAAAAATACAAACAAGAGTGTAATTATATTTGGGTTTACAGGTTGTAGCTACACAATTGGGTATCCAGCTACACCCTGTCACAAAACTTTACCCAATCTAAAGATTCGGGGTTGTCTTCACTGAACATAGCATTGCACAGAGATCACTAACACATGTAGACATGGAATGTGTTAAACTGAACACACAAAATGCCCAAGAAAAATGCAAAATAACACAGTATCCAAATTGCAGTCTTGTTTCAAAAGGAAGTGTGTGCTCAAACAGTAGTTCATCTAGTGAGTATCTAGTCTGATGCTCAGCTCATGGAAATTCAGTCATTTGAGCTCAAAGATGCATCAAACACCCCAAAATGTGTCCTGGAAGCAATTAGCTTTTGCATTAAACTGATTTGCTGATGAATGGGAGACAAGATAATATTCTAATGCTTTTAAATATATCCTTGTCTCTAAGCAGCTAGAGGCCAAGGTTACAGTATGAGCTGGATTAGTAAACTGCAGATATAGGTAGTCATATTTTTCTCATTTTAATGACAAAAAAAGGCTGATAGGAACTATTCTTTGATTTGGAAAATTAAATAAAACAAATATTAACCTAATACATAGACAAGACACATAGATTAATAGTTGAGCCACTTTAATGAATTAAGAATTAGTAATTGTGTAAGAAAATTCTTGCAGTTGGAGGAAAAGTTTGAATAGGTAAAACAATTTTGTTTCCACATTTTCTTTAGTTTTATTAATACTCATAATAATGAAAGTTCTGTAAGGGCAAGAAAATAAAACTTTTCTATAAAAATTTTTCGTTACATGAATTGTTGAATTCTCAACATTATGAGTACATGGATCCTCCATAAAAAGCAAGAAGTGCTTCATTCTAATCTCACATACATTGAGCTGCTCACGGTTTACTACAATCTTAATGCTTTAAGAACAAAGCCCTTACACCTGTTTTTATTTCCTTAGATCCAGCTAGTCTTAGGAGCTTAAATAAAAATGGCAGAGAGTAAGAAAAAATAAAAGGGGAGGAGGGCTTAAAAGCTTTATTTAGAGTTTATTCAACATTGAGAATTCAGAATATGAAGTATTGAACCAGCTGCAGTCATTTATTATATTTCCAGCCTTTTACTATTCCAGGACCTCTTCACTTCCTCTCTATCTACCTTTTGGGAAATTTTGGCAATCCGGAAGAGAATTTCAATTTCCAGATTGTCTATTTGCAACATCTGATTTTCTTTTTAAAACATATGAAAATATTATAATTCCTGCACATCAGATACCAGGAGAACTTGTCACCAAATAGGTATTTGCTGATGTAAGGTCCAGTAAGATTAAATACAACTGAAAGCACTAAGAAGATAAGTCCTTTCGTGTCTGAATTCCTTACTGAAACCTTTGAGCTGGACATTGTCCCAATACAGCATACAAATGTTTATGCAGATCGATACAGCTAGGCTACATCCACACTTTGGAGAACATCTGCCCAGAGAGTAACCTCTGGATCTCAGGCCAGTCCTGGTGCAGAATACCTCACATTGCATTTTAAGGTCTAGCCCTCTCTAGGACAGGCTGGCCATGCACACGAGGTACAGAGGTTCAACTGGGTCTCCTCTAATCCCCCATGTTGCAACCCTAGGGTTGTAAGGTAGCCTTACTTTTTGCCTGTATTATTTTCAGGTTCCAGTGCCTGGAATAATATGAGGGCTTTGTCACATTCCACTGGAGTGGTATTTTAACTGCATGTTTCTGAAGGTATGTGCTGTGAGCCTCGAGGCATGGCAGGAGGCAAAAAACCCAACAGGGTAATAGAACATCACAGGATACAAGAAACCAAACTTACAATTTAACTATACTGCCTACAAAAAGCAATCTCTGGAATGAACTAGCTTCCAAATCGTGTCTAAGATTTTTTGGAGGGGATTAATTGCTTCTCCCCAGCTTATACCCTGGGAGTGAGCAAAGGGTATGTCTAGCCAATAGCGCAGCCCAGTAAGGGTGGAACCGTATGGTACTGAGGAGAGTGTATCACAAGAGAGTTTACATTTCAAAGCAGTTCCATTCACACTACCTCCAGCCTAGTACCATGTACTGGATTTACCTTCAGAAAGCATCAAATTCTATGAATGGATTTCCAGTTTAGTTTCACGCACATTGGCAGAAGTAATACTAAAGCACAGCTTTAAAATCAAAGATGCATTGTAGCCTGATACAGGGTACACTAAGTTTATTTGCATCTGCTACAAGCAGGCAAAGCTACAGTAAAATGCGACTGAGCAGATATTGCACTTTGCTGATGGGGACTCCAGGTCTTTGTGTCGCCTTTGATACTCAGCATTGTTTCATCGTGGCTCTCTGTCCTCCTTCATCTTCATTCCTCTGTCCCTACTGTTCAAGCTTTATAGGCTCCTAACTAATACGAAGAATTAACTTGGCTGAAACAGAGACTTTGTCACATCCACAATGGCATTAACTTTTACCTGTCTCTTTCAATGGTCTTAATCATCACATTGCTTGCTCCATCAGTCCACTTTTTTGCATTTTCAAACTGACTTAATCAGATATATGTTAATACTGGGGCAGGCTGAACACAAGCCATGCTTTTTCATAAAGAAGCAGTTTGTCCTCCCTGGGCTATGTCTGGTAGTTATCAGGACAGGGTATTTGGGGACCTACGTGATAACTTCATCACAGAGGTCTGCTTTTGCGTCTCAGGTGTTAAGTTAGGGGATACTGCAATATATAACAGTACAGCTTTACAAATTGCAACTCTTGTCTCTCCCATTAATCTATACCATGCACATTAAAGCACCGTCACTTTAGATGAGGGGGACATATGGCCTATGTGCAGACATAAAGGGTCAGAGCTCTTTATACCAAAATGTGGAATAGGGCTGGTGCTACTTCCAGGCAAGTTCGTGGATGATAATGCCCTCTCTTCTACTGTGATGTCTCCCCCAAATGGATTGCTAGATTAGCATCTAATGTTATCCTTTGAGTCTACCTGTCTCTACACTGAATCCACACAGCCTTAGATTTGGGTAAGAGGGTTTTTCATGGTATTTTTGGCTCCTACTTTGAGATTACATAGTATGCAACCTTTTGGAAGCGTGACCAATATTGCCTTCAAGGCTACCTAAGCAAAAAATATTTGACTTAAGGTAAATTAAAATTTGTTATTGTTGTTTAATTCCGGTAGGCAGCTAAGCCCCACACAGCTGCTCACTCACCTCCCCCTCCCCCTGCACCCCCAGTGGGATGGCAGGGAGAACTGAAAGGATAAATGCCAGAAAACTCGCGGGTTGAGATAAAGAGAGTTTAACAGTGGGGGGTGGTGGGGGCTGTGTGTATAAAAAAAAAAAAACAAACCACGACACGAAGGAAAACAAGCAATGCAAAAAAACCCACAACTGCTCACCACCAGCGGACTGATGCCCAGCCAGTTCCTGAGCAACTGCAGCCCCATCAAACCTTCTTCTCCCTGGTTTTTATTGCTGAGCACAATGTCATATGACAGGGAATATCCCTTTGGTCGGCTGCGGCCATCTGTCCCAGCTGAGCCCCCTCCCAACTTCTTGCCCACCCTCAGGCTACTTACCGGCAGGGCAATGTGAGAAGTAGAAAAGGTCTTAACACCGTGTAAGCACTGTTCAGCAACAAATAAAATATCCCTATGTTATCAACACTGCTTTCATTACAAATCCAAACCAGAGCACAATACAAGGTACTATGAAGAAAATTAACTCCATCCCAGACAAAACCAGTACAACTACGTAAAGGAAATTTGGAATGGCAATGGAAATTTTTATAATGATAAAGAAATGCTCAGAATCTGTGGTCATTACTTTTCTGTTTGCGCATCCTAATTATTGTTCCTTATTCTGTCACTTGCAGACTATGAACAAGCGCCTGATTTCTCTGGATAATGACAGCTCTATATCTGATTTCTAGAATTATGTGTGAATATGTTCAGCAGCTAGGCACTAGTCTTTCTTACATTTACAATGTGCTTATACTTGGAATTGTTTTTTTTTTTAAAGACTGAATTAGGAACTAGAGAAGGAAAGGGAGGAGAGATTGGCATTATGGGTCACATGGAATAAAAACATCCCTGTTCTTCTCTATTGACAATTTCTGGGTTGTACCCTGAAAGATGAAGTTACTCAAATGCTGTCTCTTTCAATTGTGTCGATAAATGTACAGGATACAGTACTGCACAAAATGATCTACCCTGCTTTTAGGATTATGATTTGGAGTGTCTGCTCAACAGGAGTTAGTGCTGCCTAAAGGACAGAGCACCTCCAGCCTTTAAGATACCCGGGTTCATCTTCCAGTCTTTCCACTGCTTCCTGGGTCACGTTAGATAAGAGGGTCCCATCTTTCATTTTTGCAGCAATTATATGTAAATTGAGACATCAACATATTACCTGTTTCAGGGATTGAGAACTGTACAAATTCCTAAATAAATGAGGTTTCCTGATCACTGAAGACTCATCAGTTCTGTAGGTTACTATCCTGAGCAAGGTCGTTGCCAGCTGTCTTGCTCTTAAGCACATTTAGAGCCAATGTTGGACATCAGAGGAAGGAGTCTTCAGGAACATACGAAGGTATAGTGCTTTCCTTCTCTCAGACACTGGATGATTCATTCTGCTATGTAAATTAGTCATTGTAAGTATTCTTTAATCTTGAGCACTTGCCCTAGTTTTTTGTTTCTAAACCCAGCTCTACATTGACATGAAGAGACCCTTTCATCCAAATTCCTCTTCTGGGGGCAAAGTTTGTTTGCCCAATATGCAGCAGAAGTAGAAACAAAGCAATGTTAAATAGCCTCTTTCTCCCAGAAAATTACATTCTTAATATGAAGAAACACAGCACCAAGAGGACAGACAACACTTCTCGTGTGATGTTTGAGTATGGGATTCTGATTTGTCATTTGGCTGCAGAAGGCTTAATTTTCTGCACTGGTGAGTGTGGTGAGTTGAACCTGGCTGGACACCAGGTGCCCACCACAGCCGCTCTATCCCTCCCCTCCTTAGCTGGACAGGGGAGAGAAAATACAATGAAAGGCTCGTGGGTTGAGATAAGGACAGGACAAGATCACTCAGCAATTACTGTCACAGGCAAAACAGACTTGACTTGGGGAAAATTAACTTAATTTATTGCCAGTCAAATCAGAGTAGGATAATGAGAACTAAAAACTAAATCTTAAAATGCCTTCCCCCACCCCTCCCTTCTTCTTAATAGGGCTACAGCATTGGTGGATAAGGGAAGAGAAATGGACAACTACCTGGACTTGTCCAGTGTTTGACACTGTCCCGCACATCTTTGTCTCTAAATTGGAAAGACATGGATTTGATGGGTGGACTACTCGGTGGATAAGGAATTGGCTGGATGGTTGCACTCAAAGAGTTGCAGTCAATGGCTCAATGTCCAAGTGGAGAGCAGTGATGGGTGGTGTTCCTCAATGGTTGGTGTTGGGACTGGCACTGTTTTAACATCTTCGCTGGCTACATGGACAGTATGATTGAGCACACGCTCAGCAAGTTTGCTAATGACACCAAGCAGTGTGGTGCAGTCGACACACTAGAGGGAAAGGATGCCACCCAGAGAGACCTTGACAGACTTGAGAGGTGGGCCTGTGTGAACCTCATGAAGATCAACAAGGCCAAATGCAAGGTCCTGCACCTGGGTCAGGGCAATCCCAAGCACAAATACAGGCTGAGCAATGACTGGATTGAGAGCAGCCCTGCGGAGAAGGACTTGCGGGCGTTGGTTGCTGAGAAGCTCAACATGACCCAGCAATGTGTGCTCACAGCCCAGAAAGCCAACTGTATCCTGAGCTGCATCAAAACAAGTGTGACCGCAGGTTGACGGAGGTGATTCTCCCCCTTTACTCTGCCCTGGTGAGACCCCACCTGCAGTACAGTGTTCAGCTCTGGGGCCCCCAACATAAGACAGACATGGACCTGCTGGAGCGGGTCCAGAGGAGGCCCATGAAGATGATCAGGGAGCTGGAGCATCTCTCCTGTGAAGAAAAGCTGAGAGCACTGGGGTTATTTTAACCTGGAGAACAGAAGGCTCCGGCGAGACCTTATAGTGGCTTTTCAGTACTTAAAGGGGGCCAACAGGAAAGCTGGAGAGGGACTCTTTAACAAGGAGTGTAGCGATAGGACAAGGTGTAATGGTTTAAACTGAAAGAAGGTAGATTTAGATTAGATATTAGGAAAAAATTCTTTACTCTGAGGGTGGTGAGGCACTGGAACAGGTTGCCCAGAGAGGTTGTGGATGCCCTATTCCTGGGAGTGTTCAAGGTCAGGTTGGATAGGGCTTTGAGCAACCTGGTCTAGTGGTCCATGGCAGGGGGGTTGGAACTAGATGATCTTTAAGGTCCCTTCCAACCCAAGCCATTCTATGGTTCTATGTTTCTATGCGTCCTGGGCACAACTTTGCTCCCAAATTCTCTACCTCCCCCCCGCCAAGTGGTACAGGGGGATGGGGAATGGGGATTATGGTCAGTTCATCGCACATTGTTTCTGCCACTCCTTTCTCCTCAGGGACAGGACTCCTCACACTCTGCCCCTGCTCCAGCCTGGGATCCCTCCCACAGGCGACAGTTCTCCTCAAACTTCTCCAACGTGGGTCCTTCCCATGGGCTGCAGTTTTTCACGAACTGCTCCAGCGTGGGTCCCTCCCACGGGCTGCAGTCCCTCAGGCACAGACTGCTCCAGCGCGGGTCCCC
>JAVKLA010000053.1:42194650-42205707 GCA_034782735.1 Sagittarius serpentarius | reverse complement strand
AAGTGATCTCTCCCTGTCCTTATCTCGACCCACAAGTTTTTCATTATATTCTCCCTCTCCTGTTCAATCAAGGAGGGAGAGTGAGAGAGCGGCTTTGGTGTGTACCTGGCATCCAGCCAGGGTCAACCCGTCACAACTGGCAAGGGTAAACAATATATTTCCCTTCTTTTCTCAGTGTTCAGTAACCCTTGCCAGTTGTAGTGATTGCATCTCAAGATACCTGATGTATCTCCTAAATCCCCGTTAACATTGTGAAATTTCTAGAGGAAGTTTTAAATTAGGCTTTAAAAGCTGGACCTAGGAAAATTTCAAACCAACGGACAATGTATTTTCATATACAATAACCATCTTGCATCTTGGCAATATGCTGTTTTATTTTCTGACTTTCGTACCCATTTCACAACACAGGATTCTCATGCCTTGAAAAATCTAAATGCTCAGATTTAGCAATGAAAAAATTACCCACTAAAGCATTCATATCCCATATTGTTTTCCAAGTTCTTTTAATGCCGCCAAATGTTACGTCCTTAGTGATGTATATTTTCTATAAACTCCCATTACTGATGTGGTAACAAATCTCCTGTTGCTTTTATAACATTTTCATGTTATGGTTTCTCCACAATTGACTTTGAGATCTTATATAGAAATATATTACCCTCTGCAGATGCAAGAACAAGGTACTGGGCAAAATGCAGTCTGAGATTTCTTTCTAATCCTGTACTGGCCAAGCCTGACTTTGCAATGGATTCTGCTGGAGACCATCCCTTGGTTCTTCTGTCGTTGTTTTCCGGGGTTATAACTAACCTGAATTAAGCAGATCTAACGGAAAACAGGCTGATTATGGAACTATTTTTGATCCTCTGGAGAAGTCAATGCAGTCTAAAACCTGTTCAAATTACACTAACTATTCCCATGCCTGATGGTACATGTCTTTGCTGATTCTCAAGGACACTCACATCCATCATCTTTCTTACGACCTAGTCTAATTCTAAGGAAATTCAATAACTTCGTGATACTCAAGGATCCTTCAAGTAGGAAAAAGTTATCCATAGACAGATCAGCAAATTTTTTTGTCAGCGGGAACAAACATGTACATGATAAAGCCTGGGGGGAAAAAAAATGTTTTCCCATATAAAAAAGACCTTAAACTCATGAAAAATAAGGACAAGATGACAAATAGATGGCTATGACATAATTTTCTGTAGCATTCATTTTTCTTATTTTAATTTGCAGTGAATAAAACAGCAGAGTTCTTGGACCATTAATTCAACTATGTAAACACAGTATTCTAATGTCATTTGAGATGCTATAGACAGTCTGCCCAGACTGCACCCGCCACTCCAGAGTAGCTCTCCTCTTGTTGCTTTGTCCTGTCTACTAGCCTAATATAAATATGTTTAATGTCCCAGGGAACCCGATGCCTACATTTAGACAAACAAATTGCGCCACATAAAACTAAAATAAGTTTCCTTCTTCAAAATTGTTTCTATTTAACATATGTTCTTGTATAGGGTAAGATATGCTCTCACCTCTCTAGCTTCAGCACGTTAACAAAATCCAGCATCCTGTCTAACTCCCCAGGGTAATTTTAACTGATCTCATCTTGGTAGTTGTGTTACTAATAAGACTTAGCTGTCTCTTTTCAAAGGTTTATTGTTAATTCCCAGTAGGAATTCAGAAGATATTTTGAACTAACCCCAGAGTGTCTTGTGTATATACACTCCTTCCAGTCTGGAGGCGAGATCTCGTATAGAAACACTTACACCACAGATGTCCATTCTGTAATCTCATATTGTTCTTCCCAGAAACACTGGGTGGTGGTCTTATATTTTGCTTTGTGTTTTCTTGTCTTCCACAGTGATCTGATATCATTCTTACTAACACAAGATTTACTGAAATCGCTGAAGGTAAGCTGATTTGTGTCATCTGAGGATTTAGCCCATCAATTCTCATAAACTGTATTTTCAACATACTTTGAAAAATTTAATCCTGCTAATCTGCTGAAAGGTGGATGAAAAGGGTTTCAATTTTCAAAAAAATCAAAGTTCTTATTCCTTCCTCAGTGAAGTTAAGTGATTCCTGGATTATACCAACATCAATGAGAAGAGAGTAAAATCTATAAATACTTTTTTAATCAAAATTATTTATCACTGTAATTCTAAGACCATATTCCATAGTTTCTGTGTTCTTGATTTGTTTGATTTTTTCTTCTCTTTAAGCATAGCCTTTATGCATTAAAGCCTAAGAAGGAGAAAACTCTATACATAACTTAGAACAATGGTTTCTGAAAACAGACTTTGGTATTGCGGGATCCCATATTATGAACGGACCAAAAGTTCTAATAGGAAATCCGTAGCCCACCAGACTCCATGCAGAAAGCTTCCTAGCTGGTCACATAAAGACTGTATTTGTCTTTCATTCAACAGGGCGTTTTCTAGCTCAGCTTGACCCACACAGATTTTTTGCCTGGTTCTCCACAGCTGTGTCTGAGCACCTGCCAGTGCAGCATTAGGCAACATGATTAAGATCACATTGGTTCTCTCATCCTCTCCCCAGGGTGAAAACTGTCAGTAGCAGAGAATTCCAGATTGGAGTATATATATAAAGAGAAGTGTGCTTCTCACTTGAAGCAGAAAGTAGAGAGGAATGCAATGGTCTGTATTCTCGGAGAATTTATTCCACATTCTTGTCAGACTACTAAATGAGCCAAATAAAGACAATAGTCTATAATCAAATGAATCAACAGATAACTCTTTAGGCAATCCTAACATTCATAAAATATATTGGAATATACCTGTTGCCACCTGAACACCTTAAGGGTCTTAATTGTGATGGACAGATTGGCCATATGCAATCTCAAAGTAGGCAGGAAACAGAGATGGTCTCAAAGAAAGACTTTTTCATTAACTTCCAGTAGCATAGAGCCCGTGATATGCTGTGGTTTCTCAAGCCGGTGCTGTTTACATACATTTGTATTTCAACAGAGATGAACTATTCGAATACAGTCAGTCTGAAAAGTCACATCAATTAGATCAGGAAAAGAAGAATGTGGCATCTCTATACTATTTGTATTTTAATTACTTTATTTTCACACCTAATCCTAGGTTTGTTTTTTAACAAACCAGGGCTGTAAATCCACCAACATCATCTGAAGAGACAGGCCTTTATTTTTGCTTTTCTTTTTTCTCAATCAGAAAATGGAGTGACAACATCTGATTTTATGACCTCATTTTTCAGCATTATCATACAATATTGAAAACCAATTTGGAATAAACGTGAAAAACTACTTTCAAAAACTCAAACTAAAGATAAACAGCCATATCTTCATGGAAAGAAAAAAAAAAGAAAACAGGTAAATAACCATCTTATAGATACTCCTTAAAAAAAAGAAGAAAAGCAGTAGGGAAGTTAATTTAGAATATATTTTTGCTGTCTTGTTTTGTCAATAAAATGACAAGTTTTCCCTTCACATTTCCTGCAGTCTCTGCCAGTTCCACATCCCTGTATTTCATTCACAGCCAATGATTATGTTACATGGTCTTAAGTGTCGTGACTGAAGTCTGAGCCAGTCATGCAGTTAATTTAAAAACTGACAGATTGTACAAAGTTTATTAAACAAAAATAAGGTTTACAAAAGCAATGCAGAAGACTTTGTCACTATGAGCAAGTCATGCTGAAACACAGGGGAATTTTATGTTCTATCAATTCAGTGTTTATTTCTTCAGCATTTTCTTTCTTACTCTCCCTGCCTTTTTTCTCATAAATGATTAATATTAAAACCAAACCAAAACAGATTAATAGTTAAAAACCAAGAACACAAAAACCTGATTCAGTCAAATTTTACTGCAAAATTTCTTTTCCTCTAAATGTTTTTTTGCCATATGTCTGCTCAATGTGCAAAATTATTGTTTTAATAGACTTTATTGTTCAGAATTAGAAATCCTTTAGCACTGAAGACTTGAATTTCCATTGCTCTTTCTCAGGGACAAGACAGAGTGGCATGGAGATTTAGGAAACCTTGGTTATAGTAATGACCTAGCCACTAAATTTTGCATCAGTTTGGGTAAATCACTTCACTTCTCTGACACTGATTTTCTCTTCTGTTTCTTCATCTGCCTTATGCAATTCATTCAAGCTATTTTTCCATTTAACAGCACTTGCTTTAGAACACAAAATACAGGAGTGAATATGCACATCTGTGCACTCCACCCCCTTTCATCTAGAGAGTCTTACAAATCTTTTGTTCAGTCTGGCATGACACCTTTACTGTACCAGTCTTCATCTTGCACTCCAGTAACAAACATTTGTGTGCATACATATATAGCAACATACAAATACACACATATATATACAAACCAGTATTTTAAACAGCATTTAGTCTTTTCCTCACCTCGTTCAAAAGCCAGAATGTAACTGAAGACGCACTGACCTTTTTGCCTGTGCTGCTGTCATGTTTCTCAATGCAAGAAGCACAGGTTTCCTTTCCATACTCACATACAAAACTCAAAATTACCCCAGTCTACCTACAGATTTTCTCTGCAGCTCAACACTGCATAGAAAATGCCCATTTCTTAAGATCGCAGCTGTTTCATGGATTTTGACTTTGAATGAAATCTAATCAAATACCAACAGGTGGTTTAAATTTGAACATTAAGTGTATTAATCTGACTCCAATTAAGAGTGTAATGAGAAGGTGCATAAAGGAAAACCAAGTCTAATGATATTGTGGTGGTATACTACAAGATACTGCACCATTTGGAGACATCTAGAGCTAGAGGGGTACTACCAGAATTTTCTTTCATTATGGGCTAAGTTCAGTTTCGTTAAGGGCTGAGTCAAAACATCTGGTTTATGGTGAGAGCAGAGGGCATACAAATGGACAATTACGATGCAGAAGCAACTGGTATTTATTTAACTCATGAAGAATTACCTGTAGATCCCCAAAGAAAACAGAGGGGGTTTGAGGTAGGCATTATCCATATCCAAATATACAGGAAGATGTAGTCCATGCCTCCTACACATGCCTAAATTTGGAAAACACATTATAAGGAAAAAAACAGGACAAACTATATAGAAGAAGATGTTAACAGTAATGGGAATACAAAGTTATTTAGACACACATTATAATGTGGATGTATGCTTCTCTGAGCAAAACACAACTTTCCTAAAATGCTGCTGCAAACACAATTCTCTTCTTATTGTTGCATGTTTTCTAAGCAATATACCTCCATAATACTCAACATCATAAACATTTTTATTGCTCAAAGTCCTGGTGAAATCTATGATACCAAAGCCCTGTTTATTGCACTTGGACCTTGTGTATTATGGAATTGCTGCCTCTATTGGTCATAAAACAGTGTTCTGGTCACAGAATATATACCAACTGGCATTTTAGTCTTAGTCTGCTTCATCTTCTTATGTGGCATCATGCAGTATTACCACAATTTATCCTTACTGTGTGAAATTCTATTAAAATCAATAATGCAAGTACTTCACTCACAAATAGGAGCTTGTATCATAAAGATAGCCTGCAAAAGCCTTCTATATATTACTCAGTAAGTTGCCTTTATGAAATATACATGTGACCAAATTGCAGGCTTAATGTTTTATGTGTCTTTTATCTTCTTTCCATAAAAAGCAGAGGGTATTGATGCATACCAGCAGGCCTCCTGCCTACCAACCAAAAGCTGGAAATCCAGAATATTTATAGAACTATAAATAGAGGTGTATCAGGTAAAAAGTCTGAATGGATAGGTCCAGTCTTTGAATGACATTTTACAATCAAAAGAATCTATTTGCAGAACTATGAAAAACAGCCAATGGAATCTACCTTTGTTTAACAAACCAGAATTTAGGATGGAAGAGATTTTGAGAACTCATGCAGATCACCCACACATGTATGCACACACATTCTCCAGAACAGAATATACTTTATTTATGCTATAACTGGCACAGTTATGGAGGTGGAGAATTTATGGTCTCCTGCTTCACAGCAACATCTTATGTACTGGAAGATAATTACCAAATGTCCCTTTGGAATTCTCTACCTTAGACTAAGGAAATCCAAATCTTTCAGGCTAGCAATGAGGCAATTAAGAATTCAAACAGCTGAGGAAGTTCTTAGCACAAATGTCTGAAGGTTTGGTTATGCTAATTTTCAAAACGGAAAATTCTTTTGGAAAAGCAATTGTAACATAGTGTGAACATCAGTCCTAGATGATCATCACTAGTAGAAGTCTTTTGAAGGAACTGAGCGTATATAGCAAAAACTGAAGAGATTGACACTGCTGTCATGATACAAATGAGAATTTTTTTAATAAAGTTGCTCTGCAGAAGGAAAAGGAAGAAAGGAGCACTGTGATCTTTGAATGCAGATTGTCCTTCTCCCTAAGCTTTCCTCCACACTGGGATTTTTCTCTCTAGAGCAGTGCTGTGAACATTCCCGACAACATGACCTCACAGAGACAGTTTACACAACTCTCCAGCAACCTCTTGGCTCCCACTCCTCAAATATTGCAAATATTTCAGACCAGGTGGGTTGAAAGCCAAAGAACTAGAGGACTCACCTGCTAACTGCAGATGCAAAATACAGCCAAATAAAGACATTTACAGTGCCTAGCAACATGTTTTCTTCCTCCCTAAACCCACAGAATTTGGCTTCACATCCTTGAGCACCATCTACTGGCTCCACATCTGCTGACTTCTTACATCTAAACAACTAGAGATTGTATTTGTCCCACCAGCACATGACAGGAGCTCAGGGTGGTGAATAACAGACAGCTTGAGACCAGCCCATAAGTTGGATTCTGTTTCTATAAAATGTTTGTCAAACAATTTTGAGTAATTAACAATTTCATAATAATCAAAGTCTGTTTCTGGACAATTTTCAAAGAGATAATAAGGCTTAACTGAGCCAGTAAATTATTTGCTGTGAACAGTTCAACCAGCTGTACGCTGTGTATTGCAGATTCTATCCTTTCTGTTTCTTCAACTCAAGCGACAGTTGTTATGTTAAAATGATGAAATAAAGCCTAAATCCCTAAAAATAATAATTAAGCACTAGGGAGCAGTAAACAAGCATAATAAAGTTATTAGTAAATAGTTAGTTTCTAGTGCTGTAGAAAAAAGACTGTAGCTTATTTTTTAAGTGTTCTTTTTCATAATTTGTTTTCATTGGATGGGTTACAGATTGTCTGTATTCTTCTTCCAGATAATCACTGACAAGCTAGAGATCATGTCATACTTTTATTGAGCCTGTTCTACATATTCCACAAGTAAAGGATCATGTAGGAATTACACAGATGAAGATTCACAATAGAAATACGCAGAATGAAATAATTCAATGAGCTCTGAGGTCTTTGCATCTAGAGTCTCTCTTCTCATCAAAGCCACAATGGCACAGCTTTTTCCATACACCTGGTCTTCCATCTCCATGCGTGACCCTGTTGACTTCAGTATGGAGCCCATCAGAGCAATGGATTAAGGTTTCTAAATTACATGGAATGGCAAGGTAGAAATAGCATATTTGAATTTTATCTGTAGTGACACTTCCATGTTCTTACTCTACAGCCTAGATTCAGATGCAAATTCTGCATCCTCTTTTCTGCGAAGTGCTTAAAGATATCCTTAAGCCCTTACTAATTTCTAGAGCTTAAATTCATTTCCAAATCAAAGATATAAGGAGGGAAAAAAGACCACAAAAGACTCTCATCTGTAATTTTTATACTTTAGGAAAGGGAAATTATCATAAGATATATGAATAAAGTTAAGCAATCTATGCATTTCAAAAATCTGGTTTGGCAGATTGGATCACAAAATTTGCACAAAACTGATTATTTTTATTTTTACACAGCCATGTTCAGGCAGGAGCTTTGTCAAGCTATGGGCACAATGTAGAGAAACATTGAATTAATTTTTCTGTGATAAAATTATATATACAGTCATAATGGAAAGTTAGTGAGTTTAAGTGTTTGTCAGAACTCAAGTGTTGAACTATTCAACACTGAATGAATTAGAATCAATACATACTTATATATATTGAAAACTCAAGATTTCACCCTACTTAACGTGAAGAAAAATGAAGAGAGAAAAGCAGACTGTCCTTCTGGGACACCATGTATTTTCTTTATTGGAATCTTGACAAAAGGTTTCTAAAGTGTAAATAAATTCCTTTCTAATACTGATGGGTCTTAGGCCTTGAAATAGGTGATTAATTTAATGTTTTATTGGCATGATTTAGCATGGTCTCATTTGGTTCAGATGGTTGTGCCTCATGAACCTGACAGTGGGGCACCAGGAGAAGCTGAACCGCCCTCCTCTGCATAACGGGGACTCCCCAGTGACAGGGTCTTCAGCTAATAAGGGCCAATAGAAGTCTCTACACATTTCACTCCTCTTTCAACTTCATAAGCCTGAAAATTCAATTAGAATAAACACTCATGCTACATTGCTTTTACTGTCACAGACAGGACCTGTGCAAGATTTTTTAATCAAGCCGCAAATGAAGCCTGATATAACCTTTGACTCAGCTGTGGAACAGGATGCGATGAGGTGGCTGCCATCTCTAGTAATGTGTTTTGATTTCTCCCCACTGTCCCTTGCATCAGCTCAGCCCCTTCACATGGCTAACGCGTTGAAAGTGCTTGACAGCCTGAACAAGCAGTGGCAAGGCCAAAAGTGAGAGCACTGATTTCGTCCCAGAAGATTTAGCAGTGTATTCTGACGTACTGAAATTGCAGAGTCTCCAGCGTCAATGCCAGTAACCAAGGCTGGTTAAGCATCTCCAGCTGTGAACTGACTCTCACGAAGAGAAGAATCATGAAGCCTTATCTGGGGCAGCTAAGTATAAGGAAGTCATATGGTCTGAAAACCTTCCTATCATTTCACTTTACCAGCAGTCATGACCACTGCTTTGCAGATAACTAAGTCCACTTTGGTTTACATTACTTGCCAGTGGGAACTTGAATACATAGATCTGCAAGCTCAGCCCAGAAGGACTTATCGTTAGCCCACTTTTGTTGATGGGAGAACATAGTGAATGTATCAGATAAGTTGTTTTTAAAAGTCAAAAAGGAATTTGCAGAGATAAGAGACATCCACTCCTTCCCCTCCCCTAAACAAAAGCAAAATTAGACTTACACTTACCGAGATCAAATATATGAGCTGCAAAAATAAAAAAAATATTGCTTTGTACCAGTTATTTTTGCCAGCACCAACAACCAAGGGATTAGACTTGAATTCTCCCCTACCCCCAAAATTCACTGTTCACTAAGAAATGTAGTTAAAATTATTAAAAGCTAGAAAAATAATACTGTGTTTGACCCTTTTCTTTGCAGAACTACATTCCTGCAAAGCAAACCATCCATGAAACAGAAGGGTGGGGAGCAAACATTGTTTTTACCAGAAAGTTTTTGGCACTATTTCCCAGACCATCAGAAAAAATGCCCAAACTGTCATGTAATATACTAAGGCTGGTATCTTCCATCACAACGTGTTTTCTGGCTTTCTTGCTGTAGTTTATTCAGGTAATCCTTGCTAAGCACTTGACAATTCCTTGCTGAATCTTGTATCTCCAATAAGTAAGACTGAGCATAAATTTATGTTAGTGATTGAGTCACTCAAAAGGGTACTGAAAAATGACTACTTCGAGCTAAAAACAAGTTTGGAGCTTTTTTTTCCTCACTTCTTCAAAATTATTTTGGAAAAGAACAAAGACGATGCTTTAAAACAATTCCGTTTAGAAGCTGGTCGAGGAAATGAACTGTTTAGGTAGTTCTATTTATAGCAAACCTCTAAAAACAGTAGTATTCCTTCTACACTCCAGAATAGGACATATATGAGTAATTCAAAAAAATGAGGGCATGAAAGACCAACCCCAAACTTCCTTTATTGGAATAAAGGACATCACAAAGACCGCAGTGGAAAGGAGGAGTCCAATAGGAAGAAAAGGAATGGAAAACTTTTGCTGTCTCACTGAAAACAAATTTTGTATGACTAAAATCCTAATCTTTCTTTTTTTGCTGGGTGCCTCACTTCAGTTGGATGAACCCACCCATAAAAGCCACAAAGAAGACAATCATAGAAGTCATGGCAAATATCCATAACAGGATCTGTTCTCTGGCCCAGAGAGGAGGGAGACCTAACTGTAGAACAGGTACTGGCATCTGAGCCAGTATCTCAGGTTGTCTTTAGAGTCAAGATGCCATTCCTCTGACCTATTTTAGAAGATTCACAAATCTAGGAAGAGGTGAATCACCCGTGAGCATCTCTCCACAACTATAAAGAGAGCTTAAGATAATTAGCTAATTTCTAGATAGTTAAATATGGTCAGACAAATTCCACCCAAGGGTTGTATCATATATGAACAAATATAAAGAAAACCAAACAAAATCACAGCATGTACAGGTGAGTGTCAGTCCTCGGAGTATTATCTGGGTCTCCTGGCTCACAGACCAGAAATGCCTTTCATTATTCTGTCCTTGGGATTCAATGCTCTTTTGTGTAATACCTGAACAGTTGTATCTCTCTGTGTATTTGAATCAGGCTCCTTTACCACACAGAAAGTGTTGGGATTTTAAAAGACCTTTTTTTCTTTATTAAACACTGAGAAAAAGTCACCATGAAGTCCATCAGTTTGCATTCAGGGCCAGGAAGAAATTGGGTAGGGCAGGGAGGGACTAACAGTTGTGCCATGCCTCCTCTTCTGTTTCTGTCTGTAATAGTCCACTTACAGAAGAAGGTTAATAACATTTCTGGAAAGTACAGGGAAAGGTAAACAAACAAAATAGGGAGGGCCAGAAGATGAAAGTAAAATGTTTTCCTTACAATAGCAGCCTCTCAGGTGTTCTCAACCTCCATTACTGCCTGTGTACCATTTTTTCTTTTTCCTTCTCCACAAGTATCTTGGCATAAGCAATAGACTTTGACAGTTGTAACAATAAAACCTACCTTCCCAAAGGTGGAAGAAAAACTAACAAGAAAAAAACTGTGACGGGTTGACCCTGGCTGGACGCCAGGTACCCACCAAAGCCGCTCTCTCACTCCCCCTCCTTAATTAA
>JAVKLA010000053.1:42141440-42167682 GCA_034782735.1 Sagittarius serpentarius | reverse complement strand
ACCACTCAGCTTGGTGTCATCAGCGAACTTGCTGAGGGTGCACTCAATTCCACCATCTATGTCATTGATGAAGATATCAAACAGCACTGGTCCCAGTACAGACCCCTGAGCGGCACCACTTGTCACTGGTCTCCATCTGGACATTGATACACACATTTCTTGTGTGGTAAGAACTAAACATTTCCTTGCATTAAAGTATTTCACTAAAGATGAAATCGGTAGGAAATACCTGTCTTTGTACTGATTGATTAGTTGATTGATTGATTGATTTAAACAAAACAATAAATTCTGCTAGGCATTCCTAAAAACTATATAAGGCCTTTCAGAACTGCCAGGAAAACAGTACCATTCTTTGGGCAGGCAAATTTATTAATTAATAATAAACTGTTAATGAATTAACAGATGCAATTTTAAAAATACATACAATAAACAACTACTGGAAATGGTTGGAGGGAAAAAGGAAGGAAGGAGGTAAATCAAAACTATCTTGAGTCCTTCAATCAAGTCTGTAGACCCTTTCAAAGCAATTTACTTCTGCTTGGATGTGGTGCAGAAATGACTGAGGAGAAAACTGTATTTTAATACTCTAGATCAATAGAATTATGATTAATGCCTCCTTTCAGGCCTTAAAATCTGTAATATTATACAGATTTCCCTCTATTTTTCCCCTATTACAAGGGAATCTAAATATTTTGTTGACACAGCTCAGCTTTATTGTGGTTCAAGTTGAAGCAGTCTGGAGTAGTTATCATGTAAGAACAGATAACATACTTCAAAGAACACAGCCTAGAAGTAAATTTTCAAGACTGCTCAGTCCTATTACTTCAGCTATAACTCACAGACAATGCTAGACCACAATGGAAACGTACTGGAATAAAGCCAGAATTTGTGAATTAAAGCCGTCTGGCTGTTACTGATTGAGATAAATATCTGTTTTAAGAGATGGGTCTGAACTTCTCTAAGATTTGAGCAATGAGTTGGTCCTGCAGAGAAACCATCAGTTGACCCAGCAACCTAGATTCATTTCCATCTTCTTATAAGCCCAATATGTAGAACACAGAATTAGGACCCAGTGGGTGTGGAACTGTGAGCTGTTACAATTATTATTACTAAAACTGAAAGAGAAGAATGTGCATAGCCATAAAGCACAACTCCCTCAAACATCCTACAAGCTTTAGTCCAAAGACTGGACAATTACAGAATTCTACCAGAAGAGACCCTGAGAGATCAATGAATACATCAACATTATGTAAGTTCTGAATGAGAGGAAGTTAAGTGATACTGCTACCATGCTAAAACTCATCTCTAAATGTTCCAGCTTTCACAGAAAAAAAAAAAAAATGGGTTGGAAAAAAATAGGAATGCTTTATCTAGGCTAAGAAATACTGATTAAAACCACAAAGAACACTTTGAATTACGCAAGAGTTTCTGAATCTTGTGTTATATTAATAGTACCCACAAATTACAATCAAAATGCAACTGATTTTAAAATACCAGCCCCAGACAGGAAATTCCCAATCTGCAAAATAGTCAGAAATCAGGATACCAGCTTTTTCATTATATCCTCCATAAGGGGGAATCTTCAAGTAGAGCATGCCTTCCCCAGGGATTGTATGACACTGCAGCTCCTCCCCTTCAGCTTGGTGGAACAGCTGACAGCCCTGATCCACTTAGGCTGAGGAAACAGTTGACACTGAAACAGATTGGCTGTGACCGATTGCTGGAAGATAAAGCTTCTACACACAGGCAACCAAAGGTAGGATAGAATTGGGCCTCAGCCAGTCCAAATGCTAGTCCAGCATGTTAGCACAAACTCATTTCCATCAGTGGTTTATGCTCACTCTGAGGGGCTTACGCTGAAGTGAAGGCAGATATTCCCAGTTGCCAGCTCAGTGGGAGGACAACCTGGCAACAACATAAGCTGCTTCAACAAGATTCTCTAGAGTCTCTTTGACTGACCCTTCAAACAAAAAGCATTTGTATTCTTTACTCATGTCCAACCACTGGACACTTTTACAAAGGCTCTTGACTTTTGGAGACAAGTAAAGTGGTCCTATTGTGCTTCAGCCCTGTTCAGTGCAAATGTGGACATGGTTTTGACTGTTGCATTTTAGTCTGATATATATGCCCCTAGTTTTTCCATCCAAGGAGAAATAAGCCAGAAACAACACTCCCCATGCATTCTCTTTTCCAGGCACAATGGGTATAGGTAAATCCAAAATAATTTCTCTGCTGCCTTGGACACTCAGATATTGTTAATCAATCAGATCTCTTTCCTCCAGGCAAACATAAACATCTCCATAGCTTGTGTGCAATGAAGGCAATCTTCCTGTGCTGTCCAACTCCTTCTGCAGGGACACTAGATTTCTTAAATTAAGAAATGGCACAAGAATCTCTTCCAGACTCTCTCCTGAAGCCAGGGACAAGTGCCTCCTCTCCTACTATGGACAATTTAGATACCACCCTCCCATTTCTGTGTACATCAGAGAATTTAAATGGGCAAGCACATACCACAAAGCAGTTAAGCTGCCTATAATCTCAGCAAAGATTTAGCAAATGGATCGCATACAGAGAGGCTTACTAGTACATTTTGAACAGACTTAGGTGACAGAATCACGTCTAGACTGTTTGTGAAGGAAAAGACAAACAAAAAAGCAACAAAACCTTCCTCCCCCACAGCAATGACTAGTCCTACAAAGCGAAATAAATCTCTTTGAACAGACTGCACAGAACTCAGAGCAACTGGAAAAAAGATCCTCACCTCAAATAAATAAAGAGCATCCCCGTATTTTCCAGAGACTGTAACAGACCTTTTCAAAAGTAGCTAATTGTCTTTGGCCAAGACTTAATTCAGTAATGTTGGAGGCCTGAGGGGAATTCCTAGTGCTAGCAAATTAAGATCTTGGTAATTAGCAGTGACTGAGCAAACCACCCTCTGTGATCACTGAAAATGCCTCCTACAACAGCCCAGTCCTCCCCAACGAGTAACGGAAGGAGAAAATATGGTTAAATAGCATCTTGTCATTGAATTGCTTTGTTACATAAAGTCTAAGTCCTTGAGCAGTCCCAAAACATATGGTGCAAAGAACCTTGCTTAGAGATTCATTTCCCCCTCTTACTCAGTTCCTTGATAACTCCAGCTGTCAAGCTGGCCTGGGTCCAGTAAGTCCAGGGCAGCCTTTTCCCAGGCTGAATCAATTGCAAGATTCACAGCGAAGTCCTAGCACTGAACATGATCTCCAGCCGGTGTCCTCCTTTGGTTCTGGAATTTTCTTAGATGTGTCTTGCAGCTATTTAAGTAGCAATGCCAGTAGAGATGGTTATGTCTAGGCTTCTCAAACTTTTCTGCATGTAGTAGGCCTAGGGATGAAGCAGCTCATAAAAACTTGCCAGATGAATCTGGCTCTGTGATAACATTGTCAAATATACCACTGAAGTAAAAAAGACTGAAGGTCCTGCTTTGCTGCGCAGAATGTAGGGATAATGTCGTAATATAGGACTTAAAGGCACCATCTTCTTTGTAAAAAGAAAATTTCAAAGTGTTTCCTGTCCATCCCCCACAATAAAATTCATAATTAATGGAGTAGACCCTGAACAATGTAAAAATCTTTATCAGACAAACCAAACTTTAAATAAAGGTGCAAAATATTAGTAACTAAAGTCAATTTAATTCAAAATCTGTTTCCAAAATACAATTCCTCTCAATAATCACAAATCACATTTAAACCCATCACATCGAAGTAAATGCAGAAAGGTGTTTTCATCACTGTAAATAAAAAACTTGTCATTTCTGTAGTACCTCCTCCTTAGCCCAAAGCAATATTTTATATACGAAATATATTATATAAGATATAAATATATTTGTGTATATACAGATACATAAAATTTATTTTTATATTGTGTACATCCAGGTGCCTACCGATCTACTTATCTGCCTATAAAAGCATCCAGTTTCATTTAAATTATTAGCTCCATGATCCCTATTTTCATCCTATTTCCAGGGAAATTTTACAGGCAAATAGTCAGAACTTTATATCCAGCGAAACAGTGTAACATCCCAGTCTCATGCATTCCTTCTCAGGAATTAGAGTCCCTCTTTGACATGCAAAGACGAAGTTCTGGCATAGAACTTGGGTTCAGGCAGTCTATGTACAACTCTTTGCACTGTAAATTTCAATCACCCTCTGTAAATCACTCAGGATAACAGTTTTGAGTTGAACTCTCAAGTACTCTTTAAGTCGCACAAGTGCCTCTGTCCTCACAAGGTTACAAACCATATTGTGATATCACCCAGGTCTCCATCTGTAAAACATGGAATAAAATACTTCTTTTATTGAGTAGCCAAACTGCAAAGATATTTTATGGCAAAAATCAGGGACAGGTTTTCCAGAAGACGCTAAAGAGAAAATATTCTGGTCTCTACTTAACACCTCATGAGGTGATTTACCCAAGGACACATAATACGGTTGCAGTGGTACAGCCCTCCCATGCCCATTATAACAATGATCTAGGGAACTATCTGTTTCTAGTGCCCATCCCTATGTAGTTTGTCTTTCAGTCTTAATCTATAAGGCATTATTACATTATATTGTATCACAGAGCATAATTGTTATATGAACAACAAACAAACAGTTGTCCATATGAGCATCTTTTTAGCATTTTTTTTCTTTCCTTAGGCACCTCTGGTTTTGAGCCTCCTATTGAATAGCCCTGCCTGATTTGCTGTATCAAAAGTGAAAAGATTTTTAAGAAGTCTTACATAAAGTTCAGAAGCAGTACTAAAAACAGCCTGTTAAAATGAATGACTTATGATAAACAGAAGGGGACAAATGAAGCATTTTATCAGCTTCCAGTGTAGTCAAGTCTACTACAATCTTCAAAGGCATTGAGCAGAATTGCTCACTGTTGTGTGAAATTTCTCTAATGAAACAACTTTAGTATTGTCTGCCCTCTATTACTCATACAGGGTGTTATCCCACAGACAGCCCATCAAAATACATGAATTTTGGAAATGAGCAAGATGAGCTCTCTCTGGTCTCATAAGTTGAATGAGAATTGCACTTGCATCAATATGGAGCAGAAACGCAGACAAAAATAGCCACGGGTCCTATGAGGCCCTTCATGCATGGGCCAGATTCTCAACCAGGAATTAATATAGTGACACAGAAAGTGGAAGAGGATTGCATTTTAAACATAAAAAGCATTTTGTTTCCTTACACTGAAAACTGGACCTACTATTAACATATATAAAATTCAGAGTAACACGTTGTTTATAGCTGCTCTCTTTTAATCTGAGGGAGAAATAGCATTTATCTCACCTGAAAGATTCACCTCCAAATTTAATATCTGTTCAAAAGACAGATGTCTAGACATCTACACACGCTTGGTCTACAAGTGTCTTCACCAGGAGGTGCATCCCTTCAAGACCTCTATCTAAATTCAGTGCCATGATTACCACTACAGAAGGAAATAGGGTGATAATCTTAGACCAGACACTCGGTTGTATAGTTAACACTGAAGTAAGACAGGGTGGGACTATCCTCATCCAACATTTACTACCCACGGAGCAGTCCACATCTGACCCGGTACCCCCGAGCCGTCATTGTAGTCAGCAGAACACTTCTGGTCCCTTCGTCCCGCCTCAAGGCAGACAGAATAACACAGATGAATCACCCTAATGCTGTCTATTACTTTCCACTGATAGTAAGTAGAGTTGAGGGTGGCTAGCTCAGATGTAGCTCTTGTTGGTTTAAAGAACTTGAGATAAATCTCTAACCTGTTGACCAGAAATAAATCTCTGACATATGTATCACAACTCCTACAATAAAATCCAAGGATCTGCATTTGACCACTGAACGGCTTTATGAAGCAGAAGCAAAATGTGGTGATGCAGACATTCAGCATTTCATTAATTACTTTCTCCATGAGTTTAATGACTGTTCTGAACTAAAGAACTTCCCAAAGATTGCAAATGCAATGAGGCAATTAATACCTTACACTGAACAAGTCTATGGAATTTGATTCTTTCTGAACTCTTTCTATCTGGACCTGTAGTTGCATTTGAACTTTGTGAATCCAAAGTTAATTCTGGGCCTACTGAAGAGAAAGGCACCAGTGCCACTGACCTTGGCAAGTAAATACGCAGAGAAGTTCTGATTTCCCTGGTTTGCTGATGTATAGTCCAAATTCCAGTAAAGTACTAAACAATGGTGAGTTAAGGCACGATAGACGTGAAATCAGTAAACCTACTTGCATTTATAAGGCTACCAGTGGTTTGTGTTGCTGCTGTGTCCTTGTGCTGGGGCTGGCTGGGATGGAGTTAATTTCTTCATAGCAGCCCATATGGTGCCATGTTTTGGATTTGTTACTAAAACAGTGCTGATATCACACCTGTTGCCAAACAGTGCTCATATGGCTTCAAGACCTTCTCTGTTTCTTACTCTGTCCCCTCAGCAAATAGGCTGGGGGCAGGCAAGATGTTGGGAAGGGGCACAGGAGAGACAGCTGACTCAAACTGACCAAAGGAATTTTCCATGCCATATAACATCATGCTCAGCAATAAAATTGTAGGGAAGCCTTTCCAAAACAGCCACTGTTCAGAGAACAGCTGGGCATCAATCTGCTGTTGGGAGGTGGTGAGCGTGTGCCTTTGCATCACTTTTTCTTTTTCCCCTCTTTTTTTTTCCCCCTTCAGTTATTAAACTGTCTTTATCTCAACCCCCAAGTTTTTTTCTGACTTTTGCTCTTCTGATTCTCTCTCCCATCTGCTGCAGGGGGGAATGAGCAAGCAGCCGGTGGGTGCTTAGATGTGGGACAGGGTCAACCCACCGCAATCCTGTAATCCTCTATAAACCCAAACTTGGCTCCTCTAATAACGTATAATTTCAATAATGAAAACAGAAAAATCCATCACAGGCAATTCATATACCAAACTGACCACTGACAGAACGAAGTAACAAAACTTGATCAATTAATTATAGAAAGCTCATTTTATGGCAGAACAGGAGCTCTGCATAAGGTGGATGCTACAGTCTTCAACATGGCATCCTGGTAGGTGCAGGTAACAGGATGGAAGAAATCCATGCATGGGTGGGACAGTCTCAAAAACATCCTCTCTTTAAAATGACTCAACTTAAAGAACAGATAGTCAATACAAGGAACAATGGATTCTTGTTCCCCTTCCCAACAGAAGTTAAAACAGTCTTCAAAGTACTGAAATGCCAATACAATCTTTAGATTTGTTCACGATTAGTTTGTAGAGTGATTTTTAAAAGTATATAATGGATGTAGGTGCACAGTTCTTAACAGATTTTGCCCCTCAGTGCTCCAAATGCAGCACTCAGAAGATGCACTCAATAAACATCATCACAAAATACCTTTTACTGTGTCTCAGAGAACTGTGCTCTCATGACCTGACTGTTCATTGTGGCAGCTGGATGAGAGAGAGGGGAAATAATTTTGGATTTCAAAGATTCTCTTTCTTTCTTCATGTCAGAAATACACACCAAAATATCTACTCTGGGTGTTACAGAAGCTCTGGAGAACACAACTATAGCAAGAAGAGCTCGTAACATAGCGGTTAGTTCTCTTTACTGTGCCAGAGGATGAGAAGATTCAAACTATCACTCTGCCTCAGAAACCATAGCATCTTCAGCTGGGGCTCTCTGCGTCTCAGTGAACAGCATCTCCTTCCCCAGCTGCTTGTACAAGTGCTGGAATACAAAGTCCACCTGTCTAGCCCATGGAGTATCTGACCCTTGTCACAGCACTAGCAATAGATCCTCAACAGGCCCCCACCTCTCTGATTATAACCAGACCCTGGTAGCTTGCCTCATCCTGAAAAGCATCATCTTTTAAAGTACCTCATTAAAATCAGGCATTATCAGGGCAATGTAAACAGCAGCGCTGGGACCTGTGAGCACACTAGCATTGAAGCCACTGCAGGCATGGGCAGTTGTCCCTACCTATAGGTTGTTCACACAAAGACTGATGCCAAAGACCATTCATTCATCCCTAACATAAATATCAGGCCACTGAAAAAACAGCAGAAAAATTTGATTGCTTTTGATCAGTAGTACAAGCCTGAGAGTCCTTGAAACTGAGTTAGGCTAAGCTTGTACCTTACAGTTTTCATCACAGTCATAAAATCATAGGATAGCCCTCTTCCAATAATTGCTGTGTTTGGGGTTTTTTTTCTTTATTTATTTTTTAGTAGCAAATACTGATGTGTCCTTGAACTGTGGTTCTAGAAATCTCTTCCGCACCTCTCATTGAGTTCTTGCCTTAGCAACTTTCTTGGCATTTAGCTACGTAGTGAAATCACATACCATGTGAAAAAAACACTTCATTTTGCCAGTTTTGAATGTGCTATTTTTCAGTTTCATTCAATATCACCTCTCTCATGTTATGAATTACAGAGGACTTAAATTCCAAATTTCTTTCCTGGATTATTCATTATTTTGTATACTTTTGTCAGTTCCTTTCTTATTCCATCTTGATAACAAGCAAATACCATCTGTTGTGTTTCTCTTCATATAAGTTGTTTTAGAGTTTGTGTTGTTTGACTTCCTAGGAAAAGAGGTCTGTGTTTCTAGCTCCTGTCTAGAAGAGGAATCTCACCAAGACATTCAGCTGTGGAAAACCATCCAAAGAAATAATCTTTACAATTGTTGTTTTCTTTTAACCTCTTGTGATCTGCCAGACTCAGAAATGCACAGTGCCTCTGTCAGACTTCTCACAGAAGTCTGTTGTTTGTAAAAAATACAACTCCTGGGCAGGGGTTGTTTCTTTGTTTCTGTTGGGTTTTGGTTTGGTTGGGGTTGTTTTGTTGCTGGTTTTGGTTTGTTTTTTTTTTTTAAAAAAAAACACTTTCTCAGCTCTCCCAAACTCTCTTCCTTGGGTGTCTTATTTGCCTCCTATAGTAATGAATCAGCTGATGAGCACAAAGCAATGTGCAATATCTTACTCTGCATCGTCAGTGGATGATGACCCATGCCCAGAGTCCAAATTTCATAGCAGTAGTACTCGGAAGATGGTGGCTGTTGAATCCAGATTAGATCAAATTTTGGCAGCCCTGAAGGAACTCTGGGATAAAAGTGATTCAAATTCAGATTTCAAAGTATGTTTTCACTATCCGAGCAACACTGTTAATTAATTTTTAAGTACAAAACACTCAGGCAAAAAGCACCCGCTGAAGCCAAAATAATGCACATTGCTTCCTTCATGTAATGATTCTGATAAACTAAGAAACACATTCACTAGACATTGGAAATTGGCAGCCTACAGCAAGATTCAGATGCCCTGCCCAGTTGTTGCTATGGATTTTTGAATTTTGATCCAAGACTCTTGCTCTGGATGCCTACATTTCAGTTAAACTAGAATCTTGAATCAAAGTGTCTCTTCATCTCTTACATCTGAGATGGTTTACTCTGGGACTGAAATATGATTCTTTTATCACCTCTCCAAAAGCACCATCTAAAGAATCATCAGACAATAACAGCAGCATTAACAACAAAGTTGAGAAGACAAGAAGCTCTGGGAGTTGCTTCAGTTTGGGGATGACAGTAGCTTCCCAAGAGGCCCTCAGCAGCACTTTGGAGGGGGGGATAGAGCTAGGTGTGCAATTAGAGTCTTTGGCTATTTTAGTCATGCTGGCCCTGTCAGCCCCTGACAGCTTACCTCCTGCCAGAAACCTGGATTGTGGTTAAATAGTGGCTCAGGAGTCACAGACTGACTACTCCATTTTGCAAGAATGAAAGTCTAATTATACTGATACCTGAAAATTAAAGGTTAATCCTGAGTGAAGAACACTAGAGGAGCTGATAAGAAGCCTTTATGAATTGAAATCTGGACTAATCTTGTATCCAAACATTTACTTACAAATACTCTGAACAGAGCTGGAATATTCCATGCAACTGTTAAAAAGATAAACCCTCCTTGCTAAGTATGTGGACATGTTCCCCACTGGAGTGGCATGTCCTGTATGAATTATTCCAGCTGAAAACCTGAAACATAACTTTCATTTTCACAGGGATTCTTTTGTAAACTCCATTTAGATGAAAGAAGATTTTCATGCTGAGTTCTTCCTTTAATTGAGCAGACAAAGCATATACCAATTACACTGATCTAACATTATAAAAATGATCCTAATCTTCTGATATTTTGCACACCTGAATGTCTTTGAGCAAAGTCGGTAGGGAAGTAGAGAAGAATAAGGATATAGAAGAGACTAGAATGGGATGAGTCCTTGATATGTAGAAATATATAAGACAAAATAAAACTGCTTGTAACTTCATGTAACTGTGCATTTAGAGTTTCAAATGCATAAATATATGGGGAGAGAATATGGCTTTCCCTGAATAATACAGAGAAGAAACAAATCTGCTACTCCTGTAGAATATTCACCGCATAATCAGAAGATTTCTTCACTCCAAGAAGTTGTATAAATATAACATTTACTATTTAGTGTGTCTATTTACTTGCTATGTGTCCACATACATATTTTTAACTAATAAATTTGATATATTTGTAAGTGCAAAGTGCAACTACTTCAACTTAGTTTGATCAAAGATCAGACATTCATTGCTGAGTAATGGAACCCAGGCTAATAAAAACTCTATGGCTTCTGGAAGAAGCAGCGGGGACAAAGATGATAACATCCTCAGAGATCAACCCCTTGCAGTCTTTTGCAGGGCCATTTACACGTAAATAAGGTATTTATAAGTTCACATAGATGTTAGAAGAATCTGAATTTGAAATATTAGTTTCAAATAAATAGTAGCATTTATGTTTCTGCATCACGTTTCTCAGACTGTTTATTTAATATTGTTACTATTTGCATTACACCCTCTGCTGAGATCAATACCTTGTTGTGCTTAGACACTGTACAACTGTTCAAACAAAGAAGACCTGATTACACAGTATTTATAATCTAAATAGCAAACATCTCTGCCATTATTGGGTACTGTGGAAGAGGCCAAAACTATTTTCGCTCCCCGGTGATATACTAAAAGAATCAGATTCATCCCTTTGCCAGATTTCTAAAGGAAAGGGATGCTAATGAACGATTTGCATTTCTGGATTGGCTTTGCTGCTATTCCTAAATTCTTGCTCGCAGAGGTAGATGCTTATCTTGCTTACCCATAAAGTTGTCACTTCATGAAAACAGAAACTATTTGAGGGGAAACAGAGGAAAGAACCTGGTTCAAATAGATTCAGCAGAAAAGCAGTAGAGTCAGGAAAAGAAGTGAGCACTACAGATTCCTAACCAGCAATGCATCCAGAAGAATTCTGATGAGTCCATGTCTGGTTCCTATACTACCAGCTCACAGCCAAGTAAAACTCTTGTATGATACTGGAGGTATCATGCTTGGAGGTGATTCTTTAAGTGGTCCAAACCACTCTCCTCCACTCCGCAACAAATACAAAAGACACTAAATAGCTTAGACAATCTTATTTGGATGGAACACTAATACCTGAGAGCATCTAGAAAAACCTCTTTCTTATACATGCTTAACCCTTACAGACCTTGTTATGTCAGCAGAACCTCATTAAATAGAATAAAACTGGATAGAGAGATGAACTTGACATCATTTGGTGCTCCAGCAATGAAAAGGAACATTGAGAGGTTTCAGGCAAGTCCAACATAGAGCCTGCAGATGTTCTCAGCCACCTTTTTCTTAGAGAACCCCAGTCTATGTTCTAGGCTAATCCACTGCTAGATTGCTGCCACACCAATAAACTTAGAATTTAACTTACATGTTTAAAAAAAAAAAAATCGTTCTCAATGTTTTGTTTGCTTACTGCCCGCTTTATTTTTCACACACCACAAGCACCTATACCTCTTCTAGTTAGTTTAAAAATACTGAAAAAATGGGAAGTTTCTGGATGGTGCTACAAATGTGACTGACACAGGGAACATCACAGCAATCTCAAGCTTTTATTCATTTTTATCTCTTTATTTGTTTTTATTTCTTTTTTTTGTTTATTTCTTCTGTCCAGATAATAGATACAGTGTAGCCTTCTAAACTAATTTCATGAATATCACAGTAAAACCAGCCAATATTCCCACTGATGTCTTATTGCTACCACACAGTTCATTCTATCCCAAGTCCAGAAGGAAAATGATGTAAACTCATGTTGCCGCCCTTATACCCATTATAAAAATAATAGCTTAAGTGCTGTCGGGTAATCAACCTAAGCACCAAGGACAGATAGTTTTTAAAATCCATTAGGATTTCAAGCCCTCAGTACAGATTCTTGTCAAAATGCTAAACTGCTAAGTTACTCAGTCTTCCTCAGTCTACAAAATGAAGCCAGGAGTTTGGGAGAACATTTCTCAGGAAAGCCATAGTACAAGAGCTATTTGCTTTCTCATTGGGTCAGAAATATCTACTGTTAAGGAGTAAATTTTTTTCTGCCCTATCACAGTACCTACTTTTAAATATGTTCCTATCTAGCTCCTGTCTATGTTACCTCTTGCCAGCATCCCTATCTTGATCACTCCATCCAGAAGATGCCTTAATCTGTGGGCTTTATTTCGTACTGATAGATCCCTTCCTGACAGACATCCCCTCCACTTCACCCACAGCATCTCTCACCTATGCTGGGATAATTAGCTACTATAAAGCACCCTTATGACTGGAACCCTCACACTCCCAGGGAGAAGAGTTAGATCCACGCTTAAAATGATGCATTTGGCTTTCACCCTACATTTAATTTTATTTTTGCTTTGTGAACAATGACTTTATGATGATTTCAATTGCACCAAGCTTCCAAAAACCTGAGTTGGATTCTTGTCCCTAATCCGCCTTTGGACAAGTTAGTTGAGCGCAGGTTCGTTGTCGTGGTTTAACCCCAGCCAGCAACTAAACACCACACAGCTGCATGCTCACTCCCCCCTCCACCCAGCAGGACGGGGGAGAGAACTGGAAAAAAAGAAGCAAAATTTGTGGGTTGAAATAAAGACAGTATAAGAGGAGAGAAAAGAAGAAAATAATAATGATAATGATAATATGACAACAATAATAATAAAAGAATTGGAATATACAAATGATGCACAATGCAATTGCTCGCCATTTGCCAACTAATGCCCATTTAGTTCCCAAGTAGCGATTCCCCCCGCCCAGCCAACTCCCCCAGTTTATATACTGGGCATGAAGTCCCATGGTCCCCTTTGGCCAGTTTGGGTCAGCTGTCCTGGCTGTGTCCCCTCCCAACCTTCTCGTGACCCTCCAGCCTTCTTGCTGGCTGGGCAGGAGAAGCTGGAAAATCCTTGACTTGGTCTAAACACAACTGAGCAACCACTGAAAACATCAGGGTGTTATCAACATTCTTCTCACACTAAACCCAACACTATACCAGCCACTAGAAAGAAAATTAACTCTATCCCAGCTGAAACTAAGACATTTGTAAAACTCTTTCAAAGACTTTTACATTCCTAAATCCAACTGGAATCAGAAGAAACAGGGACCTAAGTATGTTTTAAGGTTCTGAATCCAAACTACACAGACAATACAAGGGGTTTGGAGGGTGTTCTCAGGAACAGCATTCCTAAGTTTCATTTGGAAGAGGAAGCTATTAGTCTGTCTTACTTACATGTGAATCTTTGGCAGGATTTAGGTACAGAATACCCAAGATTTTGACAGGAATTAAATACCGAATACTTTCCAGGAACTCATTTTTGGACTTTCTAATCAACACTTGTATACCTGGCAGTCAACTTCTCTGATGTTTTGGTTTGCATATGTAAAATAGGGTAACCTTACTTTATCCATTTTCTTTACGTAGAATGACAGTCCTTTGAGACAAGGAACCTTACTGCACGTGCTTACCACACCATCCCACCATGGGACAAAGCACAGTTGATATGCTGCATATTATGCAATTATGCATGCTTATTCTACATTTGGTAATGTATAGCTGTACCATGTATTCTGGTTTTTGTGTTCTGATACCGGTGGTTAAAATCTCAGCTGAATAATTCAGACCATTGCAAGATGTATGAATTTTAAGTTACCACTTAAAATGGGTGAAAATCTTCTTTTCAGTAAAACTGTATTTGCCATTGAACAAATGATTACCGTGTAACACACTGCAGTCTCACTATTATCATTTCTCTCATATCTGTCCCTACCTCCTTTCCAAGACAAAATACAGCCTTGTGAAACTTCCACCCTGTGTATTTACAGCATAAATAAACTTTCAGATCAGAAGTTAATTTTCTGAGTTATCAATGCTAAACACATACTTTAAAAATTTGGGAGACTGCTTTTTGAAATAGCCATTAAGTTTTCTATTCCCAGGAGAATCGATAAGAGGAGGGGGGATAAAGGCAGGCATTTCACAACTCTGAATGTGTTTCTGTCAGGTATGATCACCAGAGCTGGAATAAAAAGGCTGAGTTTCACTACATTAATAGGTACCTGAGGAGCAGCAGCAACATCCTATGATGTTCCTTCTCTTCTTAATCCTGCTTAGTCTAGTCAGTGACAAGGATATCTTTGAGGGAAGTCAGGAGGGTGGGTTGGGGGGAAGGGATGGGTTTGAGGGTTTTATTTGGGGGGGTTGCTTTGGGGTTTTGTGGGTGTTTATTTTGTTTGGGGGGTTTTGTTGCTTTTTTTCCAAAGGCACAGACTCGAGCATGACTGAAAAATGTATAAAATCGCAAATGGGACCTGGGAATTGACTGCAAATCTCAGTGCTTACCAACGTAAAAGAATATAGATGGGCACAGAGAATTTATTAATACTCTAGCCCTGTGCACACACAAACTGGTATCACATTTCCATCCAGAAAGGGACCAAGTTCCCAATTCTTTCTGCTCCATCTTTTCCAAAAACTAAACTCAGAATGTTTAAATAATAATGTGTGAAGAAACTTCAGTCAAGCAAATCATTGGAGCCACAGACCTTCAATTTGAGTTTTATCTGAGCTTTGGCAACTTATGCTTTGGCAGAGCTTGCAAATTAAGCACACAGCCGAGCACAGACACCCCTGGGACTAAGTCTAGGCACCAGTTTAGCATTGCTTTTTTTGTTGTTCTTTGTCATTCAAGCTATTTTCCTACTTTATACTTCGCTTTTAACCTGTTTCTTTCCCAAGCTGTGTTTGGAAGGAAATTAACATGATATAAATCCCCTCCCATAAACACAAAGGAATATCTAGACAGAAGCATCCAGGAAAGTACTTCAAACGATACGGTAACTGTGAAACTCTTCATAATTTCATTTGCATTGTTCTTTTGAAAACAGTATCTGCCAAAATCACCGATGTCTTTTTATAACACATTTATAAAGCAGTGCATATAAAATGATCAGAACATTTCTACAGATGTGCAGGTTGAGGCAGGCAGACTAAAAATCCCAAAAGGACACATTTCCTCAGTTCACTGACTATTCTTAGCACAGCAACAGTAACCTTGCCGAGACTGAAGTGTTCCCAGCGATCTCACACCCTGCTTTTAGAGTTGTCAATAATCCTATTTGAACAGAAGGAAAGCCAGGATGCTGTATAGCTGGTCCAATACATAAGCCTGGAATAGTATATGATGAAAAGGAAAAAAAAAAAAAACAAAAAAAAAACTTAGTCCTTACTCTAAAAAAATCTTTAATAACAGTTCTGAAAAATAGATAATTGACCTACAATTGCATATCAAGGTGATTTACAGTAGCTGAAGGCTCTGTAATTTAAGTAACTAAGGTGTGAGAAAGTCTAACAAGAGGATTACTCTTATCAATACTTTTGCATGCCCTGTAATTCCAGATTTTCTCTAGCATCTCCCCAGTATATGACAGTGACTGTTCAGGTGAAAAGCCCATCTAGCCCAATAACTTTTCTCTTATAGGCTTTTGCTGTTGGTCACTGGGGAAAAAATATGTACACATGACAAGCATATATGATATTGCCCCCCCCATCACTACTGTTGTCTCAGCCCACAAGTACTCGTAGCTCCGAGCCAGTGTTGTATTTTATGCATGTAATAATTCTCGATGGATTTCCCTTTAATTCATTTCTCTAGTTGCCTCTTGAACATTTCATTTTGTAAACCCGATTATCCACATTTATTAGTAAGGAATTCTACAGCTTATCTTTACAGTACAGCTTAATAATTTCTTCCTTACATACATCTTACTGCTATATAGTTTTCCACCAGCATCAGCCTCCCAAATTAATCTGGAGCTAGGTGGTGTGTTCTCCATTTGAACATATGCCATTCCCTACTCACAAAGAAGGAAGGTATTCTTTCTGCTTGAAAAGTTTTGATATACAGAAATGAATAGCTGCTTTACAAGGGAGAAATACCTTCTTTTCAGAAATTATCTGAGCCTTTGCAGATCCAACGGTGTAGGAACTTAGAAGCTAACTTCAGCCTGCCTTCCTGTCTCACAGGAGGACTAACCACTGCCAGGAGATTACCTTTAAGCTTCTCTCAAATCTCCACTGACAGAGATCACTCACCCTCCTCTGTATATCCCAGGGCTTCTCTCTCCTCGTGGCTACAAAGATTTTTTTAACTTTGTCTGCTGTTAGAATTCAGGAACAGGTGAAAGAAAATCAGCAAGTTCTCCAGCCTTTGTGCTTGAGGACAACAACAGGTGAGGAGCTTGGATGGATTAGCTAGATGCAGCGGCCAATATGGTCTATAGCCATCATCTATTCAAAATGAATAACTGAAGATGGGAATCTAGCTATAAGAGGGAGCTTATCCAGTTTACTACGTGAAATGGACAACGTATGAATAGGCTTTTTATGAGAGCAATATTTGCAAGCTCACGGTGCAAACTGCTGGTGTTTCTCACTGGTATTCAAAGTGGATGAACTGGGTGAAGTCAGAGGGACTGGCGCAACAGGAGCTGGTACAGGAGCAACCACTTGAGGGACCCCACTGAGTAGTTTTGCCTCCAAGCAAATGAAATCCATCCCACTCCAGAAGAAAATGAGACATACACATTCAGAGGAATTATGCTGGGATTATCACATAGCAGGAGCATATCTGAAAGGCCATTAAAGACAAAACAATTTTACTGGGGTTCCTCTCCACTGGAAAGCGGACGTATTTTCTCTTACCTGTAGAATATTCTTCTGAAAACATGTATGCTCTGAATTCAAGACAGAAAGGTGATGTAGGTCACTGTGGCTGCAAAAATCTACCATCAGCCATATCAATAGTTGGGGTTTTGATCTTGGGATGGATCACATGGTTTTGGAATTGAGCATAAATCCTCCAGAGTAAGGAGAGACTCGAGAAGAGTGACAGACTTCACCAGAACCACAGGAAACCAACTGCTGGCATTTAAGGAGTTCTGCATGACTTGTTAGAGTGAACTGTGGGGGAAGCAAATAGAAGCCAGAGAACACCCATTTGTGATGACAACACAATAATAGATGAAAATGTGGAAATTCTGTATTTCTAAATAAAGGATAGGTCACAGAATAGGTATAGTCACATAGGCAACGGAAAACAAAGAGTAACATCTCACTCAGGTGGCAAGAAGGAAGTCAAACCCGCAGGGCACATGTGTCTATATAAATGCTAGAAGACTAAGAAATAAGACAGTGAGTTGCTGGGGAGTCTCATTTACTTTCATTTAAATTTTTGCTTTAAAAAATTTCAATGTCCTAGGCAGGCTGGAAATTTGGTAGGAGAAAGACATTGTAATGCCAGGCTACAAAATTCACAAGAAAGCAAACAGATTTTGCCAGGGTTGGATCAGGGGAATAAAGCCATATGCTAAAGCAACCTTCGATTTAAATCAATGTTGCATACACAAACGAGCATCCAGCCAGGATGATAACACTTGATGAAATATATTATATGAGAAATCACACAGAAAATGAGAGCTGGAAATGCAGCAGGAACTGAAACTTTAATGACCCATCTTCAGACGGGAAAGACCATATCGGACACAACATAAGCAATCCATGACTAACACAGATCAGATGGCTAAGGAACCCAAAAAAGGAGATTTAGTCCTTTAGTTGTACAGGATCTCATCCTAAAGTATTCCATTGAAGAAACTATACCACACTTTGTTCTCAGTAAAGTACTTAATTACAGTAGCATACTCCCAGGGGAGTAAACAAAGTACAAAAAATCCACAGGAGTTACATTCTGTTTCAAAAACAGGAGCTACAGAAAGAAACAGAAAGCCCTTAAAAAGTAGTTCAGGCTGTATAAAGAATGAAAACCTTACAGGTGCTACTAGACGGAGTCAGTACATATCAGCTCTGCAGACAGGGTTGAGAAAGGACAAAAGAAAACTAGCCTGGCCTAGACACAAAGCAAAAAATGTTATTATACATGAGAAGGCATCTGTTAAAAGCTGAAACTGTATCCAAAGGAAAAAACCAAAGAACAGCCAAATTCTGGAATATTAAATGTGAAAATACAACAGAGGTCCCCCCAAAAAAGAACAGGAGAAACAACAAGTGAAAGGAGTAAAAAAAAAAAAAAAAAAAAAAAAAAATATTTCCTCAAATACATCAGAAACAGCAGTGCTGCCAGAAATTCAAAGGCAACAAATGATGATAGGACTTGTGATTTAACCCCAGCCATCAACTAAGGACCACACCACTGCTCACTCACTCTGCCCTGCAGCAGGATGGGGGGGAAGAGAATTGGAAGAGTAAGTGAGAAAACTTGTGGGTTGAGATAAGAACAATTTAATAACTGAAATAAATAATAATTATTATTAATAATAATAAAAAATAATAATAATGTAATGAAAAGGAACATAACAAAGAGAGAGACATAAAACCCAAGAAAGACAAGTGATGCAAAGGAAAACAATTGCTCACCACCAACTGACTGATGCCCAGCCAGTCACCGAGCAGCAGCCCCCCAGCCAAACTTCCCCCTAGTTTTATTGCTGAGCATGACACCATATGGTCTGGAATATCCCTTGGGTCAGAACGTACCTACAAGAAGATGCAGTCATATCAACTAAGTCAGCCTGACTCATTATAAAAAGGAGACTCTTGAACTGAATAAACACAAGGCATGCATAACAGATTACTCTTCAAGGTGAAAATCATATACACAAACAGTAGCAAACACGGACCTTTCACTTGGCTTCAAAAGCTCTTCAGTGCCTAAGAATAAACCAACTATGCCAAACAACTGGACTGTCACCTGAGCAAAATGTACACATTGGTGAAGGAAGGAAAAGGTAAGGTTCCTTCCTTAAACAGATGTTCATCTGCAACCTGCAAGAACGAGGGGTAACCTTGTGAACGGCCTAGGCTCAGCTCAAGATAGCTTGAGATATCCTGGGGGAAAGATTTTACAGACAGTCCAGATCATTAATAACTATTCCCTGGCAGAAGACAGGCCACGAGGAATTAATTGCAATTCTATCCCTTGTGTGGCTACACACTAATAGCCTGGTTCACACACTCCTTGGGCAGCCTGCTTTTAGTATTGCCACCTTTAGTCAGGCTGAGTAGAATCCAACTCTGTAAATCATCTTGTGAAGAACTTGTGGAGTAGTGGGGTCGCAAATCATTCTGCCTGTGGTTCTATAGTGAGTATCTTCATGTCTTTGTCCAGGCTTCCTGGATAATGAGCAATACCAGAGCCACAGCTGGGCTCATTGGAGGGAAATGTTTGAAATAAGCAGAGGTAACCGTGTGTAAATCCACTCAGTGCTGCTGCCCAGGCATTGGATGGAGCAGACAAGAAAAGATGCTTTTCTAAGTGTGAGAGAAGTGGTGGTTACAGTTCTTTACCACCTTAGGAAGAGAAAATCAACAGGATGATATAAAAGTCATGGAGCATGGGGCTGCCCAAGACACGAGACTTCTAAACCAGCTCACAGTAGCTTAGCATAGCAGTTTTAGAACCACACTAGCTTTTGCTGGGATTTAAGCATTGGACCCTCAGAGAAAAATTAAAATCAGGGAGAACAAGAAAAAAAGCAAATACTGAGCTTCCATATTACAAAACCTGTTTCTAACATTGGGGTTACTGAAAGGTCTACTGGGGTAATTCTGCTGCTCCTATATGCTTTATTCATGTTACCGCATTAATGGACACACAGAACAAACAAAAGTGTCTTAAGACTTTCAGGTGTTAATTAATGGCATTTATTTTGGTTTTGCGTAAACAAACAGCTATTTCCACTTTCAGATCAAAAGAAGGAAATTCTAAAAAAAAATAAATCCTCTAAACGATCCATCTCATTTGGCTCAGGAACAGAACTGTCTCAAAAGAACCAAGTTATGAAGGAGTTGCTTTAATGTGGAAGTTACACACTGAATGAGGTTCAGCCTATAGCATGGCTGAAAACACTTTCAGACAAAGGAAAAATGGGTAAAGAAAGGAGCTAATCAGGAAATTCTAAATTTGTCCCTGATGCATTCTTCAGCTACAACTGTGAATAATATACACCTAGAGTGGGAAGTCTAAAAACTCTTACAAATGGCCTAACGCTTTTGTCATTGAAATCAGAAGGGAAAATCCAAGCATAGCTGAAATCTTATTCTTAGTTCTGCTCAAATAAAGGACTTATCCTCCAGTTTCTCTCTGTCAAAAATAGGAACTAATACTACTTTGGCTAATGCTTTACCCTTGTGCTTTCAGGGCTCAGTTAATGGATTAGGAGTAGTAAAAATAGTAAAAATAACATCTTACATCTAGTTGCTATTCATTACAGTAATAATACGCTAACTCTGATCTGGTCTGTGGTTAAAACAGGAATAGTAAGGAACTCTGAACAGGAGACATTATCCCGCAATATTTATGTCTGTATTTAGTCTTTATTGATGTACACAAAAGCAATAGGTGTTCCATTCAAATATGCTATTTAAATATTTCTAACGTTAAGAACTAGTTCTATTGTCCCTATGTACTTGTCTGCTTGGGAGGAGTGCCAGGTATTTGATCTTCTTTTCCTTCTTAGATAGTAATAATGTGCTTATATTTTAAACTAATCAATAGTAATTTACAGTCATTGTTTGGGAGACTCTGAAGAGCCCAACTGTTTATTATCTTTTTAAAAATTTTTTTTTTTTTCCTACTTTCTAAGAATCAACTGTTTTCAGACCCTGGCACCATCAGCCAGTCACAGACACTTCTGTGTTAAGGTTAAGGAGTAACACATATTCCGGTCTTTCACTACTTTTTCATACTAATTTTACAGCCCATGGCTGTATCTACCAGACTTGAGTTGCTGGGCTAAGCTAGGTGAGGAACTAGCCTTTGGAAAACTACAACCTTCAAACGTCACACAAAGTCAGAAAGTAATGACATAGACTTTGTTTCTGGAGAAATAAATGTGACAAAAACCCCTAATTCTATATGACATACAGGAGAAATGCAGACAGGCAAAACTGCTTTTAGTTGCTTGCTTCCTAAATGGAGCATTTCTTCAAAAATAAAGATAAGGATTTGTATTTTTTCTTTCTTAATAATTTAAATGATGGCTTTCTCTCTAGAATCTTCATCACTGAAATGGGAAAGAATGAGAGAAAAATCAAAGGCAGTGGGTCATCTTGGAGATTATCATCAATAATTCATTAGGCTCTGTGGCGGTGCTCTGGCCTCTTATGAATACCATTTATTTCATCTTGTAATTACATTAAACCCAGCTGAGAAGTTCTCAGTTTATCTCAGGACCTTCATCATTGGTGAATGTTAGTATTACATATATAATGTATATTATTTATATTATAATTATACAAGTGAAACATTACCTCTGGATAAACAGCCAATATCTTATTTGTTGGAATGTTGGGGGTTTTTTTCCCTTTTTGCCTATTTTTTTTTTTTCAACATTTCTGACGATATGAGAAGGAAGTTGGCAGTATCTACTCTGCATGCACTTTTGCCTGGGTCCTAGAAACACTGACTTGTAGGCCAAACTGGAAGAGCAGGGCTCTTGTATGTCTGGTTGGGTTCAGATTGTGGTCAGCTATATTTTTGATAATAGACAGAAACTTTACAAGCTTGACTGCAGCTATGATTCCCCAAAACAGACTGGGAACACTAAAGACCTTTGTGCATGAAGACACTGGCCACCCAGACAGGTACTGCTGTAACTGGTTGTCAAAACAGAAACTTAAAGAGTCTTAGTCTGATGGTACAGAAATCTCACTCTAACAATTAAACATTGTTGTAACCACGTCTGAAGAGCGTAAGCATACTAGTACTGCAATACTGGAAATGCAAAGAATCAAATACTGGCCCATTTCAACCATTCCAACTTCCACTGATGCTCTGTGGCATTAGCAGCACGGTATAATAGAGTGTAAAGGGGTTTACAGTCTTAAATGAGAAAGGATGAGAAGTGAAAGCAAAAGCATAGATGAGTTTGAAGGTGAGCTGGGAGGAGTCCGGGAAGCAAAGAAGAGCTATGTGGGAAAAGGAAGTTCTTATGGTGCCATGGCACATGCAGTGTGTTTCGTTTTCTCCTGAAGTCAATGATAATGATACCTCTTAGACATTAAAAGGATGCAACCTCAAATCCCACTCTTAAAAACAATTTCTTGTTCTTGAAACAGGGCAAACGTTTTGATTGTTGCTTACACAGCCCTCATACAGCTGAGGGTCAGAGTTTGTGCTGGAAGAAGAGGTCAAAGAAACAGTGCTAACAAGGACAAGAGAGATCAGTAGGATCTAAAAGCCATGCAAGCCTGTTCAGAAAACTGAAGTTCTGAGGCCTTTCTACAAATGTCTGGACAGCAGCAGTCCGTGCCTTGCAGGCTTTTGTATTGTCAGTCATTCTGCACTGATCTAAAGCTCAAAAGATAGCCCCCTCTCAAGAAGTTCTTACTGCTGAAGAAAACACAGCAGTCATCATATATATATATATATATGTAGTAATCATCAGATAAACCAGTAATCATAATCATACACGTCTGCATGTACATCTTATCTCAAAACTGAATCCTGCCTTGGCTTTCAGTTAAAAAAATACATAAATCCAGCTCACTGCCACTTTGCTAGTACTGGTAACCTTCCATGACACTTACATGTAAGAGGAGTCCCACTATGTAAATTAACATAAGAGTAGTATTTAGGAAATACTATCGAAGTATCCTCACAAGTGACTTCTTTTCTAAAAGAAGATATTTGTTTATATAATAGGTTCAATTTCTGCTTCAAAAACCTATCAAAAAGGCAACTCTGTATTAAGGTCTATAATGATCACGGGATCTACATAAGATACCTAAAGGAATTGGGCTCTTTTGACCTGGTACTTTTGGCGGGGGTTAGTGTTAGCTATTGGTAACCAAGAAGTTTTTGTTACAGTCTGTTCACTCAGTAAAAATTTAAGATCAGCCAAAAGTATTGTACTGAAACCAGCCCCAAGGATTTCCCTTTGCAGTCAGAGCTAAGCAGGGGGAAAAGACGTTTGGCCTCAAAGAGAAAACAATCAACAAAACCCTGCAGGTAGTTTTAATGAAAGCCTAAGAGTCACCAACAAGCCACCGCAATCATACTAAAAAAAAGAATGAACAAAGTCATCTTCTCTTAGGTCAACACAATCTCCCCAAAATTAAACATTTTCTTTACACCTTCCAAACATGTATCTAATAAAGATAAACAGCAAAATGCATAATAGAGAAGTCTTATAAAACACTTATATATGAACAGCACCAATGTACATCAATAGATGCATGCAGCCCTGTAATCAGGACTGAAAGCAAAAATCTATAACTGATCTTGTTACATTTCAGACAAAGCCAGAATCGGGTAGCCTTCAGATATCGCTGCCTTTCCCAATAATTGCCCCACAAGAAAAAGTATTTTTCCTTAGTTTATATCTCAGGAAAAAAAGTTATGAGGACAACAGCTTATTTAGTACCTTTGAGACTTTTGAAAGATGATTCATTACAAAAATCTCAGCAACATTAAAAAAGCAGAGCCACATAAAGAGATCAAGTAATAGCAGGATAGGTCCCTTCACTGATCTTTAGTAAGTCACAACCTTGTTCATTACTGCAGAAGGAGCATTTAGTTCAAAAGGAGGTTGGTCATATAGCAAGTGAGATAGAGAGCACCCATGCAGAGCAAAGAGGCATCTCAATTTCCTTTCCTACTACCAGGGTATATATTAATGCCTTATATCCTTTAATTGTGTAACCTTCACACTGAGAAACCTGCAGCAATGCTGTTTTCTACCTGATTTCACTTACATAGAGCACTGACAGCTGTTAATGATGATTAAAAGATACATCTGTGAATGGCTGCAATGTAAACCACCACTAAGTACAGTATGAAAAAAGTTCTTTAATTTCCCCTTAAATATCAGCAATTACAAATCTGTCTGGTCTTCAGAGCACAGAAAAATTAAACCCTAAACAAAAAAAAAAAAGCTGCACATCACAGAAGTTAATGGTCCTAAAGAAAGTACTGGTATGTTATTGAAGATTTCAAAACAAAAGGTCAGTGATTTTGGATCCTTATACACTGCTTTCTCTATTACTGAGATTATTATTTAAAAGAATTTAATGGTCTTAATTTCCAAAGGGTGGAAATGTATAGTGTGCCAGCTTTTCAGGGCATGAAAATCATTACTTTTATTCATCTTTTGATTAGTGTCCACACCACAAAACTTACCTGGTCAAATACACTTAAGAAAACCTGTTTACATATGCAGTATCACATATAAAATGCTCCTTGGAAAACAAAGGCTTTATGAATACAGGGGATAGGAAGAGGCAAACAACAGAGGCGGGAGGAGCAAGTGTGTACTCACTAAAAAACTACCAAACTTCTCTAGCAAACAGATTTGAGACACTGAGACACTTATTTGACATTGGACAAGAATAACAACAAGACTCGACATTTGTAGTGAATTATTTACCTACTCTTGAATTTAATTTTAATATTTTTGACCCTGTTGTCTCCTTTAATGACAGATTAACAAATTCAGTCAAGAATGATGTGCTACCACAAATTCTTCAAGGAGCAAAGAACAAGTACACATGGGTATTTGTAATAAGCCATTGCCTGCATATTAAAAGACTGTCTCTCAGATAGAGACATCAATTAAACTTCAATCTGAGCTTCTCTTCTTGACACAGGAGCCTATTTTGTCCTGTGCAAAAATCCTGTTTTCTGACATATGAGGAAACCCAAAATAAAGACTGTCTTTACCTCTGTGTACTACTTACCTGCAAGGAGTAAAGAAATATTTTCTATATTCAAAAAAGATAGCTTGTCCTAATATTTCTGTGCCTGAACATCACCAGGCCTGGCAGAAGCAAATCATCATCATGAAAACCAATCTTTTTAAAACTTGAGATGAGCTCAAAAAGTAGTGAGCATGGAATGATACACTGTCGTGGTTTAACTTGGCAGGCAGCTAAACACCAGATTCTGACCAGCAGTAACTCCACTCAGCAGTCTGGGGTGGGGTTTCTGTGCTCCAGGATATAGGACAGATGCTCTGAACTTCAGTTCACTAAGACTCAGCCATCAAGTGACAACTCCGATTCCTACCTGTTACTCTCCAGATAGCCATAAGTCTAGAAATGAGAGAAACTCCAGGGAAAAGGGATGGCAAGCATAAAAGGGGATTGGAATGGTCAGTGGGGGGATAAAGAAGGAGCTCAGGAAACGTAAAAATGAATGGACATATAAAAATAATAGAACATAATAGTTCAGTGGATCCTCATAAGCAACTGGGAGCACATCTATACTGTACAGTGAAGCGAAGTACAAAGCTATACATGGCTTCAGCAAGCTTTGCAACTCCAACTGAGTGTTGGCTTCAAGTGAAGCACTGCACTAACATGGTGTATTGGTTTTTGGCTGAGATAGAGTTAAATTTCTTCATGGCAGCTAGTATGGTGCTATGTTCTGGATTTGTGCTGAAAACAGTGTTGATAACACAGGGTTATTTTAGTTATTTCTGAGCAGCACTTACACAGAGCCAAGACCTTTTCTGCTCCTCACCCCACCCCACCAGCGAGGAGGCTGGTGGGGGCACAAGATGTTGGGAGGGGATACAGCTGGGACAGCTGACCCCAACTGACCCAAGGGACATCCCAGGCCATATGACATCATACTCAGCAATAAAACTAGGGGGTAGTTGGCAGGGACTGGCTGGGCATCGGTCGGTTGGCGGTGAGCAGTTGTTTTCATTTGCATCACTTGTCTTTCCTGGGTTTTATTTTTCTGTCTCTTTGCTATCACAGAATAATAGACTGGCTTGGGTTGGAAGGGCCCATCAAAGGCCATCTAGTCCAACCCCCCTGCGGTGAGCAGGGACACCTTCAACTCGATCAGGTTGCT
>JAVKLA010000053.1:42130639-42141340 GCA_034782735.1 Sagittarius serpentarius | reverse complement strand
CCCTCTTTTAGTTTAAAGCCATTTCCCCTAGTCCTGTCGCTACAGGCCCTGCTAAAAAGTTTCTCCCCATCTTTCTTATGGGCCCCCTTTAAGCATTGGAAGGCCGTAATAATATTTTTTTTCCTCTTTTCCTTACTTTTAGTATTATTGCTATTTTATTTGTTATTATTATTTAACTGTTTTTATCTCAACCCACAAGTTTTCTCTACTTTTACCCTTCCAATTCCCTCCCCCATCCCACTGGGGGAAGAGCGAGCGAGCAGCTGTGTGGGGCTGAGTTGCCGGCTGGGGTTACACCACAACGCACAGCTATGCTGAAGAAATATGCATTGCATATATGTAACTAGTCAATTGTTAGTCTCCATTTTCCTTGGGCTAATCCTATTAAAAATCTTGACGAGTCTTGTGTTATCCTGCAGCTTGGCTTACTACTAATCCCATTCAGGCATATTCTACTCAAATATATGTAGTTACTAAGCAATCACATTTGGGCACCTTCTCCCATTTTCAGGAGGTATGGACTTAAATCTAGAGAACGGAGATGCTCTTGAGAGAGTTATTGATAAATATCTAATTGTGCCTGCTACTTGTATAAATTACTCTAAATTTTTCAGAGGGAGAAATAAAAGTAACTATTACTGAATCTGTACCTCAAATTCCTTGGGTGATATTAGAAATAGAAACCAGCATTCTGGGGCAACATTAGCCTGGAGAGAAAATCTAGGCTTGGATGGATCTTTGAGAGTCTCCTTTTCGTTATTGCCTTATCACTAAAGTCAATAGGTAAAACAATTATAGGTATTCATAGACGTTCATAGTCTTCAGCCTTTGCATAGTGAATGGCAGTAAAATTTCACTCTGGTAGCTTGTTTTTACTCTGAGCTGTTTTGAATTTAGTCTTATGGTGATTTCAAGAGCTATTACAGAAAACCGTTCCAAAAATCACATTTTTTTAACATCTATGACGTGTCCTTGCCATCTTCTAGACCTATGTGCTAATAAGTTTCTGTATGTTAGAACTGATTATTTTTTGTTAGATCTGGTTGTTGAATGCTCATTATATAATTCTGTCAGTGAATTAAACACATACAATGCCTGAACAGTTTTGTTATTTTTGTATTATTATTCTAGCACTTAGCTCAGTCAAAGAATGAACTTGACTCAGTATTGTTAGATGAGAATTAAATTGTTCACATGCTCTGTACAACATTAAGGATTTGAGGGAACTGTTTGAACATAGCTAGGTTCCTGCCAACACAGAAATACAGTTGTGCATACAAACATCTGTTTCTCCTGGAGGTTTGTGAAATAGGAAAGGAAACACACCGGGAGGCAGGGGAAAGCTAAACTACTCCTAATAATCTGCAAGTTCTCCAATATAACGTCTTCTCTTTTCCACCTCTTAAAATGTAATTCTCCCTAGCACTACAAAATTGGTGATCAGCTCTAGTTCTTAGCTCTGAGGTTCTCAGCAGGACTTTGTAATACCTGTTGGGGTGGAGGTGTAGAGAGGCTCAGCACTTAGACTATGTAAACTTGGACTAAAAAGAAAAAAAAAGCATGAGGGAGCCTGAGTTGTTTCTGGAGTCTTGGTGTATCTTTGGACAACCTGACTGTACCTTTCCTTCTGTCCTCAGTGAAGGTGATTCACTCAGTGAAGACGATTCTCTTACTTCTGGGTTCCTGCACACAGAGGAATTCTGATCTATTTTAGCAATTATTACCCAGCCTCATTCTAAGGCACATAAAAATTCATTTCCTTCACATACTGCCAGCATTCTAGTGGCCATCAACTTTTTCCTCAACACATAACTTAGAAAAACTGCAGATAAGCCTAACTTTCCTGAAAGATGTTTTTGAAGAAGCCTGTTAGCTTTGTGGAGCTATTTCTATGGAATATTAACATTAACCTGTATTTAATCTTCTCAGGACAACATACCAATGCAGAAAGACTATCTCAGGTATGGAAATAGCATAGTGGTGTCATTGCCCTACAGCAACCAGTGTACCAAGAACTATTTATGCCCCAGACTGCAAGGATATGGCTATTTTCTTTCACATACAGAGCAGGCCTGTTTGCTAACTTTATACTTTGCTCCACCAAGTTTAGCATTTTCAGAGCTTGTGACTTTCTTGCTCCTGTCTCAACACCTGCTCTATCCTTTTCACCAGCTCACCTTTTGTATGAGAAGTATTAACTTCTCCAATGCCGATAAAGATGCTGTTAATTGTTCCAGTACATCTTTTGTGCGTCTCTACATTACATCATTTTAGACAGCATTTCAATTTACTTATACTTATCCTGTGTGCTTAGAAATTTGCAACATTTTCCTTCAGAAAATATGAAATGTTTTACAAGTCATTAAAATGCACCTACAGCAATTCTGGAGCTGGTGAACCTAACAAAAGGAGTTTAAGCGATTTGTCCAAGATGAGTCAGTAAGTACAGCAACAGACAAACCCTGGAGATTTAACACTTTCTTCTCTCTCTAACCACAAGATGAAAGCACTATTATCTCACTAGCCTGTTCTTACTCTTTCAAGTGAAATTTATTCTACCAATACATGGCCTCTAAAGTCCCATTTCTGTGATAATACATAGATTTTTCATTAGCTCTTGGCAAAATGCTTAATAGAACTGTTTATTTTATCCCACTCCAAGCAAAATAACTGGGAAAGAATAATAACCAGATCCTAACAGCTATGAATCTTTGACATACTCTTCTTCTACAACAATATAAGAAAACCAATATTTAGGCTGAGATTTTTTCAAAGGCTCCTAAAACTTCCAGAAAGTAAAATGTCATTTAAGGAAAAAAACTAACTTTTGGAGGCTCCTTTTCTGTGGAAAGAATGATTACTTCTACAATTATTCTCTTTCTTGAACCCCAGTCTTATGAAAATGTCTTCAGATATGAACTATTTTAAATGGAAAAATAATGTCTACCCCTTTCATTCTAGATGCAGAGCAATGTTTCTCTTTTTTAGCAGTACAGCAGGATAAGTTCCTGTTTCCTTACACAAATAACACATTGCACCCTCCACACATCACTTCTTCACTTCCAATCACATTCTGCATCGTGTTTAGAAGCTTGCCCAAGAGAATGAGCTATCTGTGCTGTCAAGATGAATGTTTCCAATATTAAAATATCAAAATGCTTTTGACTCAGAGATAAGAGAATTAGTATGGACTTAAAATGAGGTCTTCTACACAGATTTCTATCCCATATTACTTGGTGTTCTAATACCAAACCTTTGAAACAGTCAGTTCCACTTTGTCTCTGCCAGATGAAGAACAACATCTGACTACCAGCTGCACAGAAATTAAACCCTTGTTTTCATGTAAGAGTTTTATTGGTTCTGTGCTGTGCTGAGTTAATATGACAAACGTATTATAGCTGAACTATTATAATGAATTGTGTGAGTTTGTATTAGTTTGAAAGCATGCGTTTTTTACCAAGTTTGTATTCACATCATTTGCAAGTCAATGCAAAAAGGAACATACCGAGAAAACTAATATAGCGTACATTGTATTAGTCTCTTTCTCATTAGTGTCAGAAATTAATTGCAGCATGCACAAACAACTCAGGACAGTTCCAATTCACCCCTATGGTTAGTGAGTAAAGGAATACTCAACAGAAGGCCTCTAAGGGACTCAGCCTTACACAAAGCTCTCAGCCACAGATGAGATCAATTCCTAAATAAAAGATAGGGGAAAATATTAAAAAATACAATTCAGTTCACAAACCCTTACCTGTAACCTCTGCAGGAAGTTTATGCTGAAAAAGAGCTGAAGGAGAAAAACACAACTAACAAAGCCTTTTTCCAAAACATTAAAGTTCCATGGCTGGACTCTCACAAAATGAACTTCCTATCTAAAGTGCCTTCAGGGAGAGCTGTAGTTTCTATGATGCGGCTTCTCCAGTGTCCAAAGAGTAGTACTGTATTATACCCCTTCTTTCAGTGGAGCTGCTAATAGAAACTCATCCCTCTAATCCAGGCGACTGTTTTTAGAAAAGTTTCAGAAATATAATATCTTTTAAATTGCTACCATTGACTTAGACTTGTTTTCAGTTGCCTAACAGGTTCGGAAACTACTAAGTGGCTGGGGTGAGCATTCTTATAGCCATGTGGGTGTAAAGTGCTCACTTAAGTTTAATTCCCTTAGGAGACCAAGTGGTAAAATGCTTTAATTGCCTCACCTGGTCCTCTGTGGAAGAGTAACACGGATTCTCCTATACCAGCCTGGAAAGATCAATGCACTACTTCCCTCATGAGAGACTGCAAGCACTGCTTGCTTTTCCTCATGGTCGATGATTTCACAGCACTTCCCTTGCCATTTGAAAGACTAAGCATTTTCATTCATGTTCTCAAACCTAGAAACTGCTTTTCCACCTTACTTGCAACTTTCCTTTTACTTAGGAATAACTACTTTCCACTTTGTGCCTGAACCCACAGACTTGAAGGACCAGCCCTGCAGGCCTTTTTAATCTCATTCACTAGAATGCCTGCCACCTTGTGCACCATACTTGCACCTCATGTAGCCTGATCTACAATAATTACATTAATTTTCAAGGGAGAAAAGTGGGAGCTTTTTGCTAATGCTTCAAGCTTCTGGTTAGTAAATTTGGACTGCAAAATGTGTTGGAATAATCCATAGGAAAAGTGCAAATAAATCAAACAGGCAGTGGAATTTTTTGCTAAAAAGGTCCATGTGTTCAGCAGAGCTCTCTGAAGTAACGAAAGTTATAACCCACATATTACATCATCTGTACATCTACACCAGCTTCACTCTTCAGCCACTACTTCTAAGAGGCTCAGGAGTGTCTCCTTTACTTTATATTAATCAGTTGCTTATCTAATTTCCTTTGGAGTTTAAAACTGTCTAGCAAACGGGAAACATAGCAATACATGGGCTAGAAGAGTTAAATATTTAAAAGGTTTTTTATTATAGCAGGGAAATACTAGAAAAATAAAATTATCATCAGGCCAGTTTCCAGCAACTTAGAAGTACATTTTCCTACTTCTATATCCTCTAAGTTCCATTTTTTGCAAACTTCATAGATACAGGGTTGACTGGGGGCAGAGGGAACACATAAGAGGAGGAAGTGAGCAGCTTCAAGTCTGTTTTTTTGCTGTGATACAACATATTCTAAAGGTCTTTACGGATCCTCCACCTTACCCTGTTTCCAATCTCTCATTCATTTTCTTCTAAAAAGCCACAGCTTTGTTTTTATGCTCCAATAGCAACACTAGTAGATCAATCAATTTAAAAACCTATGTCCACTGTACCTGGACACTAATAAAGTAATATGCAGAGAGCCATCAAATTTTACCCTGAATAATAAATCTAATGGTCTTGGCCAATAATCCTAATACATCACAAGGTGGGGTGATGGATTTAAAGACAAAAGTATCAGCAAATGTGGCTGATTTTTGTTATAATGACTCATATGAATATCTGTAAGGGGCAAAAAGCAAGAATTAAGATACAGTAGATGAGGGGTATTACAAATAACTATTGCTTGGGATAAATGGGAGGTGAGTAAATGCAAATAATCACTCAGAAAACCAATTATTTATATGGATTAAAACCCAGTTCTGATTACCAAAGTTAACATTTTTGCTAAATATGACATGGGCCTTCTTAAACAATAAATATTGTAAAGTGTTGATAGTACACAAGTGAGAATCTGAAATTCTCACATCCAATTCTGACACAGACTGGCTACGGATACATGGCAAAATCAATTCCTTTGTGCTACAACAGAAACATTTCTCACTGGAAATGCTGGTCTCTGCTAATTTCTCTGATGCTTCCCATTCCATATTTCTATTAACTTCAGAAAAAATATTCATTGACCCACCTGTACTGCATTTCTGATGCCTGGACAACAATTTCCCTATTAGCTGATGTTTTGGGCAATAATCTGCAGCAGCTGAGTAATGGATCCACCTTCCTTTCTGATGGTTTTGCCTTGAAGGTAGTGACATGTGGCAAAGGCACTTGCCAGATCTATGGACAGAGTTATCTAAAATCACTCAGTATGAATTCCTAATTCAATCCAGACATCCAGGTTTGGTTAGTGCATTCCTAGAACACAGAAGCTCTCTCAGCAACTTGGCTGACAGTCTCCTACTGATTTTCAGCAGGGATTTCCATGCACCCCACCTCGAAAACACACACCCACACACACACACGCCCCAAGGCATGGCCCTAAGACCCATCCAGCTTTAGAACTGGGAACAGGTAATTGGGAGCAGAGTAACACCATGAACAAGCCCTGACACTTAGATGACCGCCCTTGGGTCCGATTACCCAACATGGAGGGACAGGTCTCGGTTTTCGTAATATGTGTACTCTCTTCCTATTTTTTTTAAAGTAGCAGATAATAATGACAATGTGAAAGAAATACATATCATGGATATGATAGACACATATAAATATGATAATATATATGACAACCTTTGTTTCTTTAACACTTAGAATTTTTTGTCTTCACAATAACATCATCATATATCAGCAGCTTCAATCCACTTCTTCCCCTTCAATTCCTCAGCACCCGAAAAACTTATCATTATCTTTAATTAATTTGAACGATTTCCAGTACTTAGTTTTCTTATTGTTTTGAAGTCTTTCTGCCAGGAAAAGATGAAGGACACTTAAATTTCAGAGGAAGTTATGTCTTTTACTGTAAATATCTGTGTTATGATTTCAGAATTTTTAATAAAAGCTTGATCAAGTTCTAATGGTGATTGTCTTCAAACAAAAAAACAGTTTTCAGATCCTGTTCTCCAAATGTAAAACCATGTTTCCTATGCGAGCATGACAAGGATCTACTAACGCCCATCTTTATGCTCTTTTATTTTCCTTCCAAAAAATAAGGAAAAAAAAAATCTGTTCACTGAAACAATATTCGTCTGTGTAGCTTAACTAGCATCCTAACGTTTTCAGTGTTGACAACATCATTTTGTCTCCCTTTTCACTTGCAGAGTCTGGAAAGGAGCCTGATCAGAAGCACCTCTAGCATGGCCACTGCTCTGTGGCTGATAAGGACAAAGGCAGCTTTTTTAATGTTTCCAGTCGATCTGGGCTGCATTGACTGAGGATTCCAAGTAACAGAGATGCATCTGGCAGTGGATATTTTGGCATTGGCTGCGGATCAGCCATTGCTGGTGGGTGGACCTCTTTATTACTGAAGTTTATCATCACACAGTAATCAGCATTATCCTCCTGTCAGCCCCACGACACCGGGGGAGATCGATGCCCCTTTACTGTTAGCCTTCTGCTCCTGTATTGTACTTGATTTATTGTGTCTGTAATACAGAAAGGGGGTGCAGATGTCTTTTAATCAGTCAGAGGGTGGGAGTGGAGTGCCCCCACTCTACATAACCTTAAGTTAACTTCTTTCCAAGCACTCGATAATTTGCTGCTCTTGAGGCAAGGCCGCTGGGCCAGACATCCCTCCCCATCTCCCCCAGCTCCTATCCACTTCCCAGTTCAGGCTACAAAAGCAGCGCGTCGGCGCTGGCGTGCAGGGCCGCCTCATGAAACTCCCACAGCACCAGCGCCGCAGGCAACTGGGGCAGCCGACAGGTTCCACGAGGAGGGCGGGAGCAGGCCGCGCCGCCGCTCCCCGGCCGCTTCAGGCAGGGAGGCGGGATTGCCCTGTGGTGAGGTGGGGGCGGGGGGACGGAGGTGTGAAGGTGGCGGCTCGAGAGACTGTTTGAGCCTGGGGTGGTGGAGGAGGGACGCTCGCCCTGGTGCAGCCGGGACTGGGCGCCATGCCGGTTCGCTACCGAAGTGCTTCTGAGGGAGAGCCGCACCCCACCGGCTGCAACAGGGCGCAACCGCCAACGGGGCCGTTCAGACGGGGGAGAGACCATTGACGGAGCAGTTCAAGCAGGGAGGGGCCATTGGCGGGGCAGTTCAAATGGGGAGGGGCCATTAGTGGGGCAATATTTAGTCTTTGATTTTGCAGGTCATAAAATGCCAAGGCATGGCAGAAGCGTGGAGCACCTTTAATACTGTGCACTGTGCCCTGCGTGAAGAGCTCTGACGTGGGGTACTTATCACTACTGTGCAAAGTCATTTCACAGTATGTTGATCCTGCAAGATCACAAGGGATTGCATTGGGTTGGTTGGACATTGCTTACAACCTGAAGGTTGTTGGCTGTAGAGCAGCTCAGCTGCTTAACTTTCAGTTAAATTTCCATTAAGCAAAGTTCTGAATTTGGATATGCAAGCTAAAGAGATTAACTTATGTCTGCAGCGCAAGTTGCTGTCAGTCTTACTCTCCAAATGCAATAGTTCAAATGCACGCTATGCTTATGGTGAGACTTTTTACAGGTAGTTGCTCCTTCGTGCCTTGATTAGCAGCTCTGAACCAGCACGTGTGTCTATCTGTTACTAGATCCAGCAGTCCTTTAGGGGACTTTTAAGTTGCCTTCTGTAAGTGACAATGCTGAATAAAAAATCAGGAAATCTAATGTGAGCATTTAAATGAAATGGGGCCTAATGTGATTAGATAAACTAGAAGGTACACAAGTGGAATCCTTTGCTGACAGTGAGCAGCAATGTGCTGTTCCTAAAGTGAGCACCATTAGATTTGATCACAGAGGAAAGAGAAAGATCTGCTTGATCTTTTTGTTGTGTTCATTCAGGAGAATGAACCTCTTTTAGGAGGCATGTAGCATATACATTTTTCAGCTCCTTTCATAGAAATGCATAGTTTTAGGTTCTAATCTGCTCACGACTTGTATTTGTCCAAAATGGCAGCTGTCACACAAACAGACATTTGTTTCTCACAATTTGGGTATAGTATCTGAACCAAAATAAAACAAAAGTTCCTTTAGGTACAATGGTCTTTATGTGACAAGAATCACAAACATATATGAGCCTTATCTTCAGAGCTTTCTCTTCGGCTCCTGGTGTACTTCAGAATTCCACCTGAAAATACTTTCAGCCCATACATTCGCTCCTATTCATCATACATTGGAAAAAGACCTTTTTCTCTCTTCTTTTCCTTTTTAACATCATTCCAACTTTTCTTTGAAAACTAGAGGCAGAGTGTGTAGAGGTTGGGATGCCCCATGAAAGCTCTTGAACCAGAACTGGGATGTAAGAGGAAAGTAAACAGATGTGAGAGGCAGCATTATCATGGATTTCAGATAAGAAAGCCAATTGGCATATTCAGAGCATCCCAGCCTCCAGCCCTTTCGCTGTGTTCAAAGGAGCCAGGATTGCAAGGCTCAGTGTAGAGGCTTTTTCTTTTGGAGGTGTGGATGAGCTTCCCTTTGGAGTGACCACACTTCTAATTCTGCTTTCACAAGTGGGTTGTGAAGTTACTTCACTTTGTGTAATCTCAGTGATTGTTCCCTTCTTTGTTAGCATAACAGAAGAAAAGGGAAACTGAGGTAGCTCAGATATCATACTTCTTAATAATTCTGTGCCACTCCTGAAATAACCTTCTTTTACTGCTGACAGAAGAGAAGCTTTAGCAAAAACTAGTAACTGAGGAATAAGCATTCATTGGCACTAATATAGGAAAGATACAGAGACAGTCAGATGCCTTCTGAACTACGTGCTTGTTAGTAATGAAGGTATTCCCTAGTGTAATGTTTCAGCTATGTACACACAACCGTGCAGGATCTCTATCTGCAACAGAGGCAGAAATGAGTATTAAATACAAATATACTTGGTTTTTTTCACAGTCAGACACAGTTAGTTTAATATAGCAGCTGCATTTACAATTCTAGTCTGCTGCCCAGAATACTGGCCAAGAGTAATGTCTTCTGATGAGTAGAAGGCTGCTTATTCTTAAAGCACTGCTCATCACTAGCCAGAACCAGTTTTCCCTCGAGAGTGACACACAATATAAATTCATGGAACTTGCAAACCTTACTTCTTCCAATCCATACCTCTCTTTCAGGAGAGGAAAGAATTACACATAGCACTAAGTAGCTATAGAGCAGCACCTCAGAGGTTAGGACAATGTGAAAACACTCTACTGTGAAAGGTTTGCCATTGCAACACTTCTGACAGCAGTTTCAGTAAAGTTCAGGATCCATACTGCTAAATGCTCAAATGGCAACATGGGAAATTCTGATGAGATTTAACAAAAAATATTTGCACTGTGAGGATGGTGAAACACTGCAAACGGGTCCTAGAGAGGCTGTGGAATCTCCATCCTTGGAGATTATAGAACTGCCCAGGACTGATTAGAGAAGTATCCTCTTATTTTACGGAAAATTGCAGGAAAACCAAGTAATTGTACCAGCACCCTCCTTCATAATCAGGTATGCAGAACTGATCACTCTAGTACCCTGTATTATATATAATTATTGTTTTATTATCATTAAGTGAAAATAGAGCTATATTTTTTTCTCTTTGGCCTAGTATCTGTTACTTAGCTTTGATCTGTTACAGTGCTTTTTGGCTTGGTTTTAATTTGGGTGCAACACTGTGTTGTGGTCTAACCCCAGCCAGCAACTGAGCACCACACAGCCACTTGCTCACTTCCCCCTGCAGTGGGATGAGGGAGAGAATCGGGAGGAAAGAAAGTAAAACTGATGGGCTGAGATAAAGACAGTTTAATAGGACAGAAAAGAAAAGAAAGGGGAAAATAATAATAATAATAATAATAATAATAATAATAATAATAATAGAATATACAAAACAAGTGATGCACAATACAATTG
>JAVKLA010000053.1:42097138-42114394 GCA_034782735.1 Sagittarius serpentarius | reverse complement strand
TTTCTTATAGGCCCCCTTTAGGTATTGGAAGGCTGCAATAAGGTCTCCCCGGAGCCTTCTCTTCTCCAGGCTGAACAAGATATAAAAATCCTGCTCCAAGTGAGGCTTTCTTAAACTGGGGTCATCTGAGCATAGTTGCAAGCACTTTTACAGTGCTTACTGTGTCCGCACTACAGCAGAGGTACTGTTAGAGCTCTGCCTCCTTTTCCATGAAGACTTAGCATTCCAAATCCAGCAGTGACACTGAAAAGGATAATTCCCCCTACCCATTAATGAGTGTTAAACTCTTTCTGCGATGATTCAGTTTACCACCCTGTATGAGTTAGTCTCCTATTTGTATTAAGCAAATGCAGTGGGATTAGGTTAAACAGTTCAAATCATTTGTCTCTGTCAAACTGGTTGATTTATCCATGTGATTAGAGGTCCATGACCAGAACTGGCTGTCAGCAGATGTGGGAAGCAGGTAGGAGTAGTAACCTTTCCTTCTGGTACCTCTGGAATATGGTGGTCTACAACTTGAATCCTTTACTTCCTATAACTGAACTTAAATGCCTACCTTCGTTTTCAACTGGCATTAAACCTACTTAGCAAATGCAGCTCCTCCACATATTGCTCTCTGTTCAAAGGTGCTGGGGCCCTTGCAGAATCAGCTGGAACCTTCTCCAATTAATGTGCATTTTCACTGACTAAAGGAACGTAAGTGTCTTAAAGTTTGTATAGCTTGCTAGGAGGTAAGTTAGTGTTGCCTCGGGACTATTTCCCGTATTGCTGCATGATTCTCAGTTACAATACTCAGAGGAAAAATTCAGCTTAATGAGCACTAATGAATCACAAAAGCTCATGTTATACAGAACAAAAAGCTGACCTAACAGCTTTTTATTTATTTATTTGAAAGACAAGATAATAAACACTTGCTAGTCATGTGTGAGCAAACTAAATTTTACATGGCTGGGCAAACTGAGACATTTGGGGTTTAGATGTATTGCTGTGCTGTGCTTCCCATATCCGGGGCAATTTTCCCTTTCACCTCTTCCATTAGGATAGTGACTGTATCCCTTGCCCCTCAGGATTACAAAATATGTCCACACATCTGCTACCCTTGCCCCTAACTAGAGCCATTGACTTCTGGATACAATTAATCTCTTCTTATCTGACCTACATGGAAAGCTGGCTTTATGATAAGCTCATTTTCTAGGTTTTGCTCATAGCTACTGAAGAGAGGCCATCACCTCAGAGGGTGACTCATGCCACCAGCCATACATACCTACCTTAAATAAGGTAAGGTCCACGGGGAAGACACTTGCCACTTTTCCAGTGGCTGTGTGGAAGAACCCAGACAACTAGTTGAAATAGAGAAAGGATTTTTAAATGTCTAGAAATAGTTTAACACAGTCCCTCCCTCCTGCCTTTATAAGGCCTTATCGACACTTTTCTTATATTTGATAAAGCATATTAGCCAGTATTCTAGTAAAAAGGTGATACTGTTAGCCTAAATCATAAATTAAAACCAATTAATCATTAAATCTAAAACTCATTTTTCTTTTTTCTCTCTTGCCTTTCAGTATGAGTCTGCTCTGCTTTTCCAGTTAGATTTCAGTCTTTCTTCTCACTTTTCCCTTTTTGTCCTGGTCTCTCTTTGTAATGTTGTGACAAGTCAAAGGAAATCTGTACAGCCACTACATCTATCTATCTAATCATAGCTTTTTCTTCTACCTCCAACTGCTTGTTTCCACACCCTCTTGAGGAATGGCACTATTGTTTAAATAGTTGCAGAGACTAACCTGGCTGAAAATGAAAAGAAGAAGAAAGGAAAATAAATTATTTCCAGCAGAATCATTTTATTATATTGGCTTAACATACGGCTCAAAGACAAGAGATGGATGGAAAACGATTGTCCAGAATGTGGGGAAGGCAAGACTTTCCCATCAAGAGTACAAATTCAAGTCAAATTAATGTGACCATGTAACCCAGCCTTAGTGATTCCTGATGGAATTAAGTACCTTCGTTGATTTGCAATGTACACTTCTCTGCTAATGTCCAGATTTTGGTTTAGACAGGCTGATCAATGATTGCATTTTGCTAAGCATTTTTCTTCCATTTTTACTTTGCTAATGACCTTTCTTTAACTAAATTAAAAATTCTGATAGTTTTGACACTATGTATGGAGAGATTCAATTTCCCTTTGTTTACTGTCATTCCTTGCTCTGGTTTGTCCAAGTGTATATGCTGTGGAATAACTTAGCTTACTGATACATTTCCAGGTTATGACACTCCAGTCATCCAAACTGCATGTACATCACTTCGGCAGTGGGGCTTTTTTCTGGAGAGAACCAGCTAGGTATGGCTAAAATAAAATGCAAGTGTAGTCATGAGGAACATTTATTTCCAGGAATACTGCGTGCGAACAACACAGACAAAACCATGCCACGTCTAATTCCCTGTGCCTTATAAAACCTGCCTCATATGACCTTACCCTCGCAAACAGTTCCAGTTCACCTCATGTCACAAGCTAGGACATGAGATATATATGCTGTAAAAACATTACTTTGGTGGGCTGTGATACAGCCTTTAAGATTATTTCAAGCACTTGAAAAATAAACACACAAATACCACAAAATATGTTTATCTACAGAGGAACCACGTAAGGTTTGGAAGAGACCAGGGCTAAATGGTGTGTAATATGGATATGGCCCTCATAGAGACTAGCCAAGGACCTGACCTGTGGGTCATAAGTTTTCTGAGGTATCTTCTATTAGTAGAGGAGAGGTAGTGAATGTAATTTATGAAAAGTTCATTTTTTTAGTTACTTCTTCTCTAGAAGCTAAATATACTTATAGTGCTGGACATAGGCTGTTGAAAAGAGCAAATTATAAACCTAACTGTTATGACACATTTGGCAGTGCTCACATACAGTAGAGACAGATTCATAGAATCATAGAATGGTTTGGGTTGGAAGGGACCTTACAGGTCACCCAGTTCCAACCCCCCTGCCGTGGGCAGGGACACCTTCCACCAGACCAGGTTGCTCAAAGGCCCATCCAGCCTGGCCTTGAACACTTCCAGGGAGGGGGCATCCACAGCTTCCCTGGGCAACCTGTGCCAGTGCCTCACCGCCCTCAGAGTAAAGAATTTTTTCCTAATATCTAATCTAAATCTACCTTCTTTCAGTTTAAACCTGTTACCCCTCATCCTATCACTACACTCCCTGTTAAAGAGTCCCTCCCCATCTTTCCTGTAGGCCCCCTTTAGGTACTGGAAGGCAGCTATAAGGTCTGCCCGGAGCCTTCTCTTCTCCAGGCTGAACAACCCCAGCTCTCCCAGCCTGTCTTCATAGGAGAGGTGCTCCAGCCCTCTGATCATCTTTGTGGCCCTCCTCTGGACCCGCTCGAGCAGGTCCATGTCTTTCTTATGTTGGGGGCCGCAGAACTGAACTTGCTGAGGGTGCACTCAATCCCACTGTTCATGTCGCCAACAAAGATGTTAAACAGCACCGGTCCCAATACCAGCCCCTGAGGAACACCTCTCTTCAGAGGGAGAGATGGAAGGAGCTACGTGTCCTATGCAGGTAAGGAGTCTGGGGTTCTCAGAGCTATCCATGTAGTGGATGTACTGAGAAAGAGGTTTTTATGATTTTTTATCCCTCTTGAATGATGGCATGCAATGAAATAAGAACTTAAGTTGTGTATTTCCATGCATAGGATTAGAAGAGATGCTGAACATTATTTTTAGGAGTTTTGATTTGATAGTAAAGAAATACAAATGTTTTAGGATTTTACTGGTTTGGAATGTCTGCAACCAGCATGGTGTCCTGCTACGCATCATGCTGAGTCAATATTAATAATACATGTAGAAGCTTGTTGGCAGATATGCTGCAAAGAGAAATACCTGTAATCAAGCATGTGGATTTCTTACTTGCTACTGCGTTAGTATTTTTTCTTTTTATCATGAAGAAAAATAAACTGTTGATGTTTTCTTCCTCCGACTTTTCACTGTAACATGAACTAGTAAATCTGATCTAGTAATTATTGTGTGGGTTTGTGAGTGCACTATGGTTCTTAAACCTACCCAGGGGCATTATGGAGAGGAGAAGCTTGTTTTGACTTTTTTAATTCAATGAAAGGTAATTGTCTCAATCATTGATATATCTACTGACGACATCCATCTCACAAAGAAAAATGAGGGGAAACAGACTAATACAACAGATGAATGCTCACCTAAACACTTACTTCCTTTCCACAGAACGAAGCCTTATACACACCTTTGCCAAGAACTCACTCTGGAAAATCTTTGAGTTGTCAGAGGCCGTAAGTCCTCTCAATGCCTTTCAAGCCCTCAGCCTCAAAATGGAACCTGATAAATCACCCTCTGGGTCACAGGATTTGGACTGCCATCTCACTGACAAAAGTCTGTTCACCCATCCAGGAAAGACGCTACAGAAGTGCATGTGGACAGACACGTGGGAGAAGACTGATGTTAAAGACAGATGTAGAACATTTTCAAGTCAGCTTCATATAAAGGTCAAATCTTTGGCCTGTTTGCCTTTCTATTATTTAAAGGATTGTTTGTCCCATGGTGCTTGCCCACAGGATATTTTATTTTGCATTTAAATATTTACCCACAGACTACAATTGTGTGGCGTCAAATCTCTGGTGGGAAAGGAGAAAAACATTTTCTTTAAAGCAATCAAGCAGCAGACAGTGTTTGTTGAATAAGGCTTGTACCACAAAGAGCAGCACAGCCTAATTATAAGCATCTCGTTTCCCATGAGCAGCAAGAAATGTTTTGCTTGGTTCAAGGCTTTTGGGGACGGCCAGTCCATGGTGCGCCTTTTGAAACAGAACCAGTTCAGCGGAGATCGTCTCTGTGATTTGACAAAATAATGATTCACTTCAGCTGGCTAGTGTGCAATTGCTCTGAATTTAACTAGAAAGAAATACAGAGATGATCACAGGCTTCAAGTCCTAAACTGGCACAACGTGGTGTATAATGGAGAGCTTTGCAGAACTGAAAGCATCACACAAATGAGTAACTCATTACTGTTTTCTTATAAAAAAATAAAGTAGCTTTTTGCTAGGAGCAATTTCATTAAATGCAATGAAACTTTTCTCTTTAAATGTAGCTGCCATTGTATAACCTAGCAAATGCCACTGCATGCAACATGGAGTGGAACATGAATGAAATTCTACTGTCACTGCACCAGCATAAATCAAGGAAGACTTTATTTAAGTAAGTGAAGTTTCAGCTGTTATTTGACAACCAAGCACTGCAGATAAAATCCCCTAAACAGTCTGTTGCCCCATAATGCTTAGCTAGTATAAATCAGTGTAGCTTTCTAAGCTTCAGCAGGAGATTTCCCAGTTTATACCAGATGATATATAGAAAGTGGAAGAGGTTCAAAGCAGCCAGCTGCATGACTTTGAACCTGGTTCTAATCCTGATCATATTTTCAGCATTTTAACTTCTGCTAGCTGTGTTATATGGCTACTAGAAATGTCTTATATATTGAATATTTAATCTGTGTGTCTGAGTATTTTAAGAGACAGGTGTTCATACTAGCTACTCTGAGAAAGTGAGATCAAAACAGAAATCAGAAGAAATAGGCCTAAGATAACAAAGGACTTTGATACAGATCCTGAACATGTATCAATGATCAAATTCCTGTACAAAAAGCATGTGTAGGTATTTTACTCTAAGTCCTGTTGTCTGTGGTGAGACTTCCATGTAGAAGCAGAAGTGTTCAGTAAGTGGAAGCTTTTGCTTCTTCAAAAGCTGGTTGAACAGATCTTAAAGTTTGAACCATGCTGACTTAATTGCTAGTCTAGGACATGCACAGAACCTAAAGAAGACAGTAAGAGTATTTTTGCTGAAATTCAAAATATTATACTAGTGATGACTGAAGCCAGACTATATGTATGACATAAAACCCAATGTCTTTCAAAAGAAAGCACTTTGCAAGGGCCCTCCTGGAACTACATGAAGCTGATTTTTCAGTCCTTGTCTTCAATAATATCCTTATTTGCTCATGAAACTGCAAAATACTTTCAAATGAAGGATCATGTCTAGAGGAAGTTGCATAGCTCATGTACTTTGAAGACACCTACCTAGATCCCAGGAGCGTTCTGGTAACAGGCCCACTCATACCAACGTCGACTGAGTATTTCTACCCCACAGTCTGAAATACTTGAGGTGTTCCTTCTATAGGAATTATCAATATGACTTTAGTATAAATTATTTGACCTATACTAATTTAAATGTAAGTTGTGTACTACTATATCCTTGACAGTGTTGTACTACTCTGAATCTTTAATGAGAATCATGCGTACATTATTATAAGAGGATATATTTTATCTTACATGTGTTTTCATGTACTGAATCCTCAGTTTCCATAAACAATGTTTTTCCAGATCTTTAATGTATATGAACAAGGGCAGAGAACGACCGTGTTTAAAAGCCATAATGCTACTTCTGTGTTATTCTAAATAAGTGAGAGTAGGTTTTTTAAGGCTGCACACACTATATGTTTTCCCAGAAAAAGGTCAGGAAGACATTATCTACAGTTTTATTTTAAAAGTGTCACAAATCACTTTTCCTTAGAGGAAAGAAAAATTAAAAGAAACTACTGTATCTTCCGTAGTGCTGAAAGGAAGGGCTCTGTGAATCAGAAAACCTGAACTTGCTGCAGGCTAATTACTATGCCTCACAGACAAGTGACACACAAGAGAGCCATTTTTGAAGAACACTATCATAGATTCCTGATATCATGTCTGCAGAAGTGCCACCGCATCATTCATTCAACAGGCAAAATTGATTTTTGCAGAAAACTTTTACATCTAAAGGAAGGAGGAGAAAAAAGAATCTCTGAGCTTGTTGATGTACAAGAAAACCAAGTAGAAAACAAATTCTTTTAACAGATCATGGGGTGGAGCTATCTGATTAGGACAGCAGGGATTCGTGTCACATATTTGACCACCGTTAGATAAAGTGATTACAGCTCTAACACATTGCAGGATCAACGCTCCCAGCTCACACTTTTTTTTTTGAACAAAATTATTTGAATGCAGTCATGGTTTGACACATGCCCTAATCTCCCCTGGTATGGGAAAGGTCAGTAATGTACCTGGTTGTGGATTGTGTGCTCATAACTGAAATGTGTCCGAGCACTTGAGTGTTTCCTCCAGGGGAAATTTAATGGAATCATTTCATTGTATACTTCTCAGCAGCATCAAACAGTGGTTTGAATTCAGAGGAATTTTTTTAAGTATTTGCTTGTCAACAGCGAAGTTGCTACAGCGGCTGTATCAGTGTAAATCCTTTCAGATTTGAGTTATATTCTCTTTTTATTAATTTGCCATTAGGTTTGATAGTTCTGCTTATTAAAGCATTCAAAGGCCTGACTCCCCAACAATGTATTTGAAAAAAAAAAAAAAGACAAATTCTTAGCGTATTTTTCGTATAGTCCCATGGGAGTCAGTGTTGCTACTTTGAATTAGCCGCTGATTCTAAGACTCTTGCGTATAGACTATTAATTCAGGTGCACATTGAAAAGCATCTTGTGGCATTTGAAATGTCCTAGGGTATCTTGCTGGTCCTTCAACTGTCATGCCAAAGGGCCTAAAGTGCTCTACCACATCCTGAACGCTCTGCAGATGTCTCAGGTACCTTGTGGCTTCTCAGATGACATTTGACCCCTATATGTGAACTATTAAATCAAGCCTTTGCTACGTTGTTCCTAAGTTGTGGGAAGTATTATAACTAGCATTATCTAGACACGCAATATACATTCCTAGAGTTTCCCAATGTGTTTTGCACCAAAAGCAGAGTGTATAGGTGTGGCGGGATGGCCCCAGCTGGCAGCCCAGCACCCATACAGCCCCTCACTCACTCCCCTGCCTCAGCAGGAGCAGGGAAGGAATAGGAAGAATGAAAGTGAGAAAACTTGTGGGTCAAGGTAAAGACAGAGAGATCACTTGCCTATTACTGTTGCGGGCAAAACAGTCTCAATCTGAGAAAATTAATTTATTGCCATTTAATATAAATATATAGTTACTGACTTGGGTATTGTGAAACAAACAAACCAACCAACCAAACCAAACCAAACCAAAACAAACAAAAAAGAAACAAGCATTAAAACACTTAGGGAAAACACACCCCTCCTCCTTTTCCAAGCTCAACTTCACTCCAGACACCTCTCCTCCCTCCTTGTTATCTCTGCGGGTTACTCTCTGTCTCTTCAGTGAGGCAACGAGCAGCATGTGGGGTTTGCAGTCAGGACATAACAGTTTCTCTCTTCTGCTCCTTCCTTCTCACTCTTACTCTGCTCCGGCATGGGTCCTCCAAGGGATGCAGTCCCTTCAGGGACATCTGCCCCACCATGAAGTATCTCCTGCTCCTCTGACCTTGGTGTTCCCTCTGTTATTTCTCTTTGATTCCCTACCCCTCTTTCCAGAATTTTCTGCTCTTATTTAAATATGTTTTCACACAGGCACAACAAATTTCACTGATGGGCTCAGCTTTGGCCCGCAGTGGGTCCATTGCAGAGCTGGCTGTGGTGTTTGGCACAGGGCAGCCGCTGACCTCTTCTCACAGAGGACTCCCCTGGAGCCCCCCATTACCAAAACCTTACTACGTACTCACAACACAGTCAGATCTGAAATTTGCTTGCAAATAATTTCTATCCTCTACAATATAGACTTTACTCTTCCTGGAGACCATACACATGAGGCAGGATCTGTTAGAACTGTGGGCAAATAATCTTGGTTCTGGCATCACCAGGTTCTGACTTGCAGTGCATCCCAGAATGAAGTAGGGCTATAACTCTAAATTCCTGTAAAGGTGACCTAGACATTGAGTAGCTCACCTACCTTCAGTCCCCTAATAATTAAGACATGAGGGTGAGCTTCAGCTTGAAATTAAACCTGCTGGTAGATTTGTCCATGTGAGCTAGGGGGTTGATTTGTCTGCCCTGTGTCTCCACAGGATTTGAGTACCGTATTTCCTATGGGGATCTAGGCAACTGCCTCAGGTCCCCAGGCAGTGCTATTTAAATAGATGTCCTCTGTGGACAATGGAAGTTAGAGGTTTCCATGGGGCAGTCCAACACGCCCAAAAATGAATGCCTAAAACAGCTGGAATGAGTAATCTGTAAATTAATCCCTTGACTATGGAGATAAGCAGCTTAAAATAAACTTCCAAATTTCTTCTGGCTCGAGTTCAGATGAAGCTCAGCCCTTGTGCTGATGTGTGTAGAGGTGCTTGCTAGATGAAAATTTACTGGCATTCTGAGGCAAGTGAACTGGCGGGAGACAAGACAGTGCAGCCAAATCAGGATATGGAAGCTCCCTAATTAAAATAGACAAGCAGTACATAGCTTCTCGTTCAGGAACAAAGAGATAATAAAGAATTGAGTGGAGCTACTGTGCAATGTTTGTGTTTTCATTGCAGAGAAGTTATTATCCACAATGCTTCCAGCAGTTCCTGAGTTAGGAAATACAACTTGGTTAGGTCCTGACATAATATCAGGGTGATTCTTCAGTAGATATCATCCCCTTTTCACCTACTCCTTTGCAAGAAAACCTAAGCACACAGACAACGAGAAAGGTCTGTGCACTTCAGTAAGCCTTTTGGTCTGGCAAGCCATGAGACAGAGTAGTAAAGTGCATTAGGAGTACACCAGCCCCTACAGTCAATATATGTCAGGTCCGTTCTTCTAGTGTGGTTAGTATGGCTCAATACCATATGCTCATGATTATTCTGGACTACAGAATTAAATATTTCTTCAACAGGAGGACTCACTAACTGGCATTCCCTTTGGGAGCCAACTGTATTCAAAACCCAGAAATGGGTTCATGGTATTGTGCAAAGACCTTTTTTACTATGTGTCTTGAAAGCCAAAGGCAGGGGAAGAGACTGCTTCAATGGTGATGGGTGGAACAGAACAGGGGATCCAAATCTCCCTCCCTTGCATTGTTTCATGTCAGGAATTACTGGGAAGAGATGCATCTTTTCTTGCCAGGTGGTGTCTTTTGCTCTACACCTCTGGTACATGAAATAAGACTGCAGGGAAGATCATGCTGCACTGAACTAGAAATAGGCTAAACTCAGACCCGCAGGGACAGTGGAAACAACCAATGTCTGCTGAAGTCCTCTCATCTCTAGTTGTCACCTACTGAAGATATTGTAAGTGCAAAGACACTTGGGAAACACACCCACAAATTTGCAATTTGCACTGATTTTTTTTTCTGCTCCGGAAAGCACTTGCAAACCCATTAGGCATTTTATGACAATGTTCTGTGGCTGCCTGTAGTTACAAAAGAGGAGCAATAGCCAAACTATCAGTTCTTTCTAATATCATCCCTGAGTTAGAAGAGAATCAGAAGAATATTATGACACTGGACTGGACAAAAAGGTGAGGATATTGCCTGTATAAAATTAATACACTGTGTAAAAGCCTACTTTATTGTTATTAGTTGAAAAGCTCCATTAACTCAAAAGGCAAAACCAATGGGCTGTAAATTATTTTTTTCAGGGTTAATCTTCCATTGAATGGAAAATGCACATTATTTGCCTTTCATTAAAGTGATATTAAAGTTATATACCTAAATGTTTACGCAAAAGTGATGTTGTGTGAAAAATGAGGTAGGACTTGATACCCTTTAACTGGGAATTTATTCTGCATGGGGTGATATGATATAGAACACCAGGATTCCCTCCCCAGTGTAGGGAATATTTTGAGGTAATACAAACCTGACACCATACAAATGAAAACATCGTGTTCTGCAACTTCATTTCTCTTTGGAGTATCCATGCAGTCTTCCTTGTTACAGAATCCTATTATTTCATAACTATTCATAGAGTTTACCCCCACAGCAAGTCTAGCAATAAAAACAGAACTGTGGGTCAATTTATTTGTAATTTACTCAAGGTCACTCAAGAAACGCCTGTTTAGTAATCAAACTCAAGCTTCTAAATTCCCTACCTAGACTACTGACTATTTAATTCCTTAGCTAGTAGCAGTTTTAGCAAAAGAGCAAAAGCAAAGTGGACCATGTTTTCAGAGGACTTGCACAGAATGAAATTACAAGCTGCCATGTGTCAACAGAGCTGTGCAATTGTTTGCCTAAACACTTGTTACCTGCACCAAATCTGACACTGGAATTAGATTAGCCTATGACAAAAAGGGATTACACTAAATTATTGCCATCAGAGTGTATATAGGAGTCGTTACCACCCTTCACCTAACGTGTGTTGACTTCTTTGCAAGCCTCCTAGAAACCTGGGGTCCCTGTTGCTGGAACAAAACGTTGTAAGGATTACTGTAAATGTGACGGTTGACAGCAGCCAGGCTTCAAGCCCCAAATTGCACAAATATGCAACAAGAGATTCTCCACGTCTGAATTATTTCGTAGCCTACAAGGACAAGCCACATGCAGAAAAGAGCTGTCATGCAAGTAAAACTGGCAGGTGCAAGGATTTCAAATCATAAGTAAGCTACAGGGCATTGATGTTAGGAATTCATATTTATTTTTTTTAATTTCAGTTAATTTCAGTTTTTAGTTACTACTTGTGTTTATTTAATATGTAATTGCAACACGTTTTAAGTGCAGTGAGGATGTAAGTGGAAGAAGAGATAATGTGAAGAGAAGGATAGAAATGTTGTATGAGGCAGAGTATGGAGAAGAATTAAAAAAAAAAGCTGAGAAGAGAATAATGGGCATTTAGGATGACAATAACATGAGGACAAAGTGTGGAGCAGACCAGAAATCTTTAACTAACTGTCAAAATTTGCTGATGACACCAGCAAGCAATACAAAGGTCACACAAACCTCTGCGTGGCCCATCTCAGATGTTCCTTCATGAAAGATGTGGTTGTCAGCAAAGAAGAAGTAGTAATAGATGAAGCATCACTTTAGACTTTTAGATGTTCACCTGGAGGTTCCTCCTGGAGACCTTGTAGCTGCTGAGATCTTCATATCAATGGATGAAGAGAAGCACGAAATATGAACACAAAAGACCGGCTGATGAACCATTCCTTCATCCTCTGACTACAGTGGGAAACTAGAGCAGTTATGTTTCTAAGATAGATGTCAGAATAAATGCCTTAAAGTATTTGTGTAAATGCAGACTTGAGGTTTTTGGATGTTCTTTTCTCTGATTATGTATCAGAAAAGAGTATTTTTATAAATTAACTTCAGTTTTCCCCTCAAAAATTGTTCTTCCAAGTGGCACGGGTGAGAATCATTGTGTTATCTGGTGAAGTTTATATTGTCACCTGTTGTATTTGAGGTACCCCAAGGAGAAAGAATGGAAATCTCCTTCTAGGAATTTCTTTTTAAACTGTCACTAAAAACAGAAAAGAAAGAGATGCCAGGTTACCCAAGCTTTTGTTACAAACAAACCTCTAAAGTAAAAGTTAATAGTGACTTTTTTCTTTGCAAAAAGGAGAAACGAAAGTCTACATTTACTAGCTAAAATCAAAGGGGTTTTTTTCCCCTTCTTTTTAAGATGTTGAACAAACATCTCAAAATGTGAAGTCTTGTCTTTTTCTTATCTGAGACGCACAAGGCAGAACAAGCTACCGGGGACTTTGAAAGGAAGGCGAGAATACTTACTTATCTTGTAACAGCTACTCTGTCTAAGGTTTGAAGGATGCTGACTTCACATCCTTTCTAGAAGACTACTTAGTTACCTCTACAACATGTATAGTTCAGAAGTTGGTATAGTAGGTTATATCTGATGCCTTCTACATTTATCAAAATTAAGTGGAAGGTCAAAATCGCTAATGTTCTCTTTCCACTAGAACAAAAAATGTATTGCAAAGCAGAGAAACTTAACAGAACAAGAAGAAAAAAAACCCTTTGTTGAAAGGACTGTACTGGGTCCAAGTTTTTGGAGATGAAAAGAAATGAAAGACTGAAAAAGACAATTTTGGTTTGTGCTGAAATGCATAAATGGGATGACAGAGATTGCATTCCCAATCCAAATGACAGACTTTTTTCCTGTAAGAGTATGTAACAAGTTATTAATTTTATTTACATACTTCTTAAAATATAAACAAGTTTCCTGAATTAAATCTCTTAACTTATGAACAGAAATAAATAATAGGAAAGCATTAGAGACAGAAATGCTACATGAAATAGAAAATCTTAATGTCAGTATCACTTTTTCTTGGTCTGCTGCCCGAGTATATGGATCGGTCTTGTCTTACATTATCTAAACATACCTCCTCTATTTTATTCCGGTGTATTGGATACACGATTCAAAGTTGTTTCAGTAATTAAAGACAAGCCATGTTTCTTCCCCCTGCCTCCACATATTCCTTTCATAGTTTAAATCAATGTGCTTTACAAAGAATTGGATCTCTTTTCCATTTGCTTGAAATTGTTTTATGGAATGTAATAATATTATAATAATTTTTTTCATTAAAGATTTTGATACTTCTTTTTCAGAGAGCAGAAAAAAATCACTTTTTTTTTTTTAATGGTTTTGACAAGATGCAGCTTCATAGTAGAAAGACTGTGAAAAAAAGATTCTGTTCTCTCGGTTCAGCTCACTCCTTCCCTCGCACACTCAGTTTAAGACATGCCATGTGCTGACTTACTCTGTCAGCATTCACTGTCAGCTTTGCCATCTCTGTCAGTCAGGGCTGATCAAAAGGCAAAAGGCAGCGATTTGCCGTGTGCCTTCCATTTGGCTAACATGAGCTACGGAGCAGCCTGTTTCTTCCACTTCTTAGTACAAGCTGCGAATGTGGAGATTTGGGGAGGGACAAGTCATTTATGCATTGAAAGTGCAGCTTCAGGACAGCCTAAACTATTTAAATTTTAGGGCTGATATATCCATGTCATTGTGAATGAAATAAAAATGACAGTGTGTTTCAGAAGTGTCAAAACAGTTCACTCACCAAATCAAAAATGCTGGTGATTCATACAGCTCATATCTGTAACACCTGAAATATTTGGTGTTTTCAGTCAGCAAATGCCGACTAATGGTACATCTAGATCACTGCACAGCTAGATTTATCAGTTTGCTAGATGTGACAAAATGGAGCAGTCTTTCATTCTTTTCCCTTTCTCTTAATACTAGCAAGTCATAGAAAAAAGGAAAAGTCAAATTATTGGAGTGAGATTTTTCAAAAGCAATCAGAATTTTTCTGAGTCATCACCCATTGAACTCTATGATTAAACTCTTGCTGATTTCCATGGCAGCAGTTATGCTAATTCTTACTACTCCTGGACATGCCATGCTTAAATACATCTGTGACATGCGCTTGTTTTTTCAGCTGGGGTTATTTAGCGCCCATTGATTTCTTTTTGCTTTCTCTTTCCTTTTCTGCAGTCTGGTTTTCAAGCTTGTAAGGCAGCTGGATGTCTCAGTATAACAATTCCTGATCGAAGTGCTGCAGGAAATAACAACAATTCCCTCATTCACTAAAAAGAAATTAAAAATTTGGAAGTAATACGCTGTAGAAAAATGCTGTACAGTTTGTTAATAGCATGCTGACTTTTAAATAATTCATACAAATAATAGCTTCTACCTTGCCATTCATTACACTGTAGAACATTTTATTTTTATTTTTATTTTTTTGGCTGGTTTGTTTGTTGTTTCTTAAGCTGTAGTAAGTCTGAATAGTTTTATTTTACTTAGTAAAATGTACTTTGGGGCTTTTTCGGTTTTTTATAATGTAATCTATTTATAAGCTGGGTAGAGATAAAAATGTACCCATAGGAGCATTTTAACTAATTTATCATTCTTTCTAAGTTCTCTAGGTCTATTGGAAAGATAGTGCGATAATATTTTTTTAAAGAAGGAAATTTGTTTTACATTTTGGAGATGTGGGAATGACTAATTATAATGCATTTCATTTTAGAGCCTTGAATCATGGCAGAATTAAATGCAGAAAAAATGTCTTCATTTTTGGGTATGCAGCACAGTTTCCATGAAATTTAGAGCAAATGGACACTTATGAGACTGCAGAGATTGACTACAAGAATCCCAAAGCAGTCTGTGGTTTCCCAAGTGCACTATAGCAGTCAGAGGTTTCTATCAAATCCTAATAGTAAAGCATTTTGCATTAAACATGTTAATTCAGAAATACCTATGCAGCTGTGAGGGACTGGGATTCCCTTGTTACACCAGTTTTCCTGTAGCACCAAATGACCCCCTCACCTTCTTTTCCACGTCTCGCAAGAGCACGTATAATATATATGGTGACAGGCTGACTCTGTCTCAAAAGAGCTATAAGGGAGAGAAAAGGGCTGGGGAGAAAGAGACCCTGGAAAGTGAATTTACTTCTTTATAGTCATAGAGAAAGGCAGTAACAGAGAACAGGCTCCAGACCACATGAAATGGGACTAAAAGACTGAAGTTAGTACTCACACCTAAGGCGCTTGGAACACTCAATCAAGACTGCCCACACTCCAGTGACCATTTAAGGATTGCCTAAAATTCACAGTGCCTCCTCAGTCTCCTTGAAAGCTCCCAAGCGCCTAATCTTAAGAGTCTAATTGTGTCCAGAAAATGTCCTCTCTGAGGTGAAATGGATGGAAATGCTTAGGTGTCCATCACAAAATGTGACTAGACTGTGCCCGCCCCACAGACGGCTGCCGCAGCCTCCCCAGACCTAGGCTGCTGAGAAGCCACTTGCACTGTTTGGTGGTTGTCCAGACATTCTTCTACTGTGTATTCTCAGAGTTGTTTCCTGCAGCACTGAACTGAGGACCTGGCAGGCTCTGGGAAGGACTAACAGTTTAGGAATTTTCACACTTACATTCCCTGAAAAGCTCAGCCTGGCTACTTGCACAACACCGACAACTTTTAAGTCCATCAAAGGCTACAGCCCCACCACTTGAACACGACTGCAGGAGAAGGAGTAGGACCCATCTTTAACTGGGGACCCAGAACAGCAGGCAGGGAACCAAGGTCTCTGCTGTCCTCATCCTGGGAAGGCACCAGTAGACATGTCCCACCTCTTAACATCAGCTCTAACCACCAAGTGATCTCCTTTCATACCTCCAGGTCAAAATGCTTATGGTAGTTTAGACATCAGGAATCAGCATTCAGCTTTACTTACCTTGCAAAGCAGACCGATATCTATATGTCTTTAAAAATGTGAATCTAAATCACCTCACAGGACATCTGTCTTCTTCTTAGGACTACCTGCCACAAATCAGACAAATTTCCAAACCTGTTCAAAATTTTGTGGCCCTATTTTTCTCTTTTGTCAAGCATGCTGAGCCAAAGGGACCATATTTCTGTCTACATTGTATTTCACCAGAACAGTGCAATAAAATATGTACATATGAATTGTCATATCTCTAGAATATATGAATTCTCATAAACTCACCAGATGTTTTGAAGCAAGCACTAGGTTTTAATTGGGACATTTAAACTTGAAAAGGCCAATCTGCAATGACACCGTGCTTCTTATTTATTTCAGGCTATTTACATTTTAGAAAGAAGGGAATAGAAAGTTTCTTGTATTACAAAAAAAAAAAAAAAAGGAACAAAGTGCTCATTCCATTAATACTGCTTAATAGAAAGGTGAAAGTAATAGAAAAGTGAAACAAAGATTTCAAAGCACTTTAGCCCTACAAAGAAAAAAATCCCAAGAGAAATCCTCTGTAAACTTAACCACAAAATTTATAGCCACAAAGTAAGGATATAATTTCTTTCCTGAGCAAAGGATTTCCTCTTGAGAACAAAATATTTTTAAGTTAAAAGCATGAGAAGAAAGTCCTCTCCTGAATGGGCTAGACTATTACTGTATGACCACAGCAGAATTAAAACAGTTAAAACTGCACTTTCAAAATTGCAATAGCAAAGTGACACCTGTACATCCACTGGACGGCAAAACAAGTCGACAAATACTTTAGGATATCTAAAATGGCACTGGGTGCTTATATTTAGTCATCTGAATCCATCTCCAGGGCTCTGTCAGTTAAAATGAGAGCTGAGGCAAATAGCTTAGCTACAGACATCTGTAAGTGTCTTAATTTTGACCTCACTCCACGCACGGAGTCTCATATGTTCTTGAAAACCATGACCCTACAGCACCAAGCAGCACAGAAGTTCAACGTGAATACCATTCAAGAGAATCACTGGACCTGAAAATCACATGAAATGGGACTTGAAGAGCTCTTGAACAATGAATGAACCTATCTGTCCTGGTTCGGCTGGGATGGAGTTAATTGTCTTCCTAGTAGCTGGTACAGCGCTGTGTTTTCAGTGTGGTATGAGAAGAATGTTGATAACACCCTG
>JAVKLA010000053.1:42082831-42097038 GCA_034782735.1 Sagittarius serpentarius | reverse complement strand
AAACTGTTCTTATCTCAACCCACGAGCTTTACTTTTTTTCCCAATTCTCTCCCCCATCCCACTGGGTGGGGGGGGAGTGAGTGAGCGGCTGCGTGGTGCCGAGTTGCTGGCTGGGGTTAAACCACGACACTATCCTTCCACTGTAAGGTGGCATCGAATCTACCTGTGGTATTTTTCACTGCCAACCTCTTATTAAAGAAACACCAAATGTGAAAATAAGTTCCCAAAATCTTTTTTTGCACAGAAGTCTGTTGTGATCTGAAGACAGGGTTGACTGACTTAAGATGTCTTTTTTTCCTCAAACTTGGCAGAAGGCCACGGAGGGGAGGCTGTTGTCACAGGTGCTGTGTTTGTCATATCACACCACCACTGCAGAAGCAGATCGAGGAGCAATTGCAGGAGCAAGACATGATAACTGAAACACTTTTCATTGTGTTGCATTACCTGGCCCAGTGAGAGGTACAAGGTCCATTTCAATGCATCCAGTGCATCTGCATCCATCTGATCTGACCCCATCCACTGTCACTTTCCCAGTGGTGTTGTCTCAGCAAAAGGAATTGGGAAAACCCTGCAGAGAAGTCATCCTTCCCCTAATATACACACTGTTTGGGCTTGGTAGAAGAACAAAAGATTTAATTAATCTCAAATTGACACTATATTGCAGCGCAAGTAAATGGAAATAGGCTACAAACTGGCTAGGAACAGAAGATACTTCATGTACATGGATGGATGGATGGATGGATGGGTGGAAGGACAGATAGATACTGTACAACGTATTTACATAACTGTATTTAAAGAAAACTGTTAAAAGCACAAAGGCAACCTCAAAATATTAAGAAATACCAGAATTAAAGAAAGCCCAATTTTCCATGCTTTTTTTTAGCCTTTACTTTTTCCACTATCCTCCTGGATAGTGTCAGGACTAGGCAGAAAAGATACTTTCCCTGTCCTTCTCCACTCAAAATCAATCTAGGACTAAAATTTCAGTATATTATTTCTTAGCCAACAGCAACTCTCAGTGGGAGCATGCTCTACATGGATGTGTGTGGTAGCTGGTTTTTTGCAAGTCCATCCCAAACTGTGACTTTAAAAGGGCACCATAACCACTTTTATGTGGATGATGGCAAAACACTGATAAATAGACGAGACCTCCCAATCAACTTTGGGTAACTCTTCTGCAAGATGGATGTGTTCCTGCTTAAGAGTTAAAAAAATTTGTCCATGTTTTCACTAGGAATAAAACACTGTATTTTTTCCTTGCCTTATTTTTGAGAAATATTAAACTTACCTTGACGAAATTTCCTCACAGAATTAATTCTGAGGTAGACACCTGGCATGAGAGATTTCAGTCCAAACAGTTCACATTTGTCAAAGGTATAAGTGTCTGAAAACAGGTTCTTGTAATGGGAAGTGTCAGGCAACCTTAAATACACACAGACCTATTGGCCTGCCCGCACTGAAGTTTTTAAATTAAATAGCCATTTCATCACACAGATTAAAAAATGCAGCCTATGTTCATTCTAAAACTTCCTTCCAATCTTTCAGACAGACAGCTTTTGTGCTTTAGCCATAGGTGATATGTTATAAACACAGTTATTTTTTTCAACTTTATATGTCTCATAATTACTGAATTGTGAAGTGTTAATGGACAGAAATACAGAGATCCAGGAGTATTCTTTGGTAATAAATTTGTCCAAGGCAAGAGAAATCTTGAATATGTCTCTTCTACTGGCTCAAGTTATACAGAGAGGTGATTTAAATCAGCTTGTTCTCAAGTTCTCCTTTCTTGCTTGCTTTCCTTTCCTGCTGTCAAGGATGACTTACCCAATAAGAAGGACTGAAAATGAATTCTCACACTACATAAATGCTGGATAATGCATATATTTACAGCTTTCTCTCCATCTTTAGAGTTAAATAATAACATTTTTCAAAGGCTCTTACTCTGACTGGGACCATGTTCATCTTCTGGAAATTAAATAATTTTAGCATCTGGAAATGTGTTCTAAATTAAAGCCAGGAATATCAAAGCATGCTGTATCAGGCACCAAATTCTAACATTATTTCAGAGGTGAAATCTTCTGTGTTAACTAAATCTTGCTCCAGGTGAGCTGTCCTTTCCCTCCTAGAAGGTTTGAAAGGCATTTGCCCACATAGCTGTTACATGCAGAGGGCAGCAGATTGTCAGTGCTGATTGACACTGCTCTGCAATAACTGTGGGAGAATCTGAAGGCACCTATTTGGTTTTAGCCAGGGCACTTAAATATCTGTAAAAATTACTACAGGTCTTTTAATGAACATGCAATCAGTATTGTTATTCTATCTCATATTCACATTCATTGCAGGTTGTGGGCCTCACATCATCAGGTTCACAACCTCAAAACTTAGCATAAGCAATTCACTTTCTGTGAATTTCTGTGAATAACTTTAACTGCTGAAACTCCAGATTACAAACTCTGTCACGAAGAGGTGCCATTCAACCAGCGTACGGCTTTTTTAAGGTATTGATTCATAAGGAGAAACATAATGCTTACTGTATCTGTTATACCACTTCTTCCTTTACCTACAGGCGTTGTTTTAAGGAGTCATCTCCAAATTGCAGTCTGGCGTAACCTTGCTTTACCCAGTAAATATGACAGAGGCCTAGCACACGGTGATCTATGTAGGTCAGCATTGATATGTTTGTATAGCTGAACTTTCTGTAAGCATACAAATCTTTGCCCTACTATAGGTCCATGAAGCAACAGCTGAGTCCTAGTGTTAGAAGGGGGAGAAAAACCAAAGCACAAAAAGAAAAAAGTCACTATCATGGTTTTCACATTAGGGGAATATTTAAAGTATAAATGATGCACAGCAATTATTGGAGAAGATCAGTCAATGCTCTCTGGAGTTAGAAAATAGTTCTCTCTGTTAATTTATGCAAAACTTAAGCCTGCTGTGTCAACTATGTGGGAACTTATTTGAAATATTTATGTTTAAAATGGCACTCTCAGTCCTTTTTTTTTTTTTTTTTGAAACAACACTTACTGAAATTTATGTTGACAAGTTGCAGACAGAATGATGGAGTGCCCCTTTTTTTTGATCTGCAGTTAGAAGACATTTGCATCCCTCCACCTTACTCTTTTCTTCCACAAAGGGAAGTTTCTTTAACTCAGTTATCAATCAACAAAAGCTCTGAAGGGCTATTTCATACAACAATTTGTTAAAGTGACGACAATGGTATCAAACACACAGTTCTTCAGTAATAGCCTGAAAAGATCCATGTCACTGCATTATTAATTGTATAAGGAAAAGAATTTAAAGCCATTAGCATTGACTGCCTTTGGTTCCAAAATGAATGTTTTTTTCTCTAAATTACCATTCCTTTTTTCTTGTTTCGTTGCTGTTCCAAAAGCTGGCAACTTTAACCATCTGTATTATCAAAACTCATTTCTGCAAGTGATTACTATAATCTTAATACAAATTTTTAAAACAAAACATCAAACAGTAATAAACAAGCTAAAGAAACAAATAAGTGAAAAAATTGTGTGCCCACTGACCAGTAAGTATTGGCTTGTATTTACTATATGACTTTTATATAAACATTAGAACATAATGTGTATAACAAGTTAGAGGTATGGAGGAATTTAGGCCTGCATTTTTTTAGGCATTGTGAAAGCGTATAAAGCGCTGATTTGTTTTTAAGCATCTGTTAAGAACTGATTGAGGCATACCAGGTGTGCATTTGTGAGATTTTCTCCCAGAGAAATGGTAGTTGTTCAATTGCCATGTTAGCGATGGAGACAGAAGTTTTGAGCTGGGCAGAGTGGTCCATGGCCCAAACCCATTATTCACCCCAGTAAATCCAAGTGTGCATCGACCTGTTCTGTACTGATTCCCCCAGTATACCAAGATATCTGGCCCATGTTTGAAAACTTGCAGTTGTATTCCCCCCGGTTTAGCAGTGTCTTTAAAGCTACCAAGTAGGTGGGGGTTTTTGCAACGTCACAAAATAAGCAGTCTCTCTTTAGCCATTGCTATGTTGGTATGCAGGTACTGCCCGATATGCTTCTGATCCTCCAAGTGCTTATAGCTGGGCTTCATTCTTCAAACATCACTTTTATCCCAATGCTTTGAGTGAGGTCATTCCCACATACAAAGACATTCACCTATATGTTTGCAAAGCTGGGCCAAAGGTGGTATATTTTTATCTTATGGAGGAGTGAGTCTTGGTATTTTCCCATTATTCCAGTGATAAATTGTCCTAAGGGTCCCTTTCTTTCTGCCTGAGCTCCATAGTGTTTTCCTTTATTAAAAGGAAAGAGAAGTAGCTCCATTCAAATTTCTTTAAAGGTCCTTTGAACACAAAAAATGGATATGCCTTTGTTGTGGAAGAGAACGTATATTCTTTGAAAGTGTGTTGCATCACAGTGGGACTGACGTGCAAAGTTTTCCAAACTTTAAAGGGATGTTTGGGTGCAGCTCTTTTTATAGCTAAGAAATCATAAATGTAAAGGTGAGAGCTGCAGATTAAGAGAAAGAAATATAGAGGCAGACATGCTATTTTATGAGGAATTTAAGCTATTTAAAATAACAAATAGCTCTTCACCTGATGTTAAGATGACTAATAGCCCAGATAAAAAACAGGATTTGAGTGTGTAAACTAGATTTAAATGGACTTCAGCTGCTTATTTCCAACATTTTAGTCAAAGCAACAGAGTACATCTAAGTCTTCAGAGCTATGTGGGGCAGGAATGACTCGTTTGTGGAAAGACGGGGCAATTATCACATATTTCAGAGGAGAATTGATTCTCACTGGGTCCGGTTCTCCACAGAGCTAGTGAGGTAACCTTTCCCTATGGCAGCATGAAGAGCTTTCTGTTAAACCCGTATGTATGTCCTGTAGGTGCCTACAGATCTTATGTACATACCCAGAGTTGTCCAGGTTTACCTGCTGACCAAGGTGCACTGTGGCCAGCAGTGCTGGGCAGCAAGATTGCTGGTGCCTAGGGAGGGCTGCGTTTAGCAAGTGCGCTCAAAGAACGTCTAGCACATACTGGCAGAGCAGGTGTCTCATAAAATGCAATTGCTTTTGCTTTATTTTTAAAAGAAAGACAATACAAAGCCCTTCTCCATTGTCCAAACGAATGGCTGTAGGCAGAAAAGCATGGGTAGAGAGGGGTCTTTTCCAGAACATGGTAGGGACTGGCTCTCAAGGGAGGAAGGGTCCCTCCCTGTGGCCCTGTCCCGAACTCTCAGCTGCTGAAGAGGGGCAAAGTTTGGAGGTACAGCCTTGAACTCAATGTGTCTTGGAGCTAACCTCTAACGCAGCATTCAAGTGTTTTCCTTATCTTCTACAAGTACGAAACTTTCTCCTCCCACGAACCAGGGACCCTATGTGTTCGGCTGGTTCTTTATTTTGTATCAGAGGACAGTGTTCAAAAGTTAGGGACAGCATAGCCCAATGTGTCGACGTCGGATTGGTTTGGGGGTCTGGTTCTACAAAGTTGACTTAGAGGCTGACACTGAATTTTCACTCGGTTTAGGTTGAAAGTGCCTCACTGGGGATTTAAGACAATATTTCCCTCCTCTTGCCTCCTCTCCCTCTTTCCTTTACGCTTCCATTCTCTTTTCAAATACTTTGATAAGCCTTGATCCAAAGCTTGTCCAATTCAGTCATATAACAGGTGAAACAACTATCAATAACAGCCTTCCTGATGGACTATTCATCTCCACAAATTTATAATTATCTTTTAAGGAATCTAATGTGAGATGAGGTTTCCGATATTACTAAACATGGCACTTCAGTGCTCCATATAGAACAAAGGTATAGCTTCACATGACATAACCTGTGTTTCTTATTACAATATGTATCTAAATGATTTATGCAGCAACAGCAACTGTGAAACCTTTGCTGAATACAAGCCTATCCTTCCTCTCTTCTCCATAATTTTTCATCTCCCCCTGCTGTTATTTCTCATTGTAACTTGCAAGCCAGTAATAGAACTCTGTACTGAATTTTGGGATGCAGTTCTTAAGAATGATTGCACAAAACAATTTTGCTCTGGGTCAAACAGAATTGGCTCTAAGAAGCTTCAAACTGAAGATACATCATACATGTAAATGGTACAATTTCAATGTTTTAAATTAACATATGCATTCAATCATGCTGAGTTTATTACTGCAACAACGTACAAGACAGTAAATAAAGTTTGGCATAAAACTTTACGCAGTTTCTTCTTCCAGCTGAAAAAATGATACAAATCAAGACTCAGTGTTAAATGACTGGTAAAGGGAGGTTAGGTAACAACTGAATAATTACTCTATGTATCAAATTCCCTTAGCTGGAATAATATGATCTGATGAGTAAGAATTTATTACATATTTTGCTACTAAAGTCAATGAAAGCCACTGGAACCATGTTTGTCCTGTTTGCTAGAGACTATAGTTGCTGAAACAAAACTATGATCAGAATATCCCGAGGCTTTGCACCACGCAAATATTGCGCTCTTCTTCATGGCTGAAGAGTTATGCTTCCTTTCTTCCAGTCCACATGCACGGTCACAGATACCCATGGGCAGGCTGGGGACAGCTTATGTGAGTGGTTGTAGTATGTAGTTGGTAGCATACAAGGCGACCTTGTACCTGACAAATCAACATGAACATTTGGCCCTGTGGGACTCTCTGTGCTGTACAGGGTGCCCCTGCATTCACGTGGAGGAGCTATGCCATAGCCACAGTCTTGCTGTCTGTATTGCCAAAAAACCTTCTCCTGAGGGCAAATCACTCCCTAAACATATGATTAACACCCCCTTACACTGCAGCTGGATCCAAAAGTCAGCCCAGGAGCTTGCGCCTGCAGGCGGGTGTGGAGTGGGCAGAGGTGGGCTGTGACTGAGCAGGACCCTGGAGCAGGACCCTCTTTGCTCTGCACAGCGGGCGAGGAGGCAGGAGAGGGAAAGATTTGGGACTCCCCACTGTGCTGCTTTGCTGCAGCTGCTTCAGTGGCACTGTGATGTGCACGGAGCTACAGAGCTGGTTGTCACAATCAAGGATAAACAGACAACCTTCCTGCAATCAGCTGAATAACATTGTTTTTCTTGCTGCCATCAAACTCTGATGCAACAATTTAATCCACTCTCTTTTTAAAGTAGATGCAAGTAGTATCTTTTGCTATTGTGCACTCAAATGAAATAAAACATTGCTAGCTGGAGCCAGTCAAATCAGTCCTTTCATGAATTTTGATTGATTTCCATGGAAACACTGACATACTCCATTTAGCACCAGGGTCCATGCCGGAACAAAGGAACTGCTGAAGGAAGTCACAGCATCTTCCTACCCATATGCATCACAGAGAGATGCATTTTCAAGTAACATTGGCGATTAAGTGTTTGTATAAACATGCATACTGATTTGAGTGCAGTGGAGATCAAAATCAGTTGGGCGAGAAGCATCTGTCAGCTCTAATTAAGAGTTAGGAAAAGATGAAGCATACAGTAAGTGAAATATATGCATCGCTATTGGGAATAAAGCTGTACTTTTATCTAATATGGGGTTTTAAAAATCAGGTTTATTTCCAGCACAGAGGAGAAATCTGGAGAAACTGAGCTCTTCCAAGGAAGCTGAGTAGCTTAGCATCTCTCTGAACTTGTCTGCATTTATCACTGGTCAAGTTGCTAACAATAGCTTTCATTCCTCTAGCTGCTTTCTCCTCAAGGCGTCCTGGCTGCACTCTCCAATTCACTAGCCTCAACTCTTTTGTTGCTCTCCCTTTTGTTTATTGGGAGTGACACCATAGAAAATGATGAAGTTCTACTGCTATAAAATAACATAAAGAAGAAAGTAAATCGTGTTTTCTCTCCAAGACTTGTTTCACAGCCTAGTGGGTTAATATATCAGAACTAATTAACAGTCTGATGAGAAGCCCATGCAACAGCATGGAGTATGCGTGTGCACTGAATGCAGGAGACTTGACAATATTGCATCCAGATGAAGGTGAGAGAAAAGCTAGTAAAGTGGAGCTTTTCAAATTATAAAGACCCTTTATTAAATACCTTGAAACCACATCTCAACCTGCTTGTAAAATGCTAAGTACAGCAATCAGGAATGAAAACAACATGCCTGAAAAATGTTGAGACTTTACAGAAGTGATTTTTTAAACTTTTTTTTCCCTGTAGTTGGGATGTTGCCAACTTCCTGAGAATGGAATCTGATCTTACATTTTCTAGGTTCATTGTATTCCAGTTAGACAGTTTGATCACTTTGGGACCCGAGTGATTGTTTGAGATGCTGAGATGGAGCTACTGCAGATTGTAGTCCTTATCAGAGTCACTGGTAGCGCTGGTCATTATCCACTATCGTGAGCAATTTGGGGGGAGCTGAAAAAGTGCAAGACCTGCCCTGTTTGCCCTAAATTTAAAGCCATGGATTTTTTAGATGTTACTTCTTTCTTTTTTTTTTAGCAATAGGAAAGGCAATGTCAAAATAACAACTAAGGATTTTATATAAAACAAAGTGATTACCCTAAAGTTTTCTCTGAAATTTTACCCCTGCCAGGTTTTATGAACTTTTGCTGTCTTTCAAGCATTTCTTAAAGGTGCTTGAGTGGCAAAGTGAATTACCTGCATAAGTGATTTTTTCTGAAGAATTTGTGTAGGCAAATTAATGTGAGTAACCCACGCAGTGCTCATTTAATAACTTAGTTGTCCTTTATTCAGAAAAGTTCCTTAAGCACAGTGTTTCAGACTAGAGAATCAAAAAGGTGCAGAGGCACCTAATTCCTACACGTAGGTGAGTAAGGGCACGAGAGGGATGAAATTCCTGATACAGTCGTTTGGGTTTTTTTGTTCTTGGAGATTGATTAAGGTAGCCCTTCATTTCACTCCTCTTCGGCATAATGGATTTTAAGATTTGTATTAGAAATCTGAATTTTCACAGTCAGCATCTGGAGAACGAATGCTGTGTATTCTTACAAAACAGTTGCACAGAGTTGCAGTGCTCTCTAGAGACAGCCAAACCAGGTGTGAGCAAGCTCTCCTTACCCTGGAAGCAAGGGAGCCGTGTTAACACGGCACTTGTAGGGCTAATTCACGGTGTGAGAGGAAGAGCAGCAACTCCCAGACAGGATACTATGCAAACGGGGCGGACCCAGCTTCGTGCCCGAGCTCACTGCCTGAGCGGGGACCTGCAGTCTGCTACTGGGGAGTAAAACTGGGCCACGCACATGAATTCTACTGGGAGAACCAAGCGTGCATCTAGTTCACCATGACAAGAAGCAGCCATTTCGTGAAAAGATGTTAGAAGATTTGAAATAGTCCAACAGACAAAAATCTGTCACACTGAATTTTCAATGATTTCTCATGCTTTTTTATGTTTTCATGGTCCTGCCTTCCTTTAGTTTGGGGGAAAAGGAGAAGAGTTTAAGTCAATAAAAAAGGGAGAGAGAATCATTCTCTCCTTAAAAATCCTATGTATAAATGAAGATGTAACATAGAAAATTACACAAAAGGGAATTATGCATATTTAATCATGATGCTTTGTTCTTTCCACTACACAGGAGCGCTAAATAAAATGAAATGTTGGGAAAGTTAAACTGGACAAAATGTTGTCTTCACATGCAGCACGTTATAAAACAAAGAAACTAAATTCTAGCAAAGACTGTTGCAATAAGGAAAGTAGCAGGAATATTTGTGAGGATGACAAGGGTATCCAGAGGTGTTGTATTTAATGAAAACACAAGCTCTGGAAGATAAAGTAAACGTAGTGCTTCACAGATCACAGCTCTTTAGAGGAAGTGGGCAAACATAACGTTGAGCACAGGTTATTGCACGTCGACATGTCTGAGAGTTTCTACCAGCCTCTCTTGAAGCAGCTGGTTCTGGCCACGGTGGAGATAGTGTGCTGGAGGATCTGGGCCATTGCTCTCAGCTGGCCTGACAATTTAAACGTGCAAATATAGGATGTTTCACATTGCATTTTTCATTCCCTTGTTATCTTCTACTTTAGGAAAATGTAAGCCCTGCAAATAATTAGGTACATACTCAAGTGCAAGGCTATGTGTCTTGCAGCAAGGACTGATCAAGCTGTTGGAAATATAGAGAGGCCTAAATGTTGTGAGATTAGGGTTTAAAATGGTACTCAACAGAACTAAGGCAATTCTCCTGCCATGAATGAAATTATAGAGGAATTGATTCTGTTTTCTGGTTGCACTGAATCCAACAGATTTACTATTGCACTTAACGGAAAGTGTAATTATTGCTATAAACAGCATACTAATAAACAGGTCTGTCAGTCTATTTATCTATCTATCTATGAGCTTCACTATATTCATAACTATGTCATTAGCATAATTATGAAACATTATTAAAATCTGGTTGCTTTTACCCAGCACTGTAAGGTATATATATTTATATACATGAAGATAAGATAAGCATATGATAGACTAAATAGAATTATCTCATTATTCGTTAAATTACTATGGGGGTCTTCCTCAGAAATGAAATGTAATATGCCTCCCCAACATTTTAAGGACAATAACTTAACCGTCGTTGATTTTAAGAAAGAAAATGAAGTACTCATTTCATCCTACCAGTAGTTACATTTTAAATCAAAAGGAAACATAGAAAGAAAGTAACTTTTTATCTGCATGTATATAAATTTAAAAGATGTATGGGGTAATACCACATCATTTACTTACAGTTTTAGTTTAACATTTACAAAATATTTTTTCAATGCCATTTGTGTTAAATATTATCCTTTAATAATTTATATTATTTTTGTAGTAAGTTTGAGTCTGAAAATGAATTCTGAAAACAATTTTTTTTTTTTAATTGTACTGGTTTGTTCATCTCACAATCTTTGTTAAAGATAATTTTATGGATAAATGTCTGCATCTAGAGCTTGTTTAGAGTGAAAAAAAAGCTTAAGAAAGCATATTTCTGCATATACGGTATTTAAAAGCCCACATTACAATAATTACTCAATAATGGCTTCCCAAACAATATACAAATTAAACTTCATGATATCACTAAGTATAGGATCATGGAAATCATAGTTTATATTGTTTCTGCCATGTTTAGTTTTACATAATGAAAGAAAAAATCTCATGAAGGGGGAACAAAGGTATTTCATCCTTTCTGAGAAAAGTTTTGCTGCTTATTTGGCTTCCCTGTGCATCAGTCTGAACCCCACACTCGGAGCAGTGCAAACAGGTTTTCAAAGTGAATGCATGTCCATTTGGGGGTACAGAAAAAGTGAGCTAAATGCTGTTTGCTACCGAAGGAAAAAGGGCTAATGAAGTCAGGAACGAGGGTCAACAATGACGGAAGATGTTGCTTCATCATGGGTCCATCTAAGCAGTCATTCTTAAACAGCTGAGGAAAGATGAGATATATCCTACTTATAGCGAGCCCATTTATGAGCCCACTGTTAACCAGAAGCACAATGTCTTCGTTCCGTGGAAGACATGACCTAGGAAGGAGCAAAGCAAAGGCCCGGGAGGTGTCTGATGCACAAGCATGTGTGAGCGCTCCAAGAAATCCACCCTTGAAACCCAGCTGCTTCTGCATGGACATGGTATTCAGACCACCACTGGTCTCCGGGGTGGAGACTTGCTCCTGACAATCGCAGATGCAGGATAGTTTGGAGGCACCCATGTTGTCTCTAAATTAGCTATGTGACGCATTACAAATGTCATGCAGAGATGATAACTTGAGCTTTAGAAATGAGAGCACTCTCAGCACACTTCTGTTCCTGCCTTAATCAGCTTCCTCTAAGTGGGTCTAATTAGTCTAAGCTCAGGAACATGATGGCATGGCTTGCTCAGATCTTTAACGACATGATATAAACAATGGGTAAAGACAGATGAGATCATTTTTTTGCCTTAGTGTCTGAGAGTGGATGATTGCAAATGATACAGTATCCTGTATCAAATAGTAGGGTTGCATTACATTGCTAATGTGGATTGGGTTAAAAGCTGATTTCAGAAGACCACCCAGATGCCTTCATTTCTGTCCTGTTACATTTCTTCCACTGGTTTGCTTTGTGCCCATTCACATTCTTTCTTCTTCTTCAACATCTTCTGTGTTGTCCAGATTTTATGCAGACTCTTCATCTTCCTTTACCAAATAACAGGTGGCGTACCTGTTTATGGTGCTGACATTTGTCTTGATATTTCTTTTCCTTTTTTGGGTTTCTTAATCATTCTTCTTGGGAGATGCCATTTTCAGAGTAAACTCTATGCATCAGCTGATTCATTCAGAGGTTTTTCTTAGAGGTACCAGGATCTTATATTATGAAAGACATGTGAAAGGCTATTTTTACAGTTTAATAATAATAATAATAATAATAATAATATAGAAGAATAGGGAGGTGTAATTAATCCTGAAAGTATTTCAGATTTCTCATTTCCTTTCCTTTAAATTTCCACTCTCTTCAGTCTCAAAGTCAAAGGGCAATTAAACTATGGTTCTTAATTAATAACTTCACTGTCTGCAGTTCTTTAAGACTGTCATTGGCTTCTACAGTATGAAATCCTTAAGGAGTCAGTTCCTATGAGCAGGTAGCTCTGCCTGCATCCTAGAAGTGGTATAACATATTGAGGAGTGAGAACAGCAGCCCTGGGCTGGTGCAGACGGAAGAGATGGAGGCAAGAATGGGGCTCTTAATGGTGGCGGGAGGTGACACCATCTTACGGTTGTCATATAGCGTGGAGACTCGAGATGATAGCTTCTAGCGACCATTGGTCACAATGGAACACAACATGATGGTCTGATGGAGCTGGCTGTGATGCTACCCATGGTTTACTGCTGGCCACCCATAAAACACCTTAGTTAGCTAAAACGGTTGTCAGTGGACAGGCGGAAGGGATGTATCTCTTTCTGGTTAATTAATGCAACATTTCTGCATTAATTAATAGAATTATGCAAAGAAACATGACTGGTAAGTCAGGAAGAGCTGAGCTTTACAATCAAAAGCAGTGAAATACCATAAAATTTCTCATACTTTATACTATAAATAGTCAGCAATTGTAATTTCTTTAAAACAGTGAAAATTGTGTTAATACCAGGTGCTTTCACCTGGCCATGGCAAAGACTGTTTTCAGGTCCTGAAATAATAGCTCAGATGATTGTTCTTTTTCACAAAATGAATAGTTGTGAGAAATACCGCCTTAAGCTATGAACTTGGTTCCCAGACAGCTAATATTCAGAGTGCCCTTACAAAGCTTGTACCTTTTTTTTAACAAAGTGTATCTCTTTAGTTTAACAGCCACACTATTAGAACTTTAAGACAAGGCAGTGAATCTGACTCAGCAACTGAGAATGAAACGGTGCAACTGTAGTGATACTAAAAATATCAAACAATAACTTCCTTTAGACGACAGACATTCACAGCGGTTAATGCATCGGAAAGCAACACAGAACACGCTTCTGCTGTTAGGATCTGATATAGAAATCCTCTCTGACCTCCAGCTAGACACTCAATTCCTCCATATCTCAGTTACAATGATTTAATAAGTGACTGCATGCCAACTGCTCATAAGCATACTCTTAACTGGAGACAAATGGGATTCACACAACTCATCTTAGTTTTGCCTATATAGACTACTTATTTAATTCCATGCCTACTAAAATGTAACGCCTTGTTAGGCGTGTTCTTATAGGCATTTCATGTTAAACAAAAATATATTTGATTGCAACAATCGCCTGTTTATCTTAGTCAAGCCTATGAATGTGAGCTGTCCACTCAGGCAATGTAAAAACGCTTGTGTGCTTTCCTCCAAGAGGCCTTTAGCATGGTCTTTTAAGCTGATCACAATTTTCAGAATATGCATTTCCCTAATAGCTTCCTTGATGTTGCAGCTTTTCAGAAGAAATAGTTGTTGAGGCCAGAAGAAAATGTGTCTAGTCTTTCACTTAGATCATTCAATGTCTACACTATTTTCACATATCTTTTAAAAATCTTTTTTCTGTATCAGTTTAGAGATTAATAGCCTAGAGACAGAAGTCTCTTTATTATTAAGTGCCACCTTAAAATCTAATGGGGACAGGGAACATATTCTCTGTTTCACCCTATGCTAATATCTGTTAATTACTTTTTCCATTCTTGTTCTGGACTTCACTTCTTTGCATTTTGTCAAAATCTCTAGAGAGCCTGACTAAAACCCGCACCTTGCATTCAATTTGCAAGGCATACACTTGTAGCTGGTGGGGTGGGGGGAGACAATCCTTGTA